>BSUD01000005.1:130165572-130212699 GCA_033239045.1 Fagopyrum esculentum | reverse complement strand
GGGGGGGGGGGGTAAATAAACGAAGAAAAGAGTAATTTGTTTCACGATTAAGCTAATCATATTGGCAAAGGGAGAATGCAAGTTTTGAAAACCAATTACGCGGTGCCTGTTGTAAGGCATACAAAGACTTTTTGAGACGACATACACATAAAGTACCGGGAGAGGTGAAACCAAGAGGAAGCGACATGTACACTTCTTCATGTAAGTCTACAAGCAGAAATGCATTATGAACGTCAAGTTGGTAGAGCTTCTAGTTGTTGATCGAAGCTACTACAAGAAAAGTTTAACGGACATCAATTTAGCACTAGGGAAAATGTACTAAAATCGATGCCTTCAACCTGTCTGTTGCCAAGGGTGGCGAGTCTGGATTTGTAACGTTCAATAGTTTCATCCGAGTTGTGCTTGATTTTAAACACCCACTTGCATCTAATTGGCTTCTTGTGAGAAGGAAGATCCATTATCTCCCACTTGCATCCAATTGGCTTCTACACCTACTACAAGAAAAGTTTAACGGACACAAATACCTTTAACTAGGACTAGTCGGGACGCGTGTGCTTCGCAGGCGCGCCGTAGATGAGATCAGGAATTACAAGTCGTAGGTGAAATCGGGAGTCATTCATTCAATTTCTGACGCTCAAAAACTTCTTCCTAATAATATACCAGACGCGTGCATTGAATCAAATTTCAACAAGGGGACCTCATTATGAAGTGTTATCTCATAGGTAATTAGGTTTCTCTTGCTCATCACTCAAACTAAATGCACATGGAAACACAAGGAAACTACAATACAACTTCTAATAAAGAAATAAATTCAGCTTTGTTTCTCCAACTAAGCATATCACAATGTGGTATATCATTAATACAAACACATTCATCAACCATAGTTGTGCATTATTATACATTGCAAAATATCCTAAAAAAATTGTTCCCAGGAGTTGCTAATATCGACTTGACCCTACAAAACAAGCTTCTCTTTGTCTCACATGCCCTCATCATATGGTCACGAGTGATTCTTATTCGGTTCACCTATATAAGAAAGCAAACTCAATCAGATATAACGTATCAAAGACTAAGGGGCACGAGTGATTGTTATTCGGTTCGCCTATATAAGAAAGACAACTTAATTAGATATAACGTATCAAAAACTAAGGGGCAAGTACCAATGTGTTGTGCATCTAATTTGATCACATTATAACCAAAACATTTATACACATTTAGCTTCTTGAGTGATTCTTATTTGGTTCACCTATATAAGAAAGTAAGCTCAATCAGATATAACGTATCAAAGACTAAGGGACAAGTACCGATGTGTTTTGCATCTAATTTCATCACATTATAACCAAAACATTTATACGCATTTAGCTTCTTTTTTTCAACTCAGTTGAAAAAACAGAGATGATATATATGAGATAAGCCCAACGAAAAATTCATGAATAACAAGAGACTAAAACTAATCAAATTCCAAACAAAATCAACCAAGACATGAATACACAATTTCTTGTGAACATGATTACCAAGTACTTGCAAACTAACGTTGACAAATCTGTACAACCCAAAATTATGCATAATACCAGAATTTTAACTACCTATACATTTATTGATGTACATATTCAAAAATGTTAAAAGTTAAACTCTTTGAGTATCTCCTCTTTGAGGCACGATGGCCATTCTCAAGGTTTGAGCAAGGGGAGATGGAACTCAGTCAATCTGAGGCTTCCCCTCAAGGAGTTTGGATCTACATTATTCACTTCTTTTTAAGCAATATTGTTTGGATGATGAATAAAAACTATCTACATCAAGATAACAATAGAGTTCATTTTCTGTTAACAAAGCCTTAAACTATCCTAGGCCGGTATCACACGCATTCAATCTCACTATCATCTTCATGCATCATCATATAAAGATCAAAACCACGCTTTAATGTAGTGAAACTTGATATACTTTGTTTTGAGAATTCTCCTATAGCCAGCTTAACTTGATTTTCATATCTTCTTCCTGCAAGTTACATGTCAAACAGTATATCAACTATCATGAAATGTTGCAATTCGAAGCAGGAACAATGTAAAGCGAAAACTGTATAAACAACCTAAAATTCAACACCAAAAGGACAAAAGTCACCACAAAGACAAAATTCAGCACCTAGAGGAAAAAAATCAACACAATATTCAACTAGTGCGAAATCTACATAAAAAAAACCAAAATTTAGCACCAAAAAGATAAAATTTAGCATAAAAAGCAACACCCAAATTCAGCGTAAGATTTCGTCTAGAGCAATGCAAAAATTTGCAAACAAGAAATTAATTATCCCCTTAACCAAAACCAGTTGGTGTGCAACAAAATATACAAGCGAGGAAAGCACATAAACCTCAAATGAGAACAGTGGTTGTAGACTAAAGTCAATCATCAACAACATCAACGCCATTGACAATGCCCAATTCAAAAATTGGAAAAAATAATCCATCGACGATCCTTTGGCCCAAAACCCTAATTTGAGAGATAGAGAGGGTGACGACACCGAGCATATCCAGAAGAAATCGAAAACAGTAGGACATTGAAACAACAGCGGTATAAAGAAGAGAAGACGAATAGAAGAAGAGAGGATGAAAGATATTCAAGCGACAAAGAAAGAAACTGGATCACTAGAAATTGTGTAGATCTTGTTGGATGAAGAAAGTATGAGAGGTTTGTAGGGAGACGTTTAATCAGTGGTTTCTAGGGAGACATTGAAGCGTAGAGAATGAGATGATGAACTCAAATTGCTCTCTCAACAAAAGTTCACAAAAAACTGAAATTGAAAGCAAGCAAAACAAAATACCAGAAGAGATCATACTTGCTAGTAGAGAGGACTGAAAGAAGAGACGAAGTATGACGAATGAAATTGGTACCTACAATGTTGCTTCGTGAATCTAACTTAGGATCGCTTTAGAAGCAAAAAGAAACCACCACGATTCCCAATTTATAGTAGAAATCCACCGTGTTTGGGGTTTACGAATTGGAATGGGAGTAGAGATTGAATTGAATTGGATAATGGTGATTAGAGATGTGAGATTTGAGAGTGTTGTTGGGAGTGATGATTCGATCGACTATTCCCCAGCGAGACTAGGAGAGAAGCTTGAGAGCAGAGAACGTAGGAAGAGGAGATGATAGTATGAGTTGAGAGGTAGTAGAAGATATGACGGATGGAGAAGCAGTGCTATGATGAAGCATACATGACAACTGTCAAACAAAGAAGGATGGTAATATGTCTACAACAGCAAGGGAAATTCCGGAAAAAATAACTGTAGGGGCAAAATCGGAAATCTCCTATTCATTTGGGAAAGTCTTACTTTTAGTATAGTATAGATATCAAACACCCACTTGCATCCAATTGGATATTCCTTCTCCCCCTTGCATCCAATTGTCTGCATAAAGGAGATGACACAACGTCTCTAACGGAAGTAGGTGTACAAGTAGAATGAACTGCAATAAGGGCCCGTTTGGTAATGATATCCTGATTAAAGGTATGAGTGTTTGGTATTTTAGTTTATCGGTATCAAATTGATACTCGATATCCGGATTTTTCCACTTTTGATATACTAGTATTTTGGAAGGTATCACCAATTCTTTTTTTCCCTACGCTTCTCTTCTCACATCCTCCATTTATCTCCTCTTCTCCCATACTTATCCCTCATTCCTTCTCAAAATCATGTGGGCTTCTTCATCTAAATTCCTCTTTCTCAAGTAACGAAACCTATGAGAACCTAAACCTCATAGCCGTCACTACCCCCTTTGCTACACCAAAACCCAAAATCGTGAATTTGGTGCTAAGATATACCATGTGGCGCAAGGTTATCAACGATCAATACTATACACTTCTCCAAAGTGACACATGATCCTTTGTTCCAATCATTGTATCACCTATGTTGTTTGGATGTCGTCAGATTTACAAAGTCATATACAATTTGAATGACGACATTAATCTGTATATGACCTGACTTGTCTATAAAGGACTCACCAACTCCCAAACATCCATTACTCCGAGCAATGTAGTCCCGTAATCAAATCCTTAACGGTGAGGTTAGAGTTTAGTTTGGAAATGGTTCACAAATGGTAATTGTGTCAACTCGATGTTAACTGAAGGTGTATGGTTTAGAGCTAGTCCTAAATGTGTGGTACACCTATCTAAAGTAGTTTCTCCATTAGATTGGTTACATGCGGTCTAGTTTAATATTATACCTTTAAATCACACCGGACACATTTTTTGTTGTCATCTACGTTGACAATATTTTTTTTATAATTCTCTAATTACCCGGGTTTTAGAAAAGTCAATGAATATATTATCCTTAAAGGACCTCAACCCTCCCGGCTAAGCTGTAATATATCTAAATCAACACGAGTACATTTAAACTTCCTTGAGAAGTAAAATTAGCTGACTGCAAATCATTTGTCATAACAATGGTGTATGAAATCAAACTTTTGACGACGAAGGTACACCACTCCAAAATCCAAAATAGTTTTGAGTGGTTGTGTTTCACTCTAATACATGTCGATTACTCAATAAGACGTGACTCTCGCCTCCAATAATCTATTTCAATTTATGTATTGTTCGGTGGAGTGTCATGTAGTAAAAATATGTTTTTACTATTTAAAAAACTCGAGTTGACTAGATCTTCACATCAAACCTCCAAAGAGCATCCACACTTTGGCCATCTTGGAAGATACATATCATAATATCTTCATATTAAATAGATAATGATATTATCTCATTATATTAAGAGTACATATTTGATATTAACATTTGTAATTTTTATTATATTTTGAATATTCTCTTGTAAGCCTATAAATTAGGGCTGTTAATTTGGTCCGATTCCTGCTGGAACCGTTGGAACCGAACCGTAATTTAGCAGTTCGGTTCGGTTCCTGTGAGTATCAATTATAAATTTTTGGAACCGGACTGTTTAAATGCGGTTCCGGTTCTGGTCCGGTTCCAAAAAAAAAAAGTTAGCGGAACCGTTTAAAGAAAAATATTGAAACGTAGAGATTCACAATCACTAAAGTAAACTCTTTCTTTGTTTCCCACTTTCCCCAAATTTCTCGGTCTTCCACTCGACTCTCAAGTCTCACATGTCTCAGCCGAACAACTAGGGTTCACGACTCGACGCCACCACCGCTCATACTCCTGCTCGCTCGCCGCCGCCGTCATTCATGCTCCCGCTCGCTGCCGCCGCTCCCGCTCTCTCTCCGGTAAGTTATCTTCTTCTTCCTTCCACAACCACTGGTCACTCTCTAAACTTTCTTTGATTTCTCACATGCTCCCCTCAAATCTCAGCCTTCCAAGGACGTTCAGCCACCTCCGTTCGCGCTCCTGCTCACTCGTCACCGCTCGCCTCCGCCGCTCCCGCTCTCTATCCGGTAAGTTATCTTCTACTATGATGTTTGCACTCTTATGTTTGGTTCTGTGACTACATTGATGACTTATTGAGTCTAATCATAAGGAATCAATGTAGAAAAGTTTAATGATGGCATATTCAGTTTAATAATTTAATTTCCCTTATTGAGTTTGATCATTCATCATTCCCATCGGTGCAGCCACAAGTCTGTGATATTCAGTGGTTAAAGATAATTGAACTTAATTTCAACATAAATTATCTTCGAAATCGTATGTTAAATTTAAAAAATAGTAATCTTGGGTAATCTCATAAGATTTTTTTTACAGATTGATTTGACTTCAAAAGTTGTGCCGGTGGCTCTTTGTAGTTTGCAATGCCGGTGACTCTATAGTCTATACAGTAACTGCCGGTGACTCCCTCCATCCACTACCAGTGTTATTCAATTCAAGTGTTGATGTTTCAATTGCATATGTTTCAAACTTGTTGTTTATTTTTTTAACTGCACTTTTATTTGCAATTGAGTTTGCTGATGTCTTAGTACAAAACAAATTGTAAGTACTATTTCATGTTGTCCTTGGTTTGCACTTTGTAGTTGTGTGACAAAGCATGATCAACAAATCTTAAATTTGTTGATTACTGTCTTAAATTGATTGATTACTATCTTAATTCTGATTTCTGAAAGCAAACGGTTCCGGTTCCACCAAGTCCGGTTCCAAACGGTTCGATAATTTGTTAAACGGTTTCGGTTCCGGTTCCATAAAAATTTTCTTAAACGGTTCCGGTTCCTTAACCGGTCCGGTTCCAAACGGTTCCGGCAAAAAAAAAAAACCCAGAACCGAACCGTTGACCTTAAACGGTTCCGGTTCCGGTTCCTTAAAAAAATTCCGGAAATCGAACCGTTAACAGCCCTACTATAAATAAAGTATAATAAAATCGATTTGAGTGTGGCTCTATTTCCACCATTTGTGTGGTCTTCTCCACCATAATCTGTCATTGAATTTAGAGAATGCTTCATTTGGGGCCTCAACTACCAAGTCATAAATATACCGACATCTAAATTTACCATTGCCATGATTTGCCAATGGTTCTATCGATCTAATGTTACCTATCTACCGGTGGTTTTATCAATCTACATGCGGTGTCACCGATTTGATCTCCCTTGCTCGTTTTCAATGAAGATATTCTAGTCTACAACGTGCGTTTACATACGCACTCTTTGACTGCGAGGACGTATTGAAAGATATAAAGAAAGTTGGACAAAGTATCTTACTTCACTAATATGTGCTAGTAATGTCTACCTTCTATAATTTAGTTAGTAAATAGCATATTAAAACTTATAAAAATCGATTTGTCCTTATGTGTTACAATGAATTTTTATCTTAATTAATTACAGAAGAATATATTTTTAGAATCTTTATCCTAATTGATTACAAGAGAATATTTGTAGAATCTTTAATTGATTATGAGATCAATTTGCATTAATTTCATACTTTATGATATTTTTTATTGGTTTCAATAAAATTTACATAATATAAATTATATAAGTTATAATTTTATAATATCGTAGATGAGTTTAAGTTATTTTGATATTTCTTGTGATGAGGCATATCTCTTGAAACTTCATTATTCTTGTAAAATAATATGAAAAATTAATAAATAAATATAGACATGGAGAATCAATCTTTGGTTGGTAGTCTCTCTCCCATCCACCCTACCTAATACGAATTGAATAAGTTGGATTTAATAATTTACTAGTGTATTACCCGCACTTTGTGCGGGTTCAATTTTAATAAATATTTAATACTTAAAAAATTTATATGTATATTTTTATAAAATAAAAATCCGAAAAATGATATTATAATTAATATTATGATTTTTAATTCTCTTTTAAGTATTTATCTCTTCTAATTAATTATATTTTTAAATTGATTTGTTAACATATGCTTATTGGTAAAAAAAATTCGTAAAAATTTAAAAACTATTTTTATAAAAATATTTATTTAAATATTTTTAAAAAAATGTATAAATTAATTTTTAATTTATATTAACATTTAAAACTCACTTTTTAAAATAATTTTTTAGACTTCGAGAAACCTAGCGTTGACACGTGGCAATAGAGGCTTCTGCTTTAATATATATAAGATTCTTCTTTTTAAAAATTGTAAATATATGTTAATTATGATACTCGAATTTTCTCTTGTACATGATTTAATGTAATTAACTTTCTTGTACAAGAATTAATATAAATAACTTTCTTGTTCACGATTCCTGTATCATAGACAAGTAACTCTGAAAATATCAAAAATAATATTAGATTAATATTTTTGTAAAAAAAGTAATGAGAAAATTAAGCTACTAAGGCATGTTTTATTTATACAATATTAACTAGGCCCTAATATTTATCATTACAAATAAATAAATATGAGGGTTAATAAGATCCTAATTAAGTAGTTAAGGGAGCATTTACGGATAATTAATAATTATTAATATATTAATTAGACTAAAAAAGAAAATAGTTTTAACTAAAAAGATATATTAAAAATAAAAAAAATGATTGTGGCGATTTTAAGACTCTTCTCTCTCCAATTAATTATATATAATTTTATTAATTAGGGTAACTAATTATTCTTCTCTCTCCATTTAATTATAATAAATAAATGATTGTTTCAAATATAAGATTCGAACTCTGTAAGACATGTCCTCCCTCCCACCTTTATATCAGCTAAACTAATTAAACTTTGTGTATTCTTTTGATGGTACACATTGTTAATACAAAATTTCAATTATACAATGTTAATACATAAAAGACTTGTGTAACCAAACCTTGTGTAAATGACAGACTGTTTCAATCGTTTATAAGACTTTCATACACTTAATCAAAGAGTAAAGGGTAAAGAAAAATCATGAATCAATCAAACTTCCATACAAACATCATAACCTTCAAACATTATCAAAATCAATCATAAGAAACTTCAATTTAGATCACCAAGTCATATAACATTCTTTTGATCTTAAGGACTTTCAAATAAAAAGGTCTAGAATGTGGAAAGGGAAGGAAACTTTTAGGGAATGTGGTGCATGAATCCGGGAAAGTGGACAACTACTCTTTTCTTTTTCTCTTGCGGTTTCCGCAGCACTTTCAACTTAGAGCTTCGCTCTCTTCCTTTCATTTTTCGACTTTACTTTTGGAGTTATGGATAGAGGTGCACAAAAACCGAAGCCTAGGAGATTGGCATTTCTCAATTTTTATGAGATGCCTCAAACCCTTAGTGCACATACCATAATCCGCTAGGAATATCGCTCAATCCGACTTTGGCAAGACACAAACACCCGGCTATGTGAATGGTGCCGAGTTACTCATCGTCATGATTGATTTTCCCAAACCTACAATTTATTTCTATTCTTTTGATTGCAAATAATTGCTCTCATGGCCCTCCCACATCAAACATGCCTTTTTTCATTCATTTCTCCAAATTCCTGGATAGGTAAAGGAGGTCAATATTTCAATGAGGAGCTAAATGATCAAAGAAAGAAGAAAGAAAAATCGAATTGCCTTAATCATCTCAACAAGAAGCATAGGAACTTATAATGTGATTTCAACTTCAATTTCTCAACATGATTTAGGTAACATTCATCACATTATGAAACTTGCAAAAAGAAGGTAAAATCAACACATTTAATTTCTTTTCGATTCACTAATTGTTTAAGCATGCAATTGTCATCAAACTCAATTCACAAGTAGCGATTATCATAGAAATCATCTCAATTCCTTAGAAGCACAAAATTTTCAAAATTTTTCAATTTTTATGGGTTTTTCAAACTCTTTTTCGTGCAATGCAATAATGAAACGTGCAACAATATAATGAACATGCAAGATAGTCTCGAATAGAAGCAAACATAGTGAGTAAGAGTTATTACAAACTTTTAGTCACACCCCACCCTATACTTGGAACAAACATTGTCCCTAATGTTCAAATAAAAGAAAGAAAAGAAGAAAAGAAAAAGAAACTCACAAAATGGCGGTGGAGCGGCTAAAGCTAACGGTCATCATCATCATCATCATCACTGCGGCGCTGGTGGAGGCGGGAATGGAGAGAAGCTAGGATCATAAAACCGCCCAAACTGCTGGCGGTAGACATCTCTCATCATGTGATCGAGGTCGTCCAAGCGTCCATCTCTAGCATCGGCTCGAATCTCCAATGCTCCTACTCTCTCCGAAAGACCAGTAGCCCAATTCGGCATCTGCTCATACCATCCCGGAGCATGACTGTACCACTCTGGAGCGTCGGATGGTGCTGGTGCTAGTGCTGGTGCAGATGGTGTCTGTGTAGCCCATGGAGGTGGAGCTCCATACCATGCAGGAGGCGTAGCCATCCACGTAGGTCTCTCACTCACGCTAGCGCGGCGAGAAGACGATCATGAAGCTCTGGATGGACGTGGAGAACGTCTAGGTACATCAGGGGCCGCATCCGGCTGATCCGGAAACGTGCCAAACTCCTGCTCTGCTCCTCCTCCATCCTCAAACTGATCCATCATCTCCTCCTCCTCAACTACGGCGGTGGTGGAACATACGGAGGAGCTGCAATCCTGTTCGCATGCATAGCAGCGAACGTCTCCTTCCAATTATGGCGTCCAGCCATAATGGAGTACTCCTGTAGCCACTCAATACCCCTACCAGTCCTGCTCTCCCAAGGCATGGCCGCATAAGGCGGACCTCTATGTGTGGGGAAAATGAGGCCTCTAGTCATGAAGGCATGAAGTCCTAAGGGTACGGCTGGTATGCGGGTACATGCAAAAAAATCAACTCCCAAACTCCTAGCAAGGTGGGTAACTATCCCACCGTATCCAATGTTGCCCTTCCTCTTGTTCTTAAGCTTGCTCATAGTAGCAGCTAAGAGGGTGGCACAATCAGCTCGGCGCCCATACAACATAGAGTATAGCAGAAAGAGCTCATCCGTCTTGATCTTTTGGGGTGTCTCCGTCCGAGGGAAGAGACACTCCGAAAGAACACGGTGAGCAATCTTCAAGGCTAAGTGATACATCAACTTAGCCTTGGTGTCAGCTGGTTGCCAGCGGTCCTCGCTGGCGTAGACCATAGCAACCTCCTCCCAAAAATCTTTGGCGTAAACGCCACTAGGGAATCGACCGTTGAAGGTCTCTTGGAACCCAAAGAAGGTTCCGAACTCACGGATGGAAAAATCATACTTTCTTTCCATAAGACGGAAAGAAACGGTCCTATCCACATGGTTGTGCTCAAACGACGTCACAACCTCTCTCGTAATCTCATCATAAGCGTCTTCTCTGATAGCCGAGAAGACAACTAGTCCGGCTCTATCCAAGAGCCAAGTAAGGTCCTCTATGATGTTAAGAGGAGCTAGATCCTCTAACAATAGGTACCTAGGTCCAATCACAACCCTCTCCTGGATCCTCTCGAGTGCATCGAGGTGATCCTCATGAATGGTCGGTACTCTAGGGCTAGGAGGTGAGGGTGATGAAGGGGAGGAAGGTGGTGAAGGGGAGGAAGGTGGTGGTGCTCTAGAGGATGAAGATGAAGAGGGATTACCCTTCCTCTTCTTGTTTTGGTCATTCTTCTTCTCCTTGATTCTCCCAGAAACTCTCCTCACAAATTCCATCACTGTTCAAAATTACGGGCTGTTCTTGATGATTCCACGGCCGTGGAACTGCCAGGGACCGTGATTCGTCTCAGTTTTTCTCAAATCTCAGCAAACAACACTCAAACTCAGCAATCAGGCAGCCCTATGAGCTAGTTTGGGTATTTGACATGGATGTCTACAGCCCTATGAGCTAGTTTGGGATCGATATAGTTAAGCAAGAATTCCAGAGTATCGAACACAGGGATTTGGGTGGGAACAAATTCAATTGCAGATTATCAAGCGAGTAAATATAAGAAGCTTTGCAAGTATTGAGAAAACAACAATCCTAAAGATCTAGGAATCCAGCTGTGGCAATCGATTCAAGATATACTAATAATATGAGGACAAAGTTAAGATATGCAAAGGTATGCTAATGTAAGGTAATCGTACGGTGAAGTTCCAAAAACCTTATATGACTCACCTACAAGACACTTGTTAGCATGAAATATTGTGATATTTTAGGCACGTTTTATAATCGCATTTGATTCATATTGATAGTCTTTGATGGAGCTTTATGCATATATGAGCTAGTATTGCCTATATTGTCGATATGGATGTCTACACGAGTTCTATGTTGATTATAGGTGATTTGGAGCTATTTCCGAACGAAATCGAGCGAAGGAGAGTTGAGTTGATGTACCTCTAGATCAAGGACACCTTTTGGAAGCAATTTGGAGTATTAGATTGAGGAATGCACGAATGAAGGCAAAAATCACGGTTTGACCCAAGATTACGGCCGTGGATTGTGATGCAGAATTCGATGTTCATTCCAGGGGATATTACGGCCGTGGAATCTACCCGTATTTGTTTCCACGCCTCAGAATTACGGTCGTGGAATCTTCCACGACCGTGATCTTGGCGAATCCTTTCGCCACGTTTCGAAGCCATGATCTTTTGAAGATCGGGCCGGGCCGACGTTTTGCCCTGCATTATAAAAAGGACGGATGAAGCAAGATTCCGTCACCTCGCTTTACCTCGTTGTCTAGCTTACGACCTTTCAAAAACCCTAAGTTTGGCGGCAAGAACGCAAGCTTAGCAACACACAAACCTTCATTCTTGAAGGTGATTTTGGGAGATCTCATTGAAGATCGAAGTTCGTGATTGGAGAATTGCTGTTAGTGATCTTTGCGTTGAGGAAGATCGAAGTTCTTGGAGGATTTTGCAAGAAAACTCCTCTTCTTGCTTAGGTTTGATTTAGGATCGGATTGACATCCCGTTTCCTTTCTTTCCTAAGATTGTGATTGTTTATTCCGAATTGAATCTTTTGACAAACATTTGTTCTTGATTGTGATTCTGAGATTCGTTCGAAAATTATTGAAAGTTCTTGAAAGTTCCCATCTTTTATCTTATAAATCTTGAATTGCTATCAAATGACTGTTATTGGCTAAAAACCCTTAACAATTCTAAGGTGAAGGGTTGATAGTTGTGGCTTAGATGATGATAGATCGATCGCAAACAGATTAGACCCTGAGAGTTAGAGAATTGTCGCCGACAACCCTAAATTACGGGCTGTTCTTGAGTTCCACGGTCGTGGAATCTCAAGATCCAACCGTAATTTCCATGAGTTTACGAGCCTGCTTTTACCTTAATCTAAAGTTAAAGATTTGCTTTAGCTTAGTTTAGATTTGTCTTTTCTAGGTGGTAGTGAAGCCTCAACAACCTCTACCTCGATTGTGAGCCTCAATAACCTCAATCGGATAAGTTAGTCTTGACCTTTAGATTATAGGTTTGGGTATTTGATACTAATCCTTGCTTTTAGAACCTCTTTATATTGAGCCTCAACAACCTGTATAAGGAGTATCTCTTAGGTGAGTTACATAAGGTTTTTGGAACCTCAACCGTACGATTGCCTTACATTAGTGTACCTTTGCATATCTCTACTCTGTCTTTATATCATTAGTATATCTTGAATCTGTTGCCACAACTGAATACCCGGATCTTTAGGATTGTTGTTTTCCCAATATTTGCAAAACTCTCATATTTACTGCTTGATAACCTGAAATCGAATTTGTTCCCACCCAAATCCCTGTGTTCGATACTCTGGAATTCTTGCTTAGCTACCTCGATCCGTACACTGCGGGTTCGCTGCTTGATTCTAGTTTTATAAATTTAAAGCTTATTTGCACACACCTCTAGGGGCGAACAAGTTTTTGGCGCCGTTGCCGGGGATTTGGTTTCGGCCGAATTCGGTAACCGGTTGTCAAGCTTGGGAGCTTGCTCTCGTTATTTGATTCTTTTTGAGTGTATGCGCAGATCTAGAAACACCGAAGATCTCTTACCTCTTGATCAAGAGCTAGAGAAAACCTTGCGACAAAAACGCAAAGAAAAGAGGATGGCTCAAGAAAACGAAAACGATCTTCAAACTAAGTTAGCGGAGAAGGAAGCTCAACTCCGATGGAATGAGAATCTCCTCCAGGATGAGATGGATCGTCATCAAACTCAAGTTAACGGTCTACAAGACATGATCGTTCAAATGAAAATAAAGATGAGCGATCTTGAAGACAAGGTAGGAAAGAAGTCCTCAAGAAGAAGGACAAGGTCTAGAAGAAGAGGTAACTCATCCGCTGATGATAGTGATTCTTCCATGCCTGCGCTAGAAGAGATTGATCCCACGATCAACATAAATCCTTTCAACACACAAGGAGCTGCTAACCGCCGCATTCCACCTAGGAATGCGAGAGTCGAACGTGTGGATAATGAGCCAAGAACTCTTGGCCAGCGGATGGATCCAACACAACAACCGCGCCGCTTGGGCGTGAACTTTGATGCTGAAGACGTACAAGGGTTTAGTTTCAACCCTCAAGTTATCACTCTTGTTCGCCAAAGTCAGTTTGGCGGTACAAGTGCTGAATCTCCACACCAACACTTGCAAAACTTTGAGTGCATGATGGAGACAATGAGACCAAAGAGCGCTACTACCAACAGCTATAAGCTCAAACCTTTCTTTTTCTCTTTGAAAGGGAAAGCGCTATCTTGGTACCAAGCTCTTCCTAGTGGAAAGCTAGAGACGTGGGAAGACCTCTCCGCAGAGTTTCTCACCAAGTTCTTTCCGCCCTCCAAAACGGCAGAACTTAGAGGTAAGATTAATGCTTTTTCTATGAGACCTAACGAAAGTTTGTTTCAATCTTGGGAAAGGTTTCAGGATTTGCTCTTGGATTGCCCTCATCATGGCATATCCAAGCTTGCCTTGCTGGAAATTTACTACAAGGGGCTGGATGCGGGAACGCAATTCAACCTTCAATCCCTCTCATGTGGAACGTTCATGGACATGAGAGAAGATGACGCTTGGGACTTCATTGAGAAGCAAGCAAGAGTCATAGAGAAGTATTCCCACCGGAAGATGGAGGGAAATCGTGTGGAGCAAGGAGCGAAGCTCACACATGAAGCTCAAAATCAGATTTTCTCCCTCAACAATGAGATCAAAGAATTGAAGGAGACTATCAAGACCAACTTCCCAAAGCAGCAAGAGAAGGATGTTGGCTATTTGGGCAATAACAACGGCGGTGACAACACCAACCGCAACAACAATAACCGGAACAATAACCGGAACAACAATTGGAATGGAAACAACAACAACCGGAACAACAACAATTGGAACAACAATCGTGGTTCGAACAACAACAATTGGCGCTCCAATCAACAAAATTCCGGTAACTCCTATCCTTCCAATTCCAATGCACTAACTCCACCCTCTTCTTCCTCTACTCCTTTGAAAAGCCAGGGGCAATCATCAAATGGAGGAAACAATACGGGAAAGGAAAAGTCGGATCCCATGTTGGAAACGATCTTGGGAAAGCTTCAAGGGTTGGAGAACCGCATCATCAAGGTTGATGATCAAATTTCTAAGGTTGACAAGGCTCAAAAGGTTTTGGAGAATCAAATGTTCAACCATGCGGAGGAAGTCCCTAGGAATCAAGGGAAACTTCCAGGAAAGACGGAGGACAACCCTAAGGGAAGGGTAATGGCGATCACAACTAGGAGCGGAGTGACTACCACCGATCCGCAGCCTACGTTTGTTGAAGTCCCCGTAGAGAAAAGTAAAGAAAAGGGGAGGGAGAAGGAGGACGTCTATGTTCCACCTCCAGCTTTCAAACCCCCCCTACCATTCCCTCAATCTAGAGCGCGAGCGCGCCTAGACAAGCAATTCGGTAAGTTCATAGAACTCATGAGCAAACTGCATATTAATATACCTTTCATTGATGCTATTGTAGGTATGCCGGCTTATGGCAAGTTCTTGAAGGAGCTCCTCTCTAACAAGAGGAAGCTGGAAGATTTTGGAGAAGTCAAGATGAGTTCGGATTCTTCGGACCTCATCAAGACTATGAAGGAGAAAATGCCCCCAAAGCTGAAAGATCCGGGGTCGTTTTGCATTCCCATAGGAGTGGGAGAGGTCACATATGACGCTTTGTGTGATCTAGGAGCAAGTGTGAGCATCATACCACTTGCGTTGTGCAGGAAGATCGGTTTAGGCGACCCTAAACCAGTGAAGATGACGTTATACATGGCGGATCGATCCATTACTCGTCCCGTCGGCATTGTAGAGGACGTCCCTGTTAAGCTAGGCAAGTTCTTTGTCCCCATTGACTTTGTTGTGCTTGACATTCCTGCAGATAGTCCGGTCCCGATCATACTCGGAAGACCGTTTCTTGCAACTTCCGGCTGCATGGTCGATTGCAAGAATGGAAGACTCGCTTTTGACATTGGGGAAGAGAAAGTAGAGTTCGTTCTTTCCACTCTAGTGAAGGAGCCGATCTTTGATGAGGATATTTACAACATCCAAGACGAAGAAGGCTTGTCTAGGGAGGAGGTAAGTGCGATTCTCTTTAACGATCCTTTGCAAAAGGTTATCACTATGAGTCTAACCCATGAAGGAGAAGAGGGAGAGTGCAAAGAGGAAATTGAAGCCTTGGAAGCACAAGAAGAGATGCATGAAGTGGAGTTTGAAAAACTCCACGATGAGGCTGAAGATACAAGATTCCACGGCCATACTCTGTATTCCACGGCCGTGGATTCCACGACCAAATTCGACCTCCATTCCAGAGGATATTACGGCCGTGGAAAAGCAAGGGAAAACGTGATTTTGACCGTGGAAAATAGTGATCAGCACGCTTCTTCAACTTCTCCTAATTCTTCTCCAAACCATCCAACATCCTTAGAAACCTCTAAGGAAACATCGGAAGCTCCCCAAGGACCATTGGAAGCTCCGAAAGCAATGGAACTCAAACCACTTCCTACTCATCTAAGGTACGCTTTTCTTGGATCTAACTCCACCTTCCCGGTTATCGTTAGTTCCGAATTAAGCATAGATGAACATGAACAGCTCATGATTGTCCTTAGGAAACATAGAAAAGCCATAGGCTATACTATTGAGGACTTAGTAGGAATTAAACCCTCCCTATGCATGCATAAAATACTAATGGAGGAGGACTTTAGAACTTTAAGACAACCTCAAAGGCGGTTGAATCCGACCATGAAGGAGGTTGTCAAGAAGGAAATTCTTAAACTTCTTGATGCAGGTATCATCTACCCTATCTCCGATAGCAAGTGGGTGAGCCCAGTTCAAGTAGTTCCGAAGAAGGGAGGAATGACGGTCATCACCAATAAGAACAACGAACTCATTCCTACCCGAACTGTGACTGGATGGCGAATGTGCATAGACTACCGCAAGCTCAACAACGCAACGCGGAAGGATCACTTTCCATTGCCATTCATCGACCAAATGCTTGAAAGGTTAGCACAACATTCATACTTTTGCTACCTTGACGGTTATAGTGGTTTCTTTCAGATCCCGATACATCCGGATGATCAAGAGAAGACCACATTCACGTGCCCTTGGGGTACGTTCGCTTATAGGAGGATGCCGTTCGGACTTTGCAACGCCCCAGCCACCTTTCAACGGTGCATGATGGCCATCTTCTCCGAATATGTAGAGGAAATCATGGAAGTCTTCATGGACGACTTCTCCGTTTACGGTTCCTCTTTTAACGATTGTCTTTCTAACCTTTCTCTTGTTTTGCAAAGATGTGAAGACACTAACCTAGTCCTTAATTGGGAGAAGTGTCAATTCATGGTTAAAGAAGGAATCGTTTTAGGTCACTTAGTCTCTAGTAGAGGGATAGAGGTAGACAAGGCTAAAATAGAGACCATAGAGAAACTTCCTCCCCCAGTTTCGGTGAAGGGAATAAGAAGTTTTCTAGGACATGCTGGATTTTATAGACGTTTTATCCAAGACTTTTCTAAGATATCAAAACCTCTCACTAATCTATTGATGAAGGATGCAGTTTTTGAGTTTTCGCAGGAATGTCTAGATGCGTTCAACACCATCCGGCAAGCTCTAATTTCAGCACCCATTATCCAACCACCGGATTGGACTCTCCCTTTCGAGATTATGTGCGATGCTAGTGACGTAGCCATTGGGGCTGTTCTTGGGCAACGAAAGGAAGGACGAACCCACGCCATATACTACGCTAGCAAGACGCTAGACGAAGCCCAGCTCAACTACGCCACTACGGAAAAGGAATTTCTAGCCATTGTCTACGCTATTGACAAGTTTTGTTCCTATCTTGTAGGTGCAAAGGTGATTGTCTACACGGATCATGCTGCGATCCGGTACCTCCTTGCAAAGAAGGACGCGAAGCCAAGGCTGATTAGATGGATTCTTCTCCTACAAGAATTCGATCTTGAGATCCGCGACAAGAAAGGCTCGGAAAATTCTGTTGCGGATCATTTGAGTCGCCTAACACATCTAGAGGACGACCATTTACCCATTGATGACTCCTTTCCGGACGAACACCTACACATCATTGAGGAGTGCATCAAGGTAATCTCCAAGGGTGACGAACCATGGTTTGCTGATTTCGTTAATTACTTGGTTTGCCAGGAAATACCACCCGGACTATCATATGCGCAAAGGAAGAAGTTCTTCAAGGACGTCCGGGAATACCATTGGAACGAGCCTCTTCTCTTCAAGAGAGGTCCGGATGGCATCATTCGGCGATGTGTGCCGGAAGATGAGATGCAAAGTGTCATCCGTCATTGTCATTCACTACCTTGTGGAGGACACGCTAGTTCGAACAAAACTAGCGCAAAGGTATTGCAATCCGGATTTTATTGGCCTACTTTATTTAAAGATGTGCAATCCTTTGTTTCTTGTTGCGATGCTTGTCAAAGAACAGGCAATATCTCTAGAAGGAACGAGATGCCCCTCAACAACATCCAAGAGGTGGAGATTTTTGACGTTTGGGGAGTCGACTTCATGGGACCATTCCCTTCTTCTTGTGGGAACCAATACATACTATTGGCGGTAGACTATGTTTCTAGATGGGTGGAAGCCATTGCCTCTCCCACAAATGATGCCATGGTGGTGGTTAAGTTCTTCAACAAGACCATTTTTCCGCGATTCGGGACGCCAAGGACGATCATTAGTGATGGAGGTTCTCACTTCATAGCCCGTCGCTTTGAAGCTCTTCTATCCAAGTATGGGGTTACTCACAAGATCGCCACCCCTTACCATCCACAAACGAGTGGACAAGTTGAGATCTCAAATAGGGAGATCAAGGGAATTCTAGAGAAGACAGTTTCGAGGACTAGGAAGGATTGGTCCTTGAAACTAGATGATGCGCTATGGGCATACCGGACTGCATACAAGACTCCTATAGGAACCACACCATACAACCTTGTGTATGGGAAGTCTTGTCACTTGCCGGTAGAGCTAGAGCACAAGGCGTTTTGGGCTATCAAGTGGCTGAATTTCAGCATGAAAGAAGCGGGAGAGAAGCGTCTCCTAGACATCAACAAGCTGGATGAACTCCGTTTGAACGCCTACGAAAACGCTAAGATTTACAAGGAAAGAGCAAAGCGTTGGCATGATAAGCATATCATTCCAAAGGACTTCCAAGAAGGAGATCAAGTTCTCCTCTTCAATTCGAGACTTCGCCTCTTTCCAGGTAAGTTAAAATCTCGTTGGACTGGACCTTTTCTAATTAAGCGTATTTTCCCCCACGGTGCAGTTGAAGTATGGGGTGAAGCTAGCGGAAGTTTTAAGGTGAACGGTCAACGACTCAAGAAGTACTCACCGGAACTCCAAGCTGAGGAGTTCGCACCTACCGCACTCGAATAAGTGCAGTATGGTCTAGCTACGGACCTTAAACAAAGCGCTTCTTGGGAGGCAACCCAAGGTATTGCATTTTCGTTATTACTTTCGATTCATAGATTAGCTTAGAATAGAAGTTTTTGCTTTATTTTTGCCTCGATTTCTCCCGGTATGTTCGTGTTTTTGGTTGTAGTATCGATGAAAAAAAGGGAAAGGAAGGATAATGTCGAAGAGAAGTGACGAAATTTGGACTTTGAAGCTTTACAGAGAGTTCCACGGTCTAAATTACGGTCGTCATTGCTACAGTGGCCGTAATTCTCAAAGGCCTGTGAAAAATCACCAAAATTACGGGTCCGTACATTTCCACGGCCTGTGAAAAATCACTGGTTTAGGCGACCCTAAACCAGTGAAGATGACGTTATACATGGCGGATCGATCCATTACTCGTCCCGTCGGCATTGTAGAGGACGTCCCTGTTAAGCTAGGCAAGTTCTTTGTCCCCATTGACTTTGTTGTGCTTGACATTCCTGCAGATAGTCCGGTCCCGATCATACTCGGAAGACCGTTTCTTGCAACTTCCGGCTGCAAGGTCGATTGCAAGAATGGAAGACTCGCTTTTGACATTGGGGAAGAGAAAGTAGAGTTCGTTCTTTCCACTCTAGTGAAGGAGCCGATCTTTGATGAGGATATTTACAACATCCAAGACGAAGAAGGCTTGTCTAGGGAGGAGGTAAGTGCGATTCTCTTTAACGATCCTTTGCAAAAGGTTATCACTATGAGTCTAACCCATGAAGGAGAAGAGGGAGAGTGCAAAGAGGAAATTGAAGCCTTGGAAGCACAAGAAGAGATGCATGAAGTGGAGTTTGAAAAACTCCACGATGAGGCTGAAGATACAAGATTCCACGGCCATACTCTGTATTCCACGGCCGTGGATTCCACGACCAAATTCGACCTCCATTCCAGAGGATATTACGGCCGTGGAAAAGCAAGGGAAAACGTGATTTTGACCGTGGAAAATAGTGATCAGCACGCTTCTTCAACTTCTCCTAATTCTTCTCCAAACCATCCAACATCCTTAGAAACCTCTAAGGAAACATCGGAAGCTCCCCAAGGACCATTGGAAGCTCCGAAAGCAATGGAACTCAAACCACTTCCTACTCATCTAAGGTACGCTTTTCTTGGATCTAACTCCACCTTCCCGGTTATCGTTAGTTCCGAATTAAGCATAGATGAACATGAACAGCTCATGATTGTCCTTAGGAAACATAGAAAAGCCATAGGCTATACTATTGAGGACTTAGTAGGAATTAAACCCTCCCTATGCATGCATAAAATACTAATGGAGGAGGACTTTAGAACTTTAAGACAACCTCAAAGGCGGTTGAATCCGACCATGAAGGAGGTTGTCAAGAAGGAAATTCTTAAACTTCTTGATGCAGGTATCATCTACCCTATCTCCGATAGCAAGTGGGTGAGCCCAGTTCAAGTAGTTCCGAAGAAGGGAGGAATGACGGTCATCACCAATAAGAACAACGAACTCATTCCTACCCGAACTGTGACTGGATGGCGAATGTGCATAGACTACCGCAAGCTCAACAACGCAACGCGGAAGGATCACTTTCCATTGCCATTCATCGACCAAATGCTTGAAAGGTTAGCACAACATTCATACTTTTGCTACCTTGACGGTTATAGTGGTTTCTTTCAGATCCCGATACATCCGGATGATCAAGAGAAGACCACATTCACGTGCCCTTGGGGTACGTTCGCTTATAGGAGGATGCCGTTCGGACTTTGCAACGCCCCAGCCACCTTTCAACGGTGCATGATGGCCATCTTCTCCGAATATGTAGAGGAAATCATGGAAGTCTTCATGGACGACTTCTCCGTTTACGGTTCCTCTTTTAACGATTGTCTTTCTAACCTTTCTCTTGTTTTGCAAAGATGTGAAGACACTAACCTAGTCCTTAATTGGGAGAAGTGTCAATTCATGGTTAAAGAAGGAATCGTTTTAGGTCACTTAGTCTCTAGTAGAGGGATAGAGGTAGACAAGGCTAAAATAGAGACCATAGAGAAACTTCCTCCCCCAGTTTCGGTGAAGGGAATAAGAAGTTTTCTAGGACATGCTGGATTTTATAGACGTTTTATCCAAGACTTTTCTAAGATATCAAAACCTCTCACTAATCTATTGATGAAGGATGCAGTTTTTGAGTTTTCGCAGGAATGTCTAGATGCGTTCAACACCATCCGGCAAGCTCTAATTTCAGCACCCATTATCCAACCACCGGATTGGACTCTCCCTTTCGAGATTATGTGCGATGCTAGTGACGTAGCCATTGGGGCTGTTCTTGGGCAACGAAAGGAAGGACGAACCCACGCCATATACTACGCTAGCAAGACGCTAGACGAAGCCCAGCTCAACTACGCCACTACGGAAAAGGAATTTCTAGCCATTGTCTACGCTATTGACAAGTTTTGTTCCTATCTTGTAGGTGCAAAGGTGATTGTCTACACGGATCATGCTGCGATCCGGTACCTCCTTGCAAAGAAGGACGCGAAGCCAAGGCTGATTAGATGGATTCTTCTCCTACAAGAATTCGATCTTGAGATCCGCGACAAGAAAGGCTCGGAAAATTCTGTTGCGGATCATTTGAGTCGCCTAACACATCTAGAGGACGACCATTTACCCATTGATGACTCCTTTCCGGACGAACACCTACACATCATTGAGGAGTGCATCAAGGTAATCTCCAAGGGTGACGAACCATGGTTTGCTGATTTCGTTAATTACTTGGTTTGCCAGGAAATACCACCCGGACTATCATATGCGCAAAGGAAGAAGTTCTTCAAGGACGTCCGGGAATACCATTGGAACGAGCCTCTTCTCTTCAAGAGAGGTCCGGATGGCATCATTCGGCGATGTGTGCCGGAAGATGAGATGCAAAGTGTCATCCGTCATTGTCATTCACTACCTTGTGGAGGACACGCTAGTTCGAACAAAACTAGCGCAAAGGTATTGCAATCCGGATTTTATTGGCCTACTTTATTTAAAGATGTGAAATCCTTTGTTTCTTGTTGCGATGCTTGTCAAAGAACAGGCAATATCTCTAGAAGGAACGAGATGCCCCTCAACAACATCCAAGAGGTGGAGATTTTTGACGTTTGGGGAGTCGACTTCATGGGACCATTCCCTTCTTCTTGTGGGAACCAATACATACTATTGGCGGTAGACTATGTTTCTAGATGGGTGGAAGCCATTGCCTCTCCCACAAATGATGCCATGGTGGTGGTTAAGTTCTTCAACAAGACCATTTTTCCGCGATTCGGGACGCCAAGGACGATCATTAGTGATGGAGGTTCTCACTTCATAGCCCGTCGCTTTGAAGCTCTTCTATCCAAGTATGGGGTTACTCACAAGATCGCCACCCCTTACCATCCACAAACGAGTGGACAAGTTGAGATCTCAAATAGGGAGATCAAGGGAATTCTAGAGAAGACAGTTTCGAGGACTAGGAAGGATTGGTCCTTGAAACTAGATGATGCGCTATGGGCATACCGGACTGCATACAAGACTCCCATAGGAACCACACCATACAACCTTGTGTATGGGAAGTCTTGTCACTTGCCGGTAGAGCTAGAGCACAAGGCGTTTTGGGCTATCAAGTGGCTGAATTTCAGCATGAAAGAAGCGGGAGAGAAGCGTCTCCTAGACATCAACAAGCTGGATGAACTCCGTTTGAACGCCTACGAAAACGCTAAGATTTACAAGGAAAGAGCAAAGCGTTGGCATGATAAGCATATCATTCCAAAGGACTTCCAAGAAGGAGATCAAGTTCTCCTCTTCAATTCGAGACTTCGCCTCTTTCCAGGTAAGTTAAAATCTCGTTGGACTGGACCTTTTCTAATTAAGCGTATTTTCCCCCACGGTGCAGTTGAAGTATGGTGTGAAGCTAGCGGAAGTTTTAAGGTGAACGGTCAACGACTCAAGAAGTACTCACCGGAACTCCAAGCTGAGGAGTTCGCACCTACCGCACTCGAATAAGTGCAGTATGGTCTAGCTACGGACCTTAAACAAAGCGCTTCTTGGGAGGCAACCCAAGGTATTGCATTTTCGTTATTACTTTCGATTCATAGATTAGCTTAGAATAGAAGTTTTTGCTTTATTTTTGCCTCGATTTCTCCCGGTATGTTCGTGTTTTTGGTTGTAGTATCGATGAAAAAAAGGGAAAGGAAGGATAATGTCGAAGAGAAGTGACGAAATTTGGACTTTGAAGCTTTACAGAGAGTTCCACGGTCTAAATTACGGTCGTCATTGCTACAGTGGCCGTAATTCTCAAAGGCCTGTGAAAAATCACCAAAATTACGGGTCCGTACATTTCCACGACCGTGGAATGCCCCGACAGACCGTGATTTTTGAAATTTTGCCTGCGAGTATAAAAGCCACACTTCACCACAAAAACACCACAAAAACCCCCAATTTCCACGACCTAAACGACGAAACGACGCAGCCCCTCCCAAATCTTCATTCTCTAATCGTTTTTAACGATTCTTCTTCCTAAACCGAAGCAAATCCAACCAAGAACAAGATCCAAGCAACAAATCGCGCGGAAAACGATCAACAAACTCGCATTTTGGATTTCTCAATCCGAAAAAAGAGGTTTTTGCTCTCTTCTTGATTTTAGCCGTTTTTGTTCGTTTTTGTTAGAGATTATTAGGAAGAACTGATTGAGATTGGAAGAAACTAGATTAGGACTGATTGTGGTTGAGTTTGATTGCTGATTTGCTGAGAATCGAAAATTCTGTGTCGAATCACGGTCTGTTAAGGTTCCACGGCCGTGGTTTTGGGAAGAACAGACCGTAATTTGTAACAGAATGGACTTCGTGAGGAGAGTTTCTGGAAGGATTAAGGAAAAGAAAGGGGAACAGAATAAGAAGAGAAAGGGTAACCCCTCCACATCTAGGGCACCACCACCACCCTCATCCCCTTCACCACCATCCTCACCCTCACCTCCATCTTCACCACCTCCTTCTAGCATACCGATCATACACGAAAACCACCAAGCTGCATTTGAGAGGATCGAGAAGAGGGCAGTAATTGGCCCTAGATACTTGTTGTTGGAGGATCTACATCCTCTCAACATTGTAGATGACCTTACATGGCTCTTGGATAGAGCCGGTTTGCTTGTCTTCACGAATATTCGTGAAGACGCTTATGAGGAGATCACCCGAGAGGTTGTGACGTCTTTCGAGCACAGCCCTGTTGATAGAACCGTCTCCTTCCGCCTCATGAACCAAGACTACCAGTTGAGTATAGTTGAGTTCGGGACCATTTTTGGGTTCCACGAGACCTACAACGGTCGCATTCCTAGGAACGTGTCCGCTAAGGACTTTTGGGGAGATGTAGCTATGATCTATGCCGACGAGGACCGTTGGCATCCAGCTGACACCAAGGCCAAATTGATGTACCATTTGGCCTTGAAGATAGCTCACCGTGTTCTTTCGGAGTGTCTCTTCCCTAGGACGGAGACGCCCCAAAAGATCAAGACGGATGAGCTATTCCTTCTCTATGCTATGCTTCACGGATGCCGCGCCGATTGTGCTACCCTTTTGGCGGCGACTATGAGTAAGTTGAAGAACAAATCGAGAGGGAACATTGGGTACGGTGGGATAGTGACCCACATAGCTAGGACTTTTGGAGTGGATTTCTCAGCTTGCACACGTATACCGGCAGTTCCATTAGGGCTACACGCTTTCATGGTTAGGGGACTCATCTTCCCCACACATAGAGGTCCGCCTTACGCGGGCATGCCCTGGGAGAGTAGGACCAGCAGGGGTATTGAGTGGCTGCCGGAGTATTCCATTGTGGCAGGACGCCACAACTGGAAGGAGACGTTCGCTGCGATGCATGCGAACAGGCTTGTAGCTCCCCCTTACGTCCCACCGCCGGTTGTAGATGAGGAGGATATGGGAGATCCGTATGAGAGTGGTGCAGGAGCAGAGCAGGAGTTCGGCTCGTTTCCGGATCAGCCGGATCAGCAGGATGTACCTAGACGCTCTCCGCGTCCGACTGGAGCTTCAGGCTCGTCATCTCGCCGCGCTAGCGTGAGCGAGAGACCCACGTGGATGACTACACCTCCCACCTGGTACGAGACACCTCCTCCCTGGTCCACTACCCACGCAGCAGCAGCACCACCACCACCACCAGCAGCAGCACCAGCAGACGCTCCCGGATGGTATGATCGCGCTCCGGGATGGTATGAGAGGATGCCGGAGTGGGCTACCGGACTTTCAGAGAGAGTCGGAGCATTGGAGATCCGGGCGGACGCTAGAGATGGACGTTTGGACGACCTCGACCACATGATGAGGGACGTCTACCGCCAGCAGTTTGGGCGGTACTATGACCCGAGTTTCTCTCCATTCCCACCTCCACCGGCACCGCAGTGATTGATGACCGGACTTGCTCGTTCTAGACATCCCCGCCGCCATTTGTGAGTTTTCTTTTCTTTTCTTTCTTTTGTTCTTTCTTGTGAACATTAGGGACAATGTTCGTCCTAAGTATGGGGTGGGATGTACTAAATGTTTGTAATAACTCTACTCTATATGTTGCTTCTATTCCGAGACTATTATTGCATGTTCATCATATGTCACACGTTTCATTCTTGCATTGCACGAAAAAGAACTTTAAAAACCCATAAAAATTGAAAATTTTTGAAAAATTTGATGCTTCTAATGAATTGAGATGAATTCTATGATAAACACTACTTGTGAATTAAGTTGATAACGATTGCATGCTTGAAAGGATAGTAATTCGGAAGGAAATTGAATGAATAGATTTTACCTCTCTTGCAAGTTTTATAATGTGAAAATGTTACCTAAATTATGTAAGAAATCGAAGTTGAAATCACATTATAAGTTCTTATGCTTCTTTTTGAAATGATTAAGGCAATTCGATACTTTCTTTCTTCTTTCCTTTGATCATCTAACCCTTCATTGAAATATTAGCCTCCCTTACCCATCCGGGAACTTGGAAAGTGAATGAGAAAAAGGCATGTTTGATGTGGGAGGGCCATGAGAGCATATATTTGCAATCAATTGAATATAAAGAAATTATAGGTTTGGGGAAGTCAATCATGACGATGAGTAACTCGGCACCATTCACATAGCCGGGTGTTTGTGTCTTGCCAAAGTCGGATTGAGCGATATTCCTAGCGGATTATGGTATGTGCGCTAAAGGTTTGAGGCATCTCGCAAAAATGAGAAACGCCAATCTCCTAGACTTCGGTTTTTGTGCACCTCTATCCATAACTCCAAAAGTAAGGTCGAAAAATGAAAAGTAAGAGCGAAGCTCTAAGTGAAGAGTTGCGGAAACCGCAAAAGAAGAAGAAGGTAGTAGTCCATTTTCCCGGATTTATGCACCACTCTCCCTTAAAGTTTCCCTTCCCTTCCATGCTCTAGACCTTTTCCTTTGAAAAGTCCTTAAGATCAAAAGAATGTTATATGGCTTGGTGATCTAAATTGAAGTTCTTATGATTGATTTTGATAATGTTTGAAGGTTATAATGCTTGCTTGGAAGTTAAATTGTTTCATGAGCTTTCTTTACCTCTTACTCTCTAATTAAGTGCGTGAAAGTTTGAAAACGAATGAAGCAAGGTTTGAGAATGATCTATTCTTTAGAAGCCACTTTCATCCAAAAGAAGGTACACATATTTCATCCTAACTCTTGTTTAAAGCTTTTTGAAAGACCTTGCTTAGGGGCAAGCAAGTGTTAAGTATGGGGTTATTTGTTAGCATGAAATATTGTGATATTTTAGGCACGTTTTATAATCGCATTTGATTCATATTGATAGTCTTTGATGGAGCTTTATGCATATATGAGCTAGTATTGCCTATATTGTCGATATGGATGTCTACACGAGTTCTATGTTGATTATAGGTGATTTGGAGCTATTTCCGAACGAAATCGAGCGAAGGAGAGTTGAGTTGATGTACCTCTAGATCAAGGACACCTTTTGGAAGCAATTTGGAGTATTAGATTGAGGAATGCACGAATGAAGGCAAAAATCACGGTTTGACCCAAGATTACGGCCGTGGATTGTGATGCAGAATTCGATGTTCATTCCAGGGGATATTACGGCCGTGGAATCTACCCGTATTTGTTTCCACGCCTCAGAATTACGGTCGTGGAATCTTCCACGACCGTGATCTTGGCGAATCCTCGCCACGTTTCGAAGCCATGATCTTTTGAAGATCGGGCCGGGCCGACGTTTTGCCCTGCATTATAAAAAGGACGGATGAAGCAAGATTCCGTCACCTCGCTTTACCTCGTTGTCTAGCTTACGACCTTTCAAAAACCCTAAGTTTGGCGGCAAGAACGCAAGCTTAGCAACACACAAACCTTCATTCTTGAAGGTGATTTTGGGAGATCTCATTGAAGATCGAAGTTCGTGATTGGAGAATTGCTGTTAGTGATCTTTGCGTTGAGGAAGATCGAAGTTCTTGGAGGATTTTGCAAGAAAACTCCTCTTCTTGCTTAGGTTTGATTTAGGATCGGATTGACATCCCGTTTCCTTTCTTTCCTAAGATTGTGATTGTTTATTCCGAATTGAATCTTTTGACAAACATTTGTTCTTGATTGTGTTTCTGAGATTCGTTCGAAGATTATTGAAAGTTCTTGAAAGTTCCCATCTTTTATCTTATAAATCTTGAATTGCTATCAAATGACTGTTATTGGCTAAAAACCCTTAACAATTCTAAGGTGAAGGGTTGATAGTTGTGGCTTAGATGATGATAGATCGATCGCAAACAGATTAGACCCTGAGAGTTAGAGAATTGTCGCCGACAACCCTAAATTACGGGCTGTTCTTGAGTTCCACGGTCGTGGAATCTCAAGATCCAACCGTAATTTCCATGAGTTTACGAGCCTGCTTTTACCTTAATCTAAAGTTAAAGATTTGCTTTAGCTTAGTTTAGATTTGTCTTTTCTAGGTGGTAGTGAAGCCTCAACAACCTCTACCTCGATTGTGAGCCTCAATAACCTCAATCGGATAAGTTAGTCTTGACCTTTAGATTATAGGTTTGGGTATTTGATACTAATCCTTGCTTTTAGAACCTCTTTATATTGAGCCTCAACAACCTGTATAAGGAGTATCTCTTAGGTGAGTTACATAAGGTTTTTGGAACCTCAACCGTACGATTGCCTTACATTAGTGTACCCTTGCATATCTCTACTCTGTCTTTATATCATTAGTATATCTTGAATCTGTTGCCACAACTGAATACCCGGATCTTTAGGATTGTTGTTTTCCCAATATTTGCAAAACTCTCATATTTACTGCTTGATAACCTGAAATCGAATTTGTTCCCACCCAAATCCCTGTGTTCGATACTCTGGAATTCTTGCTTAGCTACCTCGATCCGTACACTGCGGGTTCGCTGCTTGATTCTAGTTTTATAAATTTAAAGCTTATTTGCACACACCTCTAGGGGCGAACAAGTTTTTGGCGCCGTTGCCGGGGATTTGGTTTCGGCCGAATCCGGTTGCCGGTTGTCAAGCTTGGGAGCTTGCTCTTGTTATTTGATATCCTTTTCTTGAGTGTTCTTGCAGGTTTGTGTTCTTAGGTACATACGAAGTTCTTGTTCCAGCAACGGAACAGAGTTTCGCCAAAGAACAAGTTTTGGGAGCTTTTGTTTTTTTTAATCTCTTGGTATGAGTTTTTGAGGCTCCACTAGCTAAGTATGGCTCCATACGATCCAATATGGGTAGCGAAGCATACGGCTAGAGCAGACCATTATGAATACTTGGTAGAGAAATACGCCTTCTATTGGTTTGACAGCGAAAGAGAACGTGAACAAACCATTGAATATGAATTTGCAAAATGGGAAAAGCTGCACTACCCAAAGAAGGTTAAGAAGAAACGTCCCAAAGATGCGGAACACTCGAAACTTGAAGAATTGAAGAAGGAACTTGGTATGATCGAAGAAAAATTGAAAGCCTTTAAGGAAGAACTCCAAGTCTCGAGGAATGCTCTTATCAAACCCAAAGTTCCTCTAGAACCTCTTGAAGTTCGCATTGAAGAAGAGAGAGAAGTGGAACACCTAGACCCAATTGCTAATATTGTGGTCGAGATTGAAGAAAAGTCAGTTGTGCTTGAAGAAGAGGAAGAAGTGGTGAACCTTGGCCAAATTACTGAAATTGTGGCCAAGGTTGAAGAAGATCCAGCTGAGTTGGGAGATATTTCATGTGTGGATCATCATGCCAACATGAAACTTGTCCCAAGCCTTGAAGAACTTAACAAGGTATACTGTCTTACTTCCTTTGTTATTCCTATTAAAATTTCTGATTTTTCCAGGAATGCACCGGAGAGTTGGAGGTCTCTTCCAAAAGAACCTCCTAAGGTGAAGATGAAACCTCTATTGAAATTGCTGGAAGAAGATGCTCCTTGGACTATAAGGAGTAAATTTGGCAAGAGCTTCAACGCCAATGCCAATAAGTGTTTTTTGTTCAAGTATGGGGTCATTCACATGACGAAGACCATACATCATCCCCAAACTGGAGATGGGGAAGCTAGGAGGATTCTCGAAAAACTGATTTCTCGATCTAGGAAAGGATGGGATGGAAGACCGAATTATGTCCCATTAAAGCATAGGAAAGCTAGGAGGATTCCGGTGAGAATCAAACCGTACAAGCTTGTACGTGGGAGATCTTACCACTTGCCGGTGAAATTAGGAACCGGAGATTTCTTGGAGGAGTTTAATGATGGATTTGAAGAGCAATCCAAGATGTTCAAGGTGCATTGAGTCATCTATGGATAATGGTCTAGCTACGGACCTTAAACAAAGCGCTTCTTGGGAGGCAACCCAAGGTATTGCATTTTCGTTATTACTTTCGATTCATAGATTAGCTTAGAATAGAAGTTTTTGCTTTATTTTTGCCTCGATTTCTCCCGGTATGTTCGTGTTTTTGGTTGTAGTATCGATGAAAAAAAGGGAAAGGAAGGATAATGTCGAAGAGAAGTGACGAAATTTGGACTTTGAAGCTTTACAGAGAGTTCCACGGTCTAAATTACGGTCGTCATTGCTACAGTGGCCGTAATTCTCAAAGGCCTGTGAAAAATCACCAAAATTACGGGTCCGTACATTTCCACGACCGTGGAATGCCCCGACAGACCGTGATTTTTGAAATTTTGCCTGCGAGTATAAAAGCCAGCACCACCACCACCACCACCACCAGCAGCAGCACCAGCAGACGCTCCCGGATGGTATGATCGCGCTCCGGGATGGTATGAGAGGATGCCGGAGTGGGCTACCGGACTTTCAGAGAGAGTCGGAGCATTGGAGATCCGGGCGGACGCTAGAGATGGACGTTTGGACGACCTCGACCACATGATGAGGGACGTCTACCGCCAGCAGTTTGGGCGGTACTATGACCCGAGTTTCTCTCCATTCCCACCTCCACCGGCACCGCAGTGATTGATGACCGGACATGCTCGTTTTAGACATCCCCGCCACCATTTGTGAGTTTTCTTTTCTTTCCTTGCTTTTGTTCTTTCTTGTGAACATTAGGGACAATGTTCGTCCTAAGTATGGGGTGGGATGTACTAAATGTTTGTAATAACTCTACTCTATATGTTGCTTCTATTCCGAGACTATTATTGCATGTTCATCATATGTCACACGTTTCATTCTTGCATTGCACGAAAAAGAACTTTAAAAACCCATAAAAATTGAAAATTTTTGAAAAATTTGATGCTTCTAATGAATTGAGATGAATTCTATGATAAACACTACTTGTGAATTAAGTTGATAACGATTGCATGCTTGAAAGGATAGTAATTCGGAAGGAAATTGAATGAATAGATTTTACCTCTCTTGCAAGTTTTATAATGTGAAAATGTTACCTAAATTATGTAAGAAATCGAAGTTGAAATCACATTATAAGTTCTTATGCTTCTTTTTGAAATGATTAAGGCAATTCGATACTTTCTTTCTTCTTTCCTTTGATCATCTAACCCTTCATTGAAATATTAGCCTCCCTTACCCATCCGGGAACTTGGAAAGTGAATGAGAAAAAGGCATGTTTGATGTGGGAGGGCCATGAGAGCATATATTTGCAATCAATTGAATATAAAGAAATTATAGGTTTGGGGAAGTCAATCATGACGATGAGTAACTCGGCACCATTCACATAGCCGGGTGTTTGTGTCTTGCCAAAGTCGGATTGAGCGATATTCCTAGCGGATTATGGTATGTGCGCTAAAGGTTTGAGGCATCTCGCAAAAATGAGAAACGCCAATCTCCTAGACTTCGGTTTTTGTGCACCTCTATCCATAACTCCAAAAGTAAGGTCGAAAAATGAAAAGTAAGAGCGAAGCTCTAAGTGAAGAGTTGCGGAAACCGCAAAAGAAGAAGAAGGTAGTAGTCCATTTTCCCGGATTTATGCACCACTCTCCCTTAAAGTTTCCCTTCCCTTCCATGCTCTAGACCTTTTCCTTTGAAAAGTCCTTAAGATCAAAAGAATGTTATATGGCTTGGTGATCTAAATTGAAGTTCTTATGATTGATTTTGATAATGTTTGAAGGTTATAATGCTTGCTTGGAAGTTAAATTGTTTCATGAGCTTTCTTTACCTCTTACTCTCTAATTAAGTGCGTGAAAGTTTGAAAACGAATGAAGCAAGGTTTGAGAATGATCTATTCTTTAGAAGCCACTTTCATCCAAAAGAAGGTACACATATTTCATCCTAACTCTTGTTTAAAGCTTTTTGAAAGACCTTGCTTAGGGACAAGCAAGTGTTAAGTATGGGGTTATTTGTTAGCATGAAATATTGTGATATTTTAGGCACGTTTTATAATCGCATTTGATTCATATTGATAGTCTTTGATGGAGCTTTATGCATATATGAGCTAGTATTGCCTATATTGTCGATATGGATGTCTACACGAGTTCTATGTTGATTATAGGTGATTTGGAGCTATTTCCGAACGAAATCGAGCGAAGGAGAGTTGAGTTGATGTACCTCTAGATCAAGGACACCTTTTGGAAGCAATTTGGAGTATTAGATTGAGGAATGCACGAATGAAGGCAAAAATCACGGTTTGACCCAAGATTACGGCCGTGGATTGTGATGCAGAATTCGATGTTCATTCCAGGGGATATTACGGCCGTGGAATCTACCCGTATTTGTTTCCACGCCTCAGAATTACGGTCGTGGAATCTTCCACGACCGTGATCTTGGCGAATCCTCGCCACGTTTCGAAGCCATGATCTTTTGAAGATCGGGCCGGGCCGACGTTTTGCCCTGCATTATAAAAAGGACGGATGAAGCAAGATTCCGTCACCTCGCTTTACCTCGTTGTCTAGCTTACGACCTTTCAAAAACCCTAAGTTTGGCGGCAAGAACGCAAGCTTAGCAACACACAAACCTTCATTCTTGAAGGTGATTTTGGGAGATCTCATTGAAGATCGAAGTTCGTGATTGGAGAATTGCTGTTAGTGATCTTTGCGTTGAGGAAGATCGAAGTTCTTGGAGGATTTTGCAAGAAAACTCCTCTTCTTGCTTAGGTTTGATTTAGGATCGGATTGACATCCCGTTTCCTTTCTTTCCTAAGATTGTGATTGTTTATTCCGAATTGAATCTTTTGACAAACATTTGTTCTTGATTGTGATTCTGAGATTCGTTCGAAGATTATTGAAAGTTCTTGAAAGTTCTCATCTTTTATCTTATAAATCTTGAATTGATATCAAATGACTGTTATTGGCTAAAAACCCTTAACAATTCTAAGGTGAAGGGTTGATAGTTGTGGCTTAGATGATGATAGATCGATCGCAAACAGATTAGACCCTGAGAGTTAGAGAATTGTCGCCGACAACCCTAAATTACGGGCTGTTCTTGAGTTCCACGGTCGTGGAATCTCAAGATCCAACCGTAATTTCCATGAGTTTACGAGCCTGCTTTTACCTTAATCTAAAGTTAAAGATTTGCTTTAGCTTAGTTTAGATTTGTCTTTTCTAGGTGGTAGTGAAGCCTCAACAACCTCTACCTCGATTGTGAGCCTCAATAACCTCAATCGGATAAGTTAGTCTTGACCTTTAGATTATAGGTTTGGGTATTTGATACTAATCCTTGCTTTTAGAACCTCTTTATATTGAGCCTCAACAACCTGTATAAGGAGTATCTCTTAGGTGAGTTACATAAGGTTTTTGGAACCTCAACCGTACGATTGCCTTACATTAGTGTACCCTTGCATATCTCTACTCTGTCTTTATATCATTAGTATATCTTGAATCTGTTGCCACAACTGAATACCCGGATCTTTAGGATTGTTGTTTTCCCAATATTTGCAAAACTCTCATATTTACTGCTTGATAACCTGAAATCGAATTTGTTCCCACCCAAATCCCTGTGTTCGATACTCTGGAATTCTTGCTTAGCTACCTCGATCCGTACACTGCGGGTTCGCTGCTTGATTCTAGTTTTATAAATTTAAAGCTTATTTGCACACACCTCTAGGGGCGAACAAGTTTTTGGTGCCGTTGCCGGGGATTTGGTTTCGGCCGAATTCGGTAACCGGTTGTCAAGCTTGGGAGCTTGCTCTCGTTATTTGATTCTTTTTGAGTGTATGCGCAGATCTAGAAACACCGAAGATCTCTTACCTCTTGATCAAGAGCTAGAGAAAACCTTGCGACAAAAACGCAAAGAAAAGAGGATGGCTCAAGAAAACGAAAACGATCTTCAAACTAAGTTAGCGGAGAAGGAAGCTCAACTCCGATGGAATGAGAATCTCCTCCAGGATGAGATGGATCGTCATCAAACTCAAGTTAACGGTCTACAAGACATGATCGTTCAAATGAAAATAAAGATGAGCGATCTTGAAGACAAGGTAGGAAAGAAGTCCTCAAGAAGAAGGACAAGGTCTAGAAGAAGAGGTAACTCATCCGCTGATGATAGTGATTCTTCCATGCCTGCGCTAGAAGAGATTGATCCCACGATCAACATAAATCCTTTCAACACACAAGGAGCTGCTAACCGTCGCATTCCACCTAGGAATGCGAGAGTCGAACGTGTGGATAATGAGCCAAGAACTCTTGGCCAGCGGATGGATCCAACACAACAACCGCGCCGCTTGGGCGTGAACTTTGATGCTGAAGACGTACAAGGGTTTAGTTTCAACCCTCAAGTTATCACTCTTGTTCGCCAAAGTCAGTTTGGCGGTACAAGTGCTGAATCTCCACACCAACACTTGCAAAACTTTGAGTGCATGATGGAGACAATGAGACCAAAGAGCGCTACTACCAACAGCTATAAGCTCAAACCTTTCTTTTTCTCTTTGAAAGGGAAAGCGCTATCTTGGTACCAAGCTCTTCCTAGTGGAAAGCTAGAGACGTGGGAAGACCTCTCCGCAGAGTTTCTCACCAAGTTCTTTCCGCCCTCCAAAACGGCAGAACTTAGAGGTAAGATTAATGCTTTTTCTATGAGACCTAACGAAAGTTTGTTTCAATCTTGGGAAAGGTTTCAGGATTTGCTCTTGGATTGCCCTCATCACGGCATATCCAAGCTTGCCTTGCTGGAAATTTACTACAAGGGGCTGGATGCGGGAACGCAATTCAACCTTCAATCCCTCTCATGTGGAACGTTCATGGACATGAGAGAAGATGACGCTTGGGACTTCATTGAGAAGCAAGCAAGAGTCATAGAGAAGTATGGGGTGGGATGTACTAAATGTTTGTAATAACTCTACTCTATATGTTCCTTTCTTTCCTAAGATTGTGATTGTTTATTCCGAATTGAATCTTTTGACAAACATTTGTTCTTGATTGTGATTCTGAGATTCGTTCGAAAATTATTGAAAGTTCTTGAAAGTTCCCATCTTTTATCTTATAAATCTTGAATTGCTATCAAATGACTGTTATTGGCTAAAAACCCTTAACAATTCTAAGGTGAAGGGTTGATAGTTGTGGCTTAGATGATGATAGATCGATCGCAAACAGATTAGACCCTGAGAGTTAGAGAATTGTCGCCGACAACCCTAAATTACGGGCTGTTCTTGAGTTCCACGGTCGTGGAATCTCAAGATCCAACCGTAATTTCCATGAGTTTACGAGCCTGCTTTTACCTTAATCTAAAGTTAAAGATTTGCTTTAGCTTAGTTTAGATTTGTCTTTTCTAGGTGGTAGTGAAGCCTCAACAACCTCTACCTCGATTGTGAGCCTCAATAACCTCAATCGGATAAGTTAGTCTTGACCTTTAGATTATAGGTTTGGGTATTTGATACTAATCCTTGCTTTTAGAACCTCTTTATATTGAGCCTCAACAACCTGTATAAGGAGTATCTCTTAGGTGAGTTACATAAGGTTTTTGGAACCTCAACCGTACGATTGCCTTACATTAGTGTACCTTTGCATATCTCTACTCTGTCTTTATATCATTAGTATATCTTGAATCTGTTGCCACAACTGAATACCCGGATCTTTAGGATTGTTGTTTTCCCAATATTTGCAAAACTCTCATATTTACTGCTTGATAACCTGAAATCGAATTTGTTCCCACCCAAATCCCTGTGTTCGATACTCTGGAATTCTTGCTTAGCTACCTCGATCCGTACACTGCGGGTTCGCTGCTTGATTCTAGTTTTATAAATTTAAAGCTTATTTGCACACACCTCTAGGGGCGAACAACACTCTCTATAAAGGTTGTTGAGGCTTCAATATAGAAAGATTCTAAAGCTAAGAGTTAATGTCAAATACCCAAACTTGTAATCCAAGGATCAAGACTAACTTAACCGATTAAGGTTGTGACACTCAAAATCGAGGTAGAGGTTGTTGAGGCTTCACTACCACCTAGAAAAGGCAAGCCAAGACTAAATTAAAGCAAATCTTTAACTTTGGATTAAAGTAAAAGCAGGTTCGTAAACTTAAGGGAAATCACGGTTAGTTCTTGAGGTTCCACGGTCGTGGACTCAAGAACAGGCCGTAATTTAGGGTTCGTCGGCGATTCTTTCTAACTCTCAGGGTCCAATCTATTTACGATCGATCTATCATCATCTAAGCCACAACTATCAACCCTTCACCTTAGAATTGTTAAGGGTTTTTAACCAACAATAGTCATATTGATATCAAATTCAAAGATTAAAAGATTGAAAGATGAAAACTTCCGAAAACTTTCAATAAACTTCAAACCAATCTCAAAGTCACAATCAAGAACAATTATCGTCATTAGATTCGGAATAGAACAAACAAACACAATCTTAGATAAGAAGGAAGAACGAGATGTCAATCCGTCTTCTAAATCAAACCTAAACAAGAAGAGAAATCTTCTTGCGAACAATCTTCCGAATCTTCGATCTTCCGTCAATCCGGAAATCTCAATCACAATCTCCACCAAAGCGCGAGATTAGGGCAACTCCAAGGATGAGCGCAAAGTACGTCTTTTTCAAAAGTCGCAAAGATATTTAAGTCGCGGTGTGGGCGAAAGTGCGTCTAAGCAGAGGTCGCAAAAGTCTCTAAGCGGAGGTGACGGAATCTCCCTTCGTCCGTCCTTTTATAGTGTATGATAAACTTTTGGCCCGACCCAATCTTTTAAAAGATCGTGGCTTAAAGTGTGGCGAAAAAGATCGCCAAGATCACGGTCGTGGAAGGGTTCCACGACCGTAATTTAGAGCGTGGAAATCGACACGGTTTGAACCAATGATTCCACGACCGTAGAAGCTACTGGAATGAACCACGCTTCCCTTGCATGGTTCCACGGCCGTGGACTTGAACGTGGAATGTAGTACGGCCGTATTTTAGAGCGTGGTTTAGGGTAAGAACGTGATTCTTCCTTAGCCTCGTGCATTCCTCAAGTTGGCACTCCTTTTGCTCCTAAGAATGCCCTCAATCCATGGATATGTCAAACAACTTCATCCTTGCTCAATTCCGTTCGGAAATAGCCCTTAATCAGCTATAATCAACATGAAGCTTGTGTAGACATCCATATCGACAATATAGGCAAACTAGCTCACAAATGCATCAATGCTTAATCAAAGACTATCATAATGGATGAAATGCACTTAGAAAACGTGCCTAAAATATCACAATATTTCATGCTAACACAGACTTGTGTAATCAAACCTTGTGTAAATAAAACACTTGTGTACATGACATAAACAAACGGAACTTGTGTAATCAAAAAATGACCGAATGTATTAACTACATAAATTGACACAACAAATGAAATTGTGTAATTGATATTGTGGATGAACATTGTGTACTTGAAATCATGTATTAACATTGTATAATCGAAATTGTGTATTAATATTGTGTATCGTCAAAAGAATACAAAAAGTTTAATAAGTTCAGTTGGTATAAGGGTGAGAGGGAGGGCTTGACATTCAAAGTTCATATCCAAAATTTAAAACCATCTTTTATCTATTATAATTAAGAGGAGTGAGAAAAATAATTAGTTACTCTAATTAACAAAATTAAATATAATTAATAGGAGAGAGAATAATCTTAAAATTGCCACAATCTTATTTTTATTTTTTATATCTTTTTTTGTTAAAATTAGAGGGGCTTAGTTTGTCTACCTATTAAACTTGAACCCTATTTATACTCATGATTACAAAATCTTCCTACACACCCGTTCTAGCCAAAAGTAATTTTGACTATTTTTTGTACATGAAATAATTATACAAGAATTTATATATAAATTCTTGCAACAGATTGAGAAAATTGATATAGTAGGGCAAATTAGTCCATATATCACTACAAGAAAATATTGATTTAGTGACACCTTATAATGCAACAATTAGTCACAATAAATGAGTACATTTAGGTTATTTCAACACTAAAAAGTGTGCAATGTGTGTATGTCACTAAACAGGGTGTGACAAATTTTTACTCACTATATAAACTCTTACTATTTCCAACAACAAAATAGTGCGAGTTCTATCGACCAATTTTAGCGCGAGAAAAAAATGTCTCTATTATCAAACATTATTTCCAACAAAAAAGGGTGTAAGTCTTACCTATGACTTTTAGTGTGTCTTGATTATCAAATATGTAAATTTTGAAATTAGATTTTTATTACGTTATGCATATAAATTATTTAATTAAATAAATTTATACGATGAAAGTCACGTTCTTAACAAATACAAATTTTTTAGCAAATAATAGAAACAAAATGGTCGAAAGGAACACAAAAGTAAAAGAATAAAAAAACAATAAACAGTAAATTAATAGCAAGTAAATATTTTATATTTTTTACATTAAAATCGAGTAAAACATAAATCATCAGTTTACATTTGCCTACAAATCAAAATTGTTAGATGATACTTTGAAACAATAAAAAGTTATCCAAATTACAATTCTAGCTATCAAAATTATACTTACCACTATATAAATGTAACAACTTATTCTAGCTATCAAAATTATACTTACCACAAATGAAAAAAGTCAATGTTAGATTAACTATGAATTCAAGTTAAGGAATATGAGAACTATATGAAGATCTCCACCGGGAGTGTGATCTTGGATTACAACCCACCGAAAGCCTGACAAGAAGTAGGTGATGAGGTATTATTTGAGAAACGGTCCGACTGAGTCGTATTAGGGAGACAAGACCAAGTGAGTGGTCTTACAAAGAGCATTAACCACCTTTTAAAGTGTCGTGAGGTGTCTTAGATCATTGTTTCAGAATTTATAGACGGGATCTTCCGAAAAGTCGGGAGCAAATGGATTCAATAGAAGGAAGAAAGTTTTTATTGTTATTTTGGTAGTCGCCAAAAGATTTAGAGGTGAGTTTAGAAAGGGAACCGTTGATATATATAAACTGTTTGAGCCTTCATTTTATCGATTGACACTATTACCCCTACTAGAGGATGTACGCCCACCGTTCCCCATGTCTCAGTGAGAGAGTACTTACCGGATAAGAGTCACGTCATTAGCTTTAAGAATCGGATAGATGAGCCAAAACAAACTTTTGTGGGGTACCCAGTAGCTGTCCTAGAGCGCAGTACTAGACATCTACATTTTAAGGAGATGCCGACGTTGAGGATCCAGTGATCTAGACAAGGAGCCGATGAGGCTACATGGGAGATAGCGGAGAGTATTAGACGTAGTTACCCTGAGTTCTTTGCGGAGTTAGCTGCTACTTTTGTACCGACGAGTTAGTACTCTGATGTTGTTTTGGTTGATAGTTATGAGTTTATATTGGATTATGTGATTGTATTTTCCCTTTTTACGTGTTGTCTGATTAGGATGACTGAATATTTACATGCAAAAAACGAGGTTAGTTTAGTGAGACCAAAGTATACAAGTTTATGGAAAGAGTAGTTTGTGTAATACTATATTCTAAGTTTCGGGACGAAACTTATTTTAAGGGGGGTACTGATGTAATATCCGGAATTTTTATTCCGTTTATTTCCTTAGCAAATCAGATTTCGAATCGTTGATCCTTATATGTCTATCTAGTCGGACGCAGCATCTCAAAATCTTGTCATTTTATGTAACCTCACTTCACATAAAATGATAAAATTTTATAGCAAACCCTAATCCATCAAACCCTAGCTTATAACATGACTTGTCTTTGACAAGGTCATGACATCCTAGTGACAAGATCAAGAAGAGCCCGAGACGAAGTTAAGACGAGACCATGACGAGTTATGACGAGACCATGACAAATTCGTGACAAGGTCATGCATGGGCTTGACAAGGCCGTGACGAGTTTTGACGAGTTTTGACAACCCAGCCCACCTTTGTTTTTCCTACTTCAGCTCACCTCTTCATGTCCAGAATGTTGCAGCCCAATTTTCTGTGCGCCTCCAGCCAACCCGGTTATGATTACGCTTGCCCTACCTTGCTCCGACCAGCCCAGATCGCTCCGAGCCCAGGAAGAAGGCGAGCTATGCCCTATTTCTCGCAACCCACAGAAGAACCGGCCCAGTGCATAGGAAGCCGCTGCCCACGCTGTAATTGGAGTTGGATGAGAGAAGATCTCATACGACTGCTTCCGTAAATCACGCAGCAGAAGGCGCCTCTCTTCCAACATCCACGTCTACCGGATCTGCTGCTCCTACTGCCCCTTCAGGATTTGCTTCGATCGGCCTTCGACTCCATCAGCCAGCCGTTACTCCTGCTGCCCCTTCTGGATTGCTTCGATCCGCCTTCGACTCTATCAGTCGCCACTTCTCACCGGTTTTAATCACAACTAGTAGAGCCTTGGTGCAGCCCCAACCATCGACAGTAGCGGCAAGCAATCCCAACCTTCTCGACCGATGGTGGATAAGCCATGCCCTCCTCCTGCTGCAACGCGGTAGCAACGCAACAGCCATCGCCAAGGTGAGTCATGTCTGCTTCCCTTATTACCTTCGCAACCCATCCTTCTGATCGTAGAAGCCCATGTGCAGACACCGAGATCTTGTCCTCTACAAACAGCGGTTGACAACCCAGCAACCAGCACCGACTGAAATCGTCGAGACTGGTCACCACCGGCAACAAAAGGGGAGATCGGCACCATCAGTGGCATTGACACAGCCAAGAACCGCCACCCTAACGCCTGCCCAGTCACACAAACGCCACCGACGGGGTCGAGCCTTAGCGTGAAAAGAAGGTCATCCACTCTTAACCTCCTCATTAACAAATATGTGTTGTATAGGATGATCTCAGTAAAGATCAAACTTGAGACCTTCAGTTAATTATTACAGCAGAAGAGTGCTGGCAGAGGGAATCGAACCTTGGACCTCTTGTATATACCTTGTGCTGTAGATTTCAGAAAAACTGTGTCGTATAGGTACCTTTGAGCCTATGTTTCGATGCCTTAGAAATATCTTTCACCGTTCAGTTTTTGGTATGTCATAGAGGGATCTGCATACAGGGACGTATCAAAAGTGGGAGTCGATCCAACGGTCGGATCTGAATCTATAAGAGTGCAAAGTGGGCTGTTTGTGCAATCTGTGAAATAACTCAGAATTTGACCAAGTATATAATTTCTGGAAGTTGTATCCAACTTTGGAGAATTGTGTAGAAGTAGTTGTTGGGTGTTTTTGAGATTTTCTTGCTTCTATGAACAGAGTGCATCATGTAGAAGACCTAGATATTTTATTTAGAATTTTTATATTTTTATTCGAGCCTCATATCTTAAGCCAAAGTCGGACCTTAACGACTCTTAAGAAAATCTAGAATTTTGGTTAACTTCTATAAATCTTTAGCAAACTATCTCTTGAGAACTAGATTATGGAAATGGGTTCCAAAGGAGAATTTAGAAATAGGTTATAGACTATTTCGGAAATTTCGGGATCAGGGGTAAAATAGTCATTTTACCTTAAGAGGGCCTTTTTGGTAATTTCTCTTCATGAGATTGTACATCTTAGAATTTTATAACTTCTAAGAGTATGGGATGTGATTTTTGATCCACGTGCCTCGTTTGACAGGCGTTTGAGTTTCTACGGTTGCAGACCGAGTTGAGAAATTGAGAGTTGAGATTTGATTAAGGTAAGTCCTTGCGACTTACTTAGCTGGTTTCTGGATATTGGTTGAGTGATAATAGTGGTGTGTGTACCATGTGTGTTATAATAACAACTTGTTAGGACGACCGTTGTTATTATGTGTTAAGGCCCAAGTGTATGTATAACGGGCCGTGACATCACTGCCCAGCTCTGCCAGGAGACTGGGAGGTTCTCTATACCCAGACCATACAGGTACACGGTGAGATGCATCGGATCCACTCCTGATGGGTACACGGGGGCGGAGGCGAGGTTTGGGAATCCCTCGTGTCACAAAATAAGTATCATTAGAGTGAATGACTTAAATGAAGATAATAAATGGATTGTTTGAAAGCATGATGAGTGTTTATTATTTTTACGTGTGTGTGTGCTATTATTATTCTCCTAATGTTTAGATAACTAGCTAATGGTTGTTTTGTTGTGTTTTTAGATTTACCGCAGGTTAGACGAGCAGTTGAGTGATCCGGAAGTAGTGGTCAGCCGGGTCTCCGTACTCTTTAGAGTGGGGGTTTGGGTTGTTGCTTTGTTGTCTTTCCCTCTTGTTAAGACAGTTAGTCTTTTCTGTTGTTTGAGTATGATAGGCTGTTAGACTTTGTTGCATTCATCTCCTAAATATACTATTCTTATGAATTTCGGTTTTTTTTATTTGTGTCTTGTTGCAAGATCCTTGTAATGTTGTTGTCAAACTGAGGTCGGGACCCATTGTGAGGTCCTAACCAGTAATGCCCCGAGTTCTGAAAATTTGGGGTGTTACAACAATTACAACCATCCAAATTACAATTACAACAATCCAAACAATAACTCACTATCTAATTTGATTGACTAACACGACTCCACCACGACAACCACCTGATTCTTGATCAGAGTTTCACCATGGTCCTCTCCAATTTTGTTGTAATTTCGGCACAAAATCAATTGACAAAAATATTAGTGCACTTCATACTTAACAATCTCCTTAACAAGGCATTAGCAATAGGGATGTTGTCTCTTTCTGTGATGCCTTTGTTGATTCAATTACTTTGTTCAACGAAGTCTTCTTTTAAAATGTTGTTTAAACCAAGTATCAAGCCATTTTAGCAATAAACCACAAACTCTCCCTTAATACAAATATATATTGAATGAATAAATAAACACCATCTTAATTGAACTTCCAACGGTGACACTGCTCGATGATGGAAATAGATTTTTCAGATGAAGAAAGCCTTCATTCTCCATCAAAGTAGTATATGTAGACATCACCAATTATTATCTATGATCACAACAAACACTCCTCCACTAGCAAATGATTATATATATCACAATTGCACAAACTTGGCTCGCTCCTACGATTTGCCTCAAGGGCTCCTCCGCCATCCTCAACTTACACTATTCATTCCTCGCCCACCTCTCTTGTTGACGTACAGACCGCAACAGCTAAGACGATTACCATGAAGCCTCCGAAATTTCTCGATTGGAGAGAAGTATCGGTCGAGTCTCCCAAACAAGCCCACAGACTGTTTGGATCACTATATTCCTTTTTTTTTTCCAGCTGATCCACTAATTACCCTCTGGTATAACTCTTTTGTGGCATCAAATTCTCTTTTAGCATGCAAGAATTCTTCATATGACAAAACAACATTTCCTAAAAAAAAAACTACATGGTCACTATGGAGATTTGCAAAAGCTTGCCAATTTTAAGAACCAAGAAGCATCAAAACTAACCTATAAAGCTTTCATCTTTACATCTTTTGAAGTGCGTCTTGGCTACCAAAACCAACATAACTCAAGTTAGGGAAACCAAAATGACAAATACAACTGATTTTTTTTATTCAAAGGCTTAAAACTTGCTGCTACCTGAATCGAAGTCATTCTGAATAAGCTCAACCAACCCTTACTAGCTTGAGCACGAGCCTTCAAGACCTCATACACATTCATCTGATTTGAAGCTCTTTTCTTGTTTCTCTCCATTTTGTAACTTCTCTGTCTTGCAAGTACGATGCTTGATTACAAAACTTTCAAGACATTTAACCGAGGAAGTTACAAAAAAACTTGGGTTTGAAAATTTCTATGATTAAGGGTTAGTTGTGAATTCCCTACAATTAAGTTTTGGTTGTTACCAGAACGTGGAAAAGAGTATTGAATCTATTTGTTAAGTTTTTTAATCATAAAAAGGATGTTCTTTTGCTATTATTAAACACACTAGTAAATATTACTTAATTATCATATTTACCGCATTCATAAAAAATTTTATTTGATAAAACATTAAATTTGAAAACTGTTAGGAAGAAAAGTAAAAAATTACATAAAATCAATATATATATATATATAAATTTTATTATTATTAATATTGTAACACCCCGAATTCTCATAACTCGGGACATTACTGGTTAGGACCTCACAATGGGTCCCGACCTCAGTTTGACAACAACATTACTAGGATCTTGCAACAAGACACAAATAAAGAAACCGAAATCCATAAAAATAGTATTTTTAGGGTAATGAATGCAACACTGTCTAGCAGCCTAAAGTACTTAAACAAAAGAAACGAACAACTATCTTAACCAAAAGGAAGAAAAGACAAACACAACTCCCAACCCCCACTCTAAGGAGTACGGAGACCCAGCTGACCACTACTTTCGCATCACTCAGCTGCTGGTCTAACCTGCGGTAAATCTAAAAACACAACAAGAGGAACCGTTAGCTAGTTATCTAAATATTAGCAGAATAATAGCAGCACACACACACACATAAAAATATAAACACCCATCATGCTTTCAAACAAGTCTGTTTTATTATCTTGAGTTAAGTCCTCTTTCACGCTAATGATACTTATTTTGTGACACGAGGGATTCCCAAACCTCGCATCCGCCCCCGTGTAACCATCAGGAATGGATCCGATGCATCTCACCTTGTACCTGCCTGGTCTGGGTATAGAGAACCTCTCAGTCTCCTGTCAGAGCTGAGCAGTGATGTCACGGCCCGTTATACATACACTTGGGCCTTAAACATAATAATAACAGTCGTCCTAGCAAGTTATTATTATTAAAACACGCAAATAGCACACACAACCACTATCACTCAACTAATATCCAGAAACTAGCTAAGTAAGTCGCAAGGACTTACCTGAGTCAAAATACTCTCTAACGCGTCTCAAACAGTTCGTACTCGTGGTAACTCAAACGCCTGTCAAATAAGACATGTGTATCAGAATCACATCTCGACGTCCAACCTCATGCGAAGGAATTACGGAAAAAGCTCTCTTATGATAAAAGACCATTTTACCCTTGGTATCGTAATTTCTCGAAATTTAATTTAGAAAACTATCAATTCCCCTTGATAGTTACACCAGTTATAAGTTACACTCTAAAACTCTTCCAAGGACCGAAATCCCTCCTTACTTCCCTATTATTACTTTACTGGTCTAAACGTATGTATACCTAGGTACATACTTTAACCTTTACTTCCATTTCATATTAAAACCGTAACCGTTCGGTATTTATATATATATATATATATATATAGCTATATACATGACATTTCCGCAACTCCCGTTCGTTTGAGTAGATTTATATATATATATATATATATATATATATATATATATATATATATATATATATATATATATATATATATATATATATATATATATATATATATATATATATATATATATATATATATATATATATATCGATCCACATGTATAACTTTACTTCACTTAGGTATACTTTTATTTTCATATAATATATATTTACTTATATTTGTATACTCGGCATACACCACTCTTATATAACTTCTCACCTACTCTTACTAACCTACCGTATTGCATACCCGTACCACCTCCAATCTATGGTTTATATATGTATTCAATTTAATTTATATATGTTTTCCATCTCAAATAAATATACGTATACACTTTCTAATATATACGTATTCTAACTCACACACATACATGTATTAAAACCTGGTTTTTACTCATGTTCCAACCACATTTTTACTCATATTCCAACCACAGTTTATACACTTCCATTCACAGTCTATACATGTTCCATTTGCAGATCGAACCGGGGCAGCGGTGCTGCGCTGTTGCGGACTGAAGAGGGCAGTGGCAGCGGCTCCTCCTGAGTGTAGTAGGGTAAGTGAGGGTGGTGCAGCGGTGCGGCGGCTCTCGGGTGGAACTCGCAACGGTTGGGCGCCCTGGGTAGTCGACAAGGCCGGTGGTTCCTGGTTCCGGTTCGTTCTTCTCGGCGCAGGCTGGTTCTGCTTCGTTCTTCTCGGCGCGGGGCTGGTTCAACGCAGCAGGGGTCGCCGGAGGAAGCAGCAGGGCTCGGTGGTGGTTCTGGTGCTTGCGAGGTGGTTAGCAGCAGCGGCGACGGAGGCTCACTGGCGTGCCTTGCAGCGGCTGCGTGACGCCAATGTGAGGCCGTGCTGTGCTTCGAAACAGAAAGGGGACGGAAGAGATAGACCGAGCCGGTGGCTCACCTGGTGGCGCCCTGGTGGTCGCAGCGGCGGGCGGTTGTAGGGCCAGGGTCCGGCGGCAGCGTGGCGTCTTTCTTCCCAGGCGAGGCGTGCGTCGCTTCTCCCAGTTGAGCGTGCGGCGGATGAAGGTAAGTAACGGCTTACTGGTTAGATTAGGGTAGAATTAGGTTAGGTTAATTAGGTTAATTAGAGGTTAAGGATGGGCTGGGCTGCAGTACTCAAAGCATTGGGCCCATTTTTGCTTCAGTAAAACGAGCTGAAACGAAGCCCGTTACTCGTACGGATCGGTAGGGCATTTGCGGAAATAATTACGGGATTAAATTCCGTATTAGGTAATTTCTTATTTTATTTTAGAGATACGTAAATCATTATTTTATTTTAAAGGTACGGAAATTATTTCCGGTTACAAAGTTTCATCATTTTATGTGACTTAAAGTCACATAAAATGATAACATTTAAACTCGTTTTATTTTATTTATTTATTTATTTATTTATTTATTTCTGTACTCATTTATTAAAGATTGACATTTCGGAAATCGGTTAAATTCCGGTTTAACGGAGTTTAAAAATTCCGGTTATTACAAATATAAATATAAATTTTTACATTAAAAAATTTATAATTATATTAAATATTTTTGAGATTGAATTCAGACAATAGTCCTAAAATTTATGATGATAATAATAGGGTATTATTCAGGTACGGCCCATTGTTGCGGTACGGCCGTGCGGCCGTAACGCAGGGCGACACGTGTCCCGAAAAAAAAAATTTTTTTTTTTTTTTTTTTAAAAAAAAAACGAGTAAAAGTAATAGTTCAAAACTTAATATGGAATAGTTCATAACTTATAAAAGGATAGTTCATGAATTATAATAGAATAGTTCATAGTGTAAAATTTATAAAGGATTGAAAGTAATAGTTCAAAACTTATTACGTAATAGTTCATAACTTCTAAAAGGATAGTTCATGAATTATAATAGAATAGTTCATAGTGCAAAATTTATAAAGGAGTGAAAGTAATAGTTCAAAACTTATTATGGGATAGTTCATGAATTATAATAGAATAGTTCATGAATTATAA
>BSUD01000005.1:130111573-130164966 GCA_033239045.1 Fagopyrum esculentum | reverse complement strand
TTTCAGAAAAAAAAAAAAAAAAAATTTTTTCGGGACACGTGTCGCCCTGCAGTACGGCCGTACCACAATAAAAGGGTTGTACCTGAACATTAGTTTTAAGAATGAGTAACATGTAGTATAAACTAGACACTTTTTGTTATGGGTAGACAAACTAGACACTTCTTATTTTCACAAAAAAGATTTATTTTGAAATAAATAAAGATCCTACCTAATTTGTCATCATTTTCTCTCCTATTTAATTTTAATATTTTTTCCTCATTAAATATACTAATCAATATCCTAACCCGTTAAATAAGGAAGTAATCTATAACTAATCCGGATATCTTTGGCTGTAATATTCTTTGAATTTTTTTACGGAAATAAGAAATTCAAACCCTCATGTCGTCTGTTTGCATCGTACACAAGTTTGTCATCTACACAAGGTTTGATTACACAAGTATATCATTTACACAAGGTTTGGTTACACAAGTCCATCATTTACACAAGATTTGGTTACACAATTTCATTTGTTATGTCAATTTATGTAGTTAACACATTCGGTCATTTTTAATTACACAAGTTTCGTTTGTTTATGTCATGTACACAAATTTGTCATTTACACAAGACTTGGTTACACAAGTCCATCATTTACCCAAGGTTTGATTACACACGTCTTTTATGTATTAACATTGTGTAACTGAAATTGTGTATGAACATTGTGTAATTGAAATTATGTATTAACATTGTTTAATTAAAATTGTGTATTAATATTGTGTATCATTAAAAAAATACACAAAATTTGATTAGTCCAACTGGTATAAGGGTGAGAGTCAGGGTCTGTCATCCAAAGTTCGAATCCTAAATTTGGCACAATCTTTTATTTATTATAATTAAGAGGAGAGAGAATAATAATTAGTTAATTGGGTAGTAATAGATTTTGTAATACCCGAAAATATTTCTTCCGGCTATTTCAGAAACAAATAAGAACTCCACCGTTTGCGACCAATTCCCGGTGCTTTAGTTCTTTTGTATGAACTCCGACTTTACGAGTCTTCTTCTAAGTTTCGGGACGAAACTTTTTTTTAAGGGGGTACTGATGTAATATCCGTAATTTTAATTCCGGTTAATTACGAGTCAAATCGGATTTCGATCCGTTGACTATTTCCATTTTATCTAACATTTCATCCTCTACAAATTTTATTATTTTATGTAGAATCTAATTCACATAAAATGATAGAATTATACCAAAGCCTATTTCTTATAACTAGTTCTTAATAACGACTTTTGACGAAACCATGACAAAGCCATGACGAGGCCATGACGAAGCCCGACAAGCAGTTGACAATCCACTCCTAGCCTTATTTTTGCTTCAGCCCACCTTCCTTCTCATCTTATTCCAGCCTTGCTTCCGCCAGCCCATGAGTGCAAGCCCAAATAACACTTACTTCAGCCCACCATTTGACTCCTGCTGTTGTACGTTGGCCAGTAACCAAGGAAGGCCCAAAGATAGCGGCCCACCAGGAAGGAGCTTACGTCCACAAAGGATGCTGAGCTGGAGGGAAGTAGAGCTTCAACTTCAGCTTCCGGAAATCACGTTGCAATTTGAGCAGTTGCTTCCCTTGTGCAACCACGTCCATCTTCACGTCCACATTCATCGACACACCCTAGGATTTCCTACCTTCTCAGTGTGACGAAATCCTCGCCTGAACCAATGGCAGCACCTCCCTTCCCTGCCCATCGGTGGAAACAACAAGCAAACCCTGTGTTGGGTGTCTCTCCCTCCTCGCAACACTCGTAGAGACTCCGTTGCAAGCCTTCTGATCTTCCTCCATCTCCACTCTACTACACGAATCTGAGCGAGATTGTCACGTACAGCAGGCATGAGTCGATCTGATGCCACCATACGAGCCACACATTCACACCAGTACACCCCTCCAAGCAACAACGTTGCAGCTTCTACACGTCGAGATCGGCACCTTCTGCACAAAAGTCGTAGCACCAGTGGCTCGCCCTCCTCTCTGTCGACTTCAACACGCTACAGTTGAGCCCTCCTTTTCACCTTTGGTCGAGTGTGCAACTGAACTCACAGCAGTAACGAGAATGGTCCTGTAATTTCGAGTTTTTGCGAAATGTCAAGCAGTGATTTTCGAGTCCAAGTTTGGGTAAGTTAGACTTCTTCTTTTTGGCTGATTTTCGGATATGTCTTAGTCGGTATTGCATAGTACATCATACTAAAATTTTAGAGGAATCCATGTTACTGTTTGAGAGTTATGGTGTTTCAAAGTTGACTCCTCATATAGTTTTTATAAATGTGCTGAATGCTGAGAAAAACAGCATATGATGCTGTTTTGTGAGATAGTTTTGATTAGACTTTTGATCTTTGTTGGACTTGAATTTTGGATATGATATAGTTGGAATGTTGTTGTGGAACATATTAAAATTTGGGATGAATCCAGCAAGTGGCTTAGGAATTATGATTTTTCAAAGTTGAGACCTTAAACAGTTTTCTAGATGTTGCTGAAATTGCAAAGTGTTGGAAATACCTGGGTTGTGCAGTCATGTTTGAGCTTAAGTTTGGATATCTTAGAAACATAACCCACTGTTCAGTTTTTAGTATGTTATAGAGTGTCATACATAGTTTAACATATCAGAAGTTGAGACCGATCCAACGGTCGGATCTGGATCCATAGGAGCTCAAAGTAAGCTAGTTGAGTTGTTTGGGAAAGAACTCAGAATTTGGCTAAGTATAGATTTCTGGATTTTGGAACCATCTTTGTAGATTTTTGTAGGAGTTGTTATTGAGTGTTTTTGAGAGATCTTTGCTCCTAGAACTAGTATGCATATCATAGAAGACCTAAAGATTTATTTCGGAATTTTTATATTTTTATCTGAGCCTCGTATCTTAAGTAAAAGTCGGACCTTAGCGACTTTTTATGAAAGTCAAGAATGTAGTTAACTCTTCTAAATCTTTAGCAAACTTTCCTTTGAGAGTTTGAGTGTGGTTTTGAGTTCCAAAGAATAGTTTGGAACTTTGTTATGGAATTTTATAAAGTTTCGAGACCAGGGGTAAAACAGTCATTTATCCGTATAAGGGTATTTTGGTAATTTAGCTGATGATAGAGTTAAATATCTTAGAAGTCAGAGACTTCTAATTAAGTGGGATATATTATTGATCCACTTGCCTTTTATAACAGGCGGTTGAGTTCCTGCGGTTACAGACCGAGTCGAGATAACGAGATTATGTTTGAATTCAGGTAAGTCCTTTGGGCTTACTTAGCTATCTTCTCTATATGAGTGTGAATAATGGTAGTGGTGTGTGAATGAGATGTTTATAGTCGTACTTAGTAGTAATTATCCACCGACCTATACATTGGCCTAAGAGTAACGGGCGGTGGCATTCTGCTCAGTTAGCCTGAGGGCGCTGGGGGTTTCTTTAGGGACTAGTCCACACTCGGTTTGTAGTGATGCTACCGGCGGAGGTAAGCTAGACCTACACCCAGTTGGATAAGGAATGGAGGCGAGAACTCTTAAGATTTCTCGTGCCACAACTGTAAAATGGAATAAGGTGACTCACTTAATGAACAGATAATAACCGGTTTGTGTGTCAGCATAATGATTGTTTTATGTTATCTTGAGTGTGTTTGTGTTATCCTTATTCTGCTTATATTTGGATTGTTAGCTAACAGTTTATCCGTGTTGTAGATTTGTAGAGATAGACAGTTGCAAAGTGATCCGGAACAGATGGTCAGCCGGGTCCACGTACTCATTAGATGGGGACGGGGAAGTCTCCCTTACAGCATGCATGTTATGTATATATATATATATATATATATATATATATATATGTTTTGTAAGGCTGTCACATGTGTACATTCATACAGTAAAAATATTATGTTTTGAAATTGTTTTAAGTACATTTTTGCCTTGTTGTAAGATCCAAGTAATGTTGTTGTTAAACCAAGGTCGGGACCCATTGTGAGGTTCTAACCAGTAGCTCCCCGAGTTTTGAAACTTGGGGTGTTACAGATTTGCAGAATCTTCACAATACGTTTTTATTCTTCAAACGGTTATCATTAAATGGGTAGTTACCAATTAATAATATTACATCACAACCCTAACTTATTTTCGGCCATATCCACTCAATTTTATTTTTTATTTTTTAATTGAGAAAATTATGTGCCTCGTTAGTCTACAAGTTACAAAAAATGTCTCATTTCACCAATTTTCTCTTGTTTTAATAACATCTAAAGTTACTTCGATAAAATTGAAAAAAATATATAATATACATCTTTGATGGTTATTTTGAATCAATTACAAGAATTAGTGTGGATTTACATATACACAAGTAGCTTTATTTTGCTTTTATACTATCTACTGCCTTGTGTTTGATACAATGCTTTTCTAGTAAGGGCAGTTGCGTTAATTGTAGATCGTCAACTCTAACCATGTTGACAATTGCTTGTATAAACAGTAACGTTGAACACTCCATAGTTATCAAGTTCATAATCACACACCTTGAGCTCAACATCCAGATAAATGCTCATCCTGAAATCAAAAATTAAATAACCACAAAAATCTTCAATTCCTAATGGTCAATATGGTAATGCCCTAGTCTTACACGCTAAAACAGAAAAGACAAATATTTCATTCCATTTAAATTCTTTGGATCGAGCAACATATGAATTGCCGATTTGTAATTAGAGAATTAACCAACAAATTGTGTTTTTGGTGTTTCTATGAATATAGAACAACTGATACAAAAGTACATAGAATAAGAAATCAATTGGAATGACAGTGTAGATGGGATAAGCATGTGAGACAGCGAGGGTCAACTCATGTGTGAACACATCTCCTAGTTTAGGGCTTTTAATTTTTATGAGCTGAGTTTGGGGACTCAATTGATTTCAAATGAAATGACATTAAATTGAACACTCATCGTCATCTTGGATGGAGGTCGGTGCAAATTTCGCCAAAGATGGACTAATGCGCGGTAGTGTGGCTCGTGTGGACTAGCGGACGGCTTTTGAACACTCTTCCTCCCGATCTCCTTGTTCCTCCCTACCCCACTGGTGAGCTGAGCTAGAGCTAGGCGTACAACTATAGAGTTTGAGAAAAGTGGAAGATGACTTGGGGAGGAGGCGCTACAGATCGAACTTCAATCGAGAAGATGATGAGGTAGGTTAGCTGGTTAGGAGTACAACCAAAGAGTTTGAGAAATGAGCATTGGTTGTTTGGTAAGTGGTTAGAACGTTGTAGTGACTAGTGAGGTTAACCGTAGGTATAAAAAAAATTTTATTTACCTTTTATCTAGGAAAGTAAATATAAATGAAAGTAAATGCTTACAAATTTGAAGTAGAAAGACACGTATCATTATATACTGAATATGAATATTAATATATTTAAATTTAAAATTACACATATCTTTAGCTAATATTAATTTCTTCATAAAAATAAAATACATAATTATACCTATTATTTTGAATATCATGTTCTAATAACAATACTAAGATTTATTATAGTTAAACAACGACAAATAAAATACGATTATAAATGTAGAAATAATCATCCCAAACACTACGAATATGTCAATAAAAATGTGAAAAAAGTATATTATACATGATTGATAATGCTTTTTGAGCTTCGTGATCTTCATAAAAATATGGTCCTTCGACTGACCATTTGTTTATATCAAATGTCAAATTTGATTTCACATCAACATTCTCTTTATGAGCTATGTCTTGTTTAGCTACGTGGGTGGATGAACATCCGCAAAGTCCTTCAACAATAAGTGATGCTCCGTTTCTTGTACCGTTGTCGTGACCTTTCCGTGCTCATCGGGCTTTTTATTTAAATCAAATTCAACTTGGTTTTTTATTTCGACTTTCTCGAACTTTTGTTTAGAACGATACATTGGAATTGATGAAAATAATTGTTGCACCTTTCAAATTGATTTGAGTTTCTATCTAATAAAAGGTGTATTTATAGTTAAAATTACTTATTATATAATTTTTGTTACCAGTTGTATAGACTTGTTAGTTTACATAGTTTTTTGAAGGAGAACAAATAGGTAGAAGTTATATATGTTTGATTGTTGTTGAAAATGATAAGTTGTTGCAACTTATAACTTTTAAATGTAAAATTTTAACATTAATAAGAAATTAGAAAATATTTTCATCAAACAATCAATGAACTCCTAAATTAAACATAAAAATAGTAATTTTATCAACAATAATAAATACATTATATATATAAAAGGTTTATAACCAATAATAGAAAAAAAAAATAATAAATAAATAAAAATATAGTTAAATTGGTGTAACATATATTCTATTAAAATTTTATCTAAAAAAATAAGGAGAAATAAGAGTAATATGATTTGAACTCACTCAACCAAAAACCAAGCAAATTTTCTAGAGTCCCATAACCACTACATGACACTATAATTATTGTTCTTTAGCGGTTAGTATTTATTTATTGTAGCTACTACCCTTTTGGAATATAAAACAAAATTTTCAAAAATAAACAACTGCTTTGATTATATATTTTTACTAATTTAATTCTTAATGATAATATGACATATTAAATATATTTTTTTATACATTTTAAGTATACAGAAAAAAAACTGAGTGAAAAATTTGTAAAAAAGTCTTATACTTGTATTACTGAGTTTTTTTATAAACTTCTAAAGAACTAAATATAGAATATATAGAGTTAGTATATAATACTTTATATCCAAAAAAAACTAAATATATATTTGCTTGGTTAAGGTGTACATATATAATATATTAAGTTCAAATATACTATATTTGTTTTTTTAAAAAATCTTAAAAAATTAAAATATGGAGTAGACAAAATTACAACAAAAAAAACATAAATGTTACCCAATATCCCGTGGGTAAGATTGAGTAAAAAATATCAACCTTTTTGTTCTTAGAGAAAGAGTCTAATATATAAGTTTGGTTGACTACTTATCCTTCTGTTATGGATTTAATTTTACGAACAAAGCTTACTAATGTGTTAGACGCGGACCCAACGCTTATAGATTCTCAAACCGACATGCGACATCATCCTCCACCTTATATTAGACTCATTTGATTTTCACATTATTTTTACTTTTTTATATATGTATGTTATATTAGATTAAAATTAGTGTTATTGTAGTATATTGTTTAATAAATACTTTAATATTAGGTTATTATTTTTAACGTACGAAGCCGTTACAACTTATACTTGTTGGAAATTCTCACTGCTTGACAGTAATTGAAGGTGTTAGATTATACGCCATCAAGATAAAGAGTGACTAAAATTAAGTTGATGAAAATTCTCACGGTTTGCCAACAATTAAAAGTGTTAGATTGTATACCATCAACCTAAAGTGTGGGTGAAATTAACTAATAACTTATAGTGTGAGTATTTAGGTGTCACTATCTTAATTTTTTCTTGTAGTGTATTTATAATGATGATATGTGCTCATTTATTTATGATCGGAGGACCTCCACTAAGTCATTATTACGAAGTTAGATTAAATACCAAATTTTTTTTGGGTAATATGAGATCAAACATCTTAATACACTACTTAGAATAATTAGAATATTATCTATTCATTTTGGGCTACTTTTTTTTATTGTACCCTAGCTAGCTTTATTATTCCATTTATATTGTATTACAATCCCTATAAATAGGGTATAATTCATCAATACAATTTGTGGTTCTATTTTCCCATTTGTGTGGTATTCTCCACTATAAATCTATCAGAGTGTGGTTCTAAAGTCACTTCTTGATCCTATCAATTTTGTCCACACAATTTCATGATCCGCTTGTGTCAATACAACACGACGGTTATGCCCGTACAACATCGAATTTGTCGATCCGAATAACGGTTCATTCGTACACCGTCATGGCTTGTCTAAAGCAACTAACTTTGAACGACATCGTCCAACAAACACAATCGGGATCAACGTTGGTGGCTTCAATGCAACGACTTCTTATTCTCTTCCACGGCTTCACATATTTTAAAAATAAATTAATTTATGTTATTACCTCTTTAATTTTCTTTGTCCAATTTTCAGCGTTCAAAAACTCTTGCTTCAATTGTGGAGACAAATTTGAAAAGATAACTTTAATATCAATTAGTTATAATATTAAGATATTTTAGGTTATTATTGATTTTACGTCATCTTTTATTAACCTGTTCCAAAATACGTTGTACAGGGCTGTTTTCACGTTGGACGGCGGGTGGCCGTCCCGTTTTTGGCCAAAACGGGATTGCATAGGTGTTTTGATGAGAATTCGAAGTCGGGATGAGTTTAAGAAGGGACGGGACGGGACGAGCTAGACAGTGAAACGTTTTTCATCCAGATTTTTAGGTTTTACGAATATTTACCCCGATTTCCCTCCCAGGCTCCCAGCTACGAACCCCAACCGCTGGCGACACGAACCCGACTTCTCTCCTCTCTCCGACAGCCGCCGCCAACTTCTCTCCGACAACCACCGTCTCTCTTCTCGCTGAAGCCGACGACCACATCTCCTCTCGTCAAACTCGTATGTGCAAAAAACGGAGTAGACGGTAGACCTCGACTTCTCACTTCTCAATCTTCACTCTTCTCTAGTTCTCTGATACTTTCTATTTGCTTCTTAAATTATACTCGATTTCTCTTCTTCGAACCTCTGATACTTTCGGTTTGATTTCTGATTTCTCTCTTCAGTCTTTACTTAGTTCACTGTTATTCTGCCCAACAGCTTGCCAGCTTTAGCCTTTTGCTAATTTGATGATTCCGATATTGTGCTAGTTTGAATGTGAACAATAAACTCAATTGTAGAGGCTTGGGTGAGGTACAGTGCAAGTCCATAATCTTCATAAGTAGCTTGCCAACTTCAGTCTTTAATCTTCACTTAGTTCACTTTCCTGTAATATGCAAATCTGAATGTGAACATTTTGTGATTTCTTACTTTTATTGGAAGAATCAGGAAGATTGTGAGTGTGTAATGTAATTGTTTAATTGAATATTTGAGATGAGTGCTTCCGTGCAAAATAGTTTAATTGAATATTGAATGGAATGTACTATGTACAAAATAGTTTAACTGAATATTGAATGGAATGCACTATGTACTATGTAGACAATCGACATATTATAATAGAATGATTGTGTAGTTGTCTTTTACTGTGTCTAATTGTCTATGTTAATGTCTAGTGGTTTGTTGACTTGTTTTTTAGTTTTAAATGCAATAGATTGATCATAGATCATGTCTCAATCAACTCCGGTTGAACCAAATCCTAACACCGAGTTTATGAGCGGAGCTCCAAAATTGAAGCAAAATAGTGGAGACATTGGATGGGAGTACAGAATACTTAGTAGCACAACTCTCAGAAAAATGGAATTGTTTGAAATGTGAGAAGGGGTTTAATGGAGGAGTTAACCTGGTTAAGCAAAATATTGTCGGCATTAGGGGCAATATTGCCTCTTGTACCAAGTCTTCGGATGAAGACAAGCAAAGATGCAAAGATGCAATTCTACAAGCCAAAAAGAAGAAGGTGGTTGGAAGACAAGAAGACGAAAGTCTTAGAAGAGAAGTTAATGTGATAGACGTCGATGGAGATGATGATGATGATAAATGTCCCAAAAGGCCACCCCGTTCTCTTGGATAAATGGATAGATTTGTTTCAAGAATCAAGCCCGATGACATTAGCTTGAATGAGAGCAAAAGGAAAAGGCAGCAAAGCATCAATGACACCCTCTTCAAAGAACGGAGCCTTAAAGTGAGTCAATACATGGCTAGGTGGGTACTTGAGACCGGCATATGCTTTCATGTAGTGGGTAATGATGCATTTAGAAGATTTGTTGAGGCGGTTGGACAGTTTGGTCCGGGGTACCAACCTCCAACTCAATATCAACTCGGAGAACCACTCTTGAAGGGTGAAGTGGAAAGAGTGAAAACCTCGCTCAAAGTTCAAGAGGAAGCATGAGAAATGGATATGTGTTCTATCATGACCGGTGCTTGGAGTGATAGAAAGAGAAGATGTATAATGAACTTGTGTGTGAACACCGGTGGTTCAACTATTTTTCTTGGTACCAAAGAGGCTTCCTTAGATGCACTTATTGGGCAATGTATATTTGAGTATGTTGATGAGTATATTGACAAGATTGGGGAGAAGAATGTGGTCCAAGTGGTGACCGATAATGCTTCAAAAAACATGGTGGCTTCATTCCTATTGCTTGAGAAGAGGCCTCAAATATTTTGGACTCCTTGTGATACTCATTCAATCAATCTCATGCTTGAAGTCATCGGTAAGCTTCCATTTTTGCAAAAATTCAATTACTAAAGCAAAGAACTTTACCGTATTCATTTACTCTCATCACAAGATCTTGACAATAATGAAAAGTCGTACTCGAAGAGAGATTGTCCATCCGGGAGTGACTAGTTATTAAGTCATTATAGTCTTTATAATAACTTATTGGATTGGATTATCAAATGTGTAAACACCTTCAAAGACATGCTTACACCACTCCAAAATATAAAAGACAATGTTCACTTGGACCACATTACTGTCAAGGTCTTTACCGTATTCATCTACTCCCATTTTTGAATAGGTATTAAGTCATTATAGTCTCTATAATAACTTATTGGATTGGATTATTAATTTTAACTATGTTGATTAATACAAAGAAGAGCAATATACTAGATGTCGTCTGAATTAAAAACCTAGTTTATGTTCAATTCAATGCAATGTTGTTGATTAAGAAAATGAAAAGATGAACAAACAAAGTTGATTTTGTTCTACCAAATGAGGCTTCACATGCACAAGCATGGATAGTTGGTGGAGTAGATGATGGTGAAGAAGAGGTCTTTCCCGGTTCCGGCCTTACATAGGGTACGGTGAGTGAGGCAATAAGAGTGGATGAAGAATTGCAACCAAGAAGAAGTGGTCGCCTTGGAGGAGTTGGAGAGGAAGTGAGAGAGCTTAATAAGGATGATTTTGTATCCGATGGTGTTGATGATGAAAAGTTTGACTTTGAGTCGGACAAGGAGATCCAAGTTCAAGAGTTTGAACACGAAGAGATGGAAGAGTAGGTTATATGTTCAAGTTGACAAGTTGTGTCTAGTTATCAAGAATCCTCTTTTGCCGCTTTAGTTTATTTTGAACGTTTTTATGTGTTTCATTTGTATGTCACTTTTGGTAATTTATATACTAAAGATGTTGAATATTTATTTGCGTTATATGAATATTTTACACAAATTTAGGCGGAATTATGAGTAATATACATGAAAATAATCAAAAAAACGTTTTGTCCGTCTAGACGCTAGACGGTAGCACTCCGTCCCGTCTCCGTCTTACGTATTTTGGAACATTGTCTTTATGCTTGTAATTCTCTATATAAAGTGGTTATTTATATTAGTAATATGTGTGGTTCTTCCCACCAACATTTATGAGTTTATCAAACCTTAACATTATCATGATATCAGAGTAAACCAATCCTTAACCTCAAACCCTACTACCACCAACATACCGGCGTACCCTATTATCGTCAACCTAGCTACCGGCGTCCACATCTACCCATTGTCACTGATTTACTAGTGTTCCTATCAACCTACTAGTGATCTACATATGGTGTCCTTTGCTCGTTATTGATGAAGATGTTTGCTTGCTCGTTGTCAACGTAGATGCTCCAATCTTCAACGTTGTCTCCCCACACTTTGATTGCATAAGCGTATTGGAAGATACATATCATAATTCTATCAGGACACCATTTGGGTTGGTGATAAATCTGATTATCCATGACCCAAAAGTTTCACATATTTAATTTCTCCCTCACCTAAAAAAACATGCATAAGCACAATAATAGATATATACATCTCCGTTCAGGTACGACCCCATTTATCTGGTACGGATAAAAGGGAAAATCTAAAGCGTTGATCTGGTTGAGGTTTTTTGTAATTTTAGTAGAATATTAGGGATAAATAGGGCAAATAGCTAACTCTTCTCCTCTATCTTCTTGCGAGTCCCGGCAAAAGACAATGTTCGTCCCGCTTCGTTCTCTCCTTCCCAAACGTTTCTCCGGCGATTCTCGCAAGCCATTCCGGCGACTCTCTGTCTTTCACTCCGGCGCTCCTCCTAAGTGCGATTTTTACCTTCCCATTCATCTCTCCATGGAAGGCGAGAAGCAAAGTGAGAAGCAAGTTCAAAGTCAAGGTGATAAACAAGGTAATCTCTCCATCCATCTCCTAATTTTGATATCACAATTAAAAAAACCTTAACCGTAGTTGTAAATATCGTTTTTGAAGACTATATTCTTAAAACCCTAATCATTGAGAAGTTCTTCTTTCTAAAAACCCTAACTAAAATGTGCTTTTTCATTTTGAATACACTTTTTTAACGGTGTTAACTAGTTAAAACAAGGGACACAACCGGAAAGTCATGACGGATTTTGCAAATTTTGGTGAAGCAGGCCGCACATCCATGTCTAATGTCTCTAGTTACTAATGAACTCTCTAGATTTGTATTTAAAGTTACTAATCAACTTTCTAGATTTGATATTAATCCTTATTATTGTTCTTGTGTGTGATTTATTTTGTTACACATTTCAGATGATCATTCAAGAGTCAGGGAACTTCGATCAAAAAAGAAGCATGATCTTATGATGAAGAAGCAAAAAGAGCATTAAAAAAAGAAGCATGTCAATACCCGTGAACGGTGCAAAAACCATGCCATACCTGAATTTATACCAAGAGGAGATAATTATAACATGTGTGAGAATCGTTCATGGTATATAAAAGCATAGTGAATGGTATATGTGAGTGTAGGTCATGTCATATAAAGGGGTAGTTCATGATATATAAGGGAGAGGTTAATGGATGATAGTGGGTGTTAGTATGACAGAGTTTGTTCAAATTCAAATAATTACCTACTTAAAATATGAGAGAATCGTTCATGGTATATAAAATCTTAGTGCATGGTATATATAAGTGTAGTGCATGTCGTATAAAGGGGAAATTCATGATATATAAAGGAGCAATTAATGGATGATAGTGGGTGTAAGTATAACACAAGTAGTTCAAATTCAGATTATTACCTATTAGTTTGATATGTAAAATCAAAGGAAACAACGTCTCCAAATAAAACATGGTTTTGACGAGCAAGAGGGTCCGCCCAAAACACACGACTAAGTTGATCATTCTCATCCACGTCATAACTGAAGTAAAAATCCTCGCACACCTCCTTCTTGTTAAAGAGTTTATCAATCAACATTTGTACATCAATATCCGATATAAAAGCCATCAAATCTCACTTGAAATTTCTAAAGTTCAGAACCGTTGCACTAACATCCACGGCGTCACCACCAACAAATTGTTGAAGTAACCTATGTGACTCGGTAGGACCAATGTTTGCTTTTGAGCAATAAAGCATATACTTTTGATGTCCAATAGTCATATCACTCTTTGACTTAGCAAAATCATGAGATAGATTAGACAACATAGGATGTGTGAACCTCAACAAAAGTGGTAACTGCATATCCACGTGGACCAATGTACTTCAATCTCAACACAACTTTGCATTCTACTCGATGAAAAACTGTTCTTCTTTGACCGGTGGTATTGGATGAATTTTTTTCTTCCATTCTTTAATACATACAAATGTCCTACTAGTAACGACTTCTTGACGTGCACGGTCCCTATGTTTTGATCCACATCGGATATTAAAACCATAAGCTTTTGCATAATTCTCATAAAACAGCTGAGATTCATCAAGTGTTTTGAATATCTTTCCAATACAAGGTTTTACCTCATCATTACATATTGGCTTTCTTTCTCTTATCCGTCATTTGTAATGTGCAACAAAGACCCAACATCCTTAATTTTTTCTAATGTCGACTCACTAAATATTTCCGCTATTAAGAGCTGCAAACCTGAAAGTACATATAAGACCAACTAATTAATTTTATGAGAGTAGTTCACAATATACATAAGTGTAGTTAATCATATAAATAAGAGTAGCTCATAATTTGTAAACAAGTAGTTCATGACATTTATACTTGTAGTTTATACTTTTAAAAACAAAAGCTCTAAAATTATGAGGTAGTAGTTTATCAATGATGTAGAGTGATAATAAAGAAGTTCCAAAAAGAGAAGCTCTAAAATTATGAGCTAGTAGTTTATCAATGATGTAGAATGATAATAAAGAAGTTCCAAAAAGAGAAGGTCCAAAAAGTAGTTCACATTACAACAAGAAGTAGTTCATTGTATTACAAATAATAGTGCACGGTACAATTAGTACTAGTTCGTATAGCACATCAGATTAGTTCATGAGTTGTAGTAAAACACATTTTCAACAACAATCTCAAATCAACCCATTAATTATGTGAAACCTACATTGTTGGTTTTTAAAACACCATTGTTGGACCTTAAAACTCCATTGTTAGACCTTAAAATCCCAAGTTTGAAATAACACCAATCTAATGAAATTAAAGCTTCACAAACTCAATAAGAACTACAAATTAACAATTACAACAAAACGAAACAGTAATTTGATGTTTCAAACCCACCGAAATCCATGATTTGCAAGAGGAAAATTGAAAACAAAAACCCTAATTAGTGTTCTTGTTGGATCTCGTTCAAGCTTCTCATAGAAGATGGAGAGTAGATGAATTTCGATCAAGCTTCGTGTCTGATTTCTCTCTCTCAAGCTTGAGATTCAACAACAACAATCATCCATAGTCATGGAAGCAAGAGGGAGCTTGTTCGTTGATATGTTCCGTCAATCTGTCGTGATTTCTCCCAAATTGAAGTTGTGTGATATTAACAATTTTACCACCGCCATCCTTGTAATATTATCCTTCCGTCCAACCATTGATTGTTATTGTAATCTACGGTCCATATTTCGCCTCACAACCCTACCCTAATTATGTGCCTTACCGAAAAAGGAGCCTAGATATATAAATAAGATTTTATACGTGTACAAAATTGGTTGTAAGCTTTCAAGGAGTTTTAAAAAGAAAAATGGAGTAGATTAAAAATAAACTAAATTACACTACAATTGATGCTTGAGAGAGTTGTAGTTTTACGGCTGAACTAATTTGGATTGTCACAACTACATTTGAAACAAAATGTCAAAGATGAGTCTCATTATTTATTCAACTCATATATGTATATAAGAAAAAAAAATTTAAAAAAAGAGAGAAGTTACTGTAACAACAATCCGCATACAATCATTGTATTTTTAATCATAACGGAAGTCGTAAACGGATGACTATGAAATTTACAAACGCACAACGGATCCGAAACCCGTAATCGTCACGGTTACGGGTTCCGGATCCGTGATGATATTCTTTGTGAATTCTAACCCCAAAAAAAAAAATTGAAGAAAATCATCACAAATGTAAACCCGAAACCGTCACCATTACGGGTTCCTTGACATACCTCGTTAGATTTAAAAGGAGGTAGAAAGAAGAAGCAAGATGGATTCACTTTTGCCTGCCAATTCTTAGTAATAATCAATGAGCTTCCTTTCATGGGAATTCTGAAAAGATAGAAAAAAAGATTGACATAATTCAACAAATCAAATGAGAGTATTTTAGTGCAATCTAGTGACGTCACATATTATTTAGACATAGTAATACATCTATCCATGTATTATTTAGACATAGTAATTGCATTCATAACAAGATCATCCGATAAAAAAAGAATTTATATTGTATATATATGGTGTCTACTTGTATTCTTGTTTAGTTTTTATGTCAAAATGAAAGTATTTTGGTGCAATCTAGAGTGACATTATGACGAAGGTCTTCACGAGGTATCATAAGGTAAAACATTGGAAAATCTATACAACTGTGAGACGACAACCTTAGAGGTATCAAGGTAAAATAGTGGAAAACCTATACATCCGATGAAAAAATGAAAGTATTTTTGGTGTCTACTTGGATTCTTGTTTAGTCGATTAATGATCGAAGAATCCTTCTAGCATAGAATCAATGTTGGAACGAAATTTTCACAAGGTATCATAAGGTAAAACAACTAATAGAACAACCTCCCGGGATTGGCTATTAATCAAGAACAATAAAATCACGATGGTGATTTATTTTGTTATAACCCGTAGGAGAAACAGTGGAAAACCTATACAACCGTGAGACGACAACAATTACTTTGTAATTATCGAGTGGGATGGTTGCAGGGAAGACTTCGGTTATTCTAGGTAGACTTGCAACAACCTGTTTAGTTGAGGGCAGGTCGAAGGGATCGTCTCCGGTTTCAAGCTCTGATACCATGTCAAAGTCCGATACAGACGGACCGGTAAAGCGGGGGTCGTGTGCATACGAGCACACGCGCGCATTAGGCTCAAGCCCAACACATAAACCCGGTGAGGTTCATCCTAAAACCAATTGGCATTAGGAGGAGTAACCCACCGACCTTATATACTAGGTTCGGAGTGTCCCCATCTTTCTACTAGAGGATATAGACCGAGTTGCACTTGTCCACATGTTAGGATCTCTAGCCGAATTGAGGCTAATCGCTCTAATATCATGATAGATCTAGTGTTTAGGTAAAGAAACCCACAAATGTTGGTGGGAGAAGCACACTTGTATTCATAATATTGTGACCCTTATATAAGGATTACAAGAGAATCATAAAGATAATAGATATGAAATTAAATATATACTAATCTACTATAACTACAATATTATACGATATTATCTCTAATATCTTTAATATCCTTAACCGTAGTAAACTATTAAGGTATGAAATTAAAATTCAAAAAAAAAATAGTTGTACGGATGGTTTCTTCTTTTAAGTAAATCCATGATGTAACCTAGCACACATATGATATTGCTATTATCTAAAGTGGAGAAAAGTCATGCCAAGCACTTGTCTCTCATTATAATCATTTGTGGCATTCAAGCTTGTTGGTGTTTCGCTTCTTCTATATTGGTTGGGCTGCTTCATTTCCTCATTTTAAAATGTAACGAGTTATGTCCCAAGGAAAATGATGTGTACAATCTCTAACATCTAGAACTTCACATAAGATGATAACGCCACTAGAGGATTGGGGTAGTGGGAGTCATGATGCCAAATTGTCAATAGAGTGGATTTAGGATCAACTTATGTTAGGTCAACTATGATTTGTAAATTATGTTTAGTTTTGTTATCTTAAGTTGGCAAAGTGAATCCATCTTGATTCTTCTTCTTCATTTGTTTCTCACTTGGTAAAATATAGGGTGATTAGATCTGAAAAAGGTTGGTGTCACAGAAAATTTAGTGTCTGTTTGATTGAACTAGTGACATGAAATGAAAACGTTTAAGGGGAAGAAAATACAATAGAAATTATTAAGTTATTTTTATGTGTTAAAAAACCTCTTACATTTCATTTTAGTCACTAAACGAATATGATTTTTGATTGATTAAGAATCATTTCGTTTCTCTGAATAATTTTTAACGATTTTAAACAAACCCTTATCAGTTGTAGCACGAAATTTCATGAGTCAATATGCCCGCGTTTTTCAAATGGATAAAAACACTGAAAAGTCGTTTGGTTTGATTCTAGATATTTTTTAGTTTTACTGGTTTTTGCCTCACCTTTAGTTGGCATGATTCAAATCAATGTTTTTCTGGGTGGGTAAGATGCATGTTTTGCCTTGTTTTTCTTTTTTGCCGCCCTTAGTGCAATTAGGAACCCATTCCATATTGTAAAAGCATATTAGAGAAAGAGACATGTCATGTTAGTTGGAACTTATAAAAGAATATAACTATACAAAAGCTTCTCCTTTTTTTTTTTTTTCACCTTCATGTTAATTGGTTGCGCTAGATTGACTAATAGGTTTTTTAATTATTAAAGAATTGAATCAGAAGGAAAGAAAATAGCAACACGATATATGTTGATGGGTTTCGACTTTCTTTGGTCCTTAGAATCTCAAGAGGATGAGGCTAATCAAACAATGATCCTCTAAGAATAATTATAGGTTACAAGAAATATTCGTTTAAAAGTTGGCTCACATGAAAACAGCTATTATCACCATGTAAAATGAGAACAAATTGTATTCATTAGATCGTTAAATAGATGGGTGGGATTACGCGATATTAAAGAGGGAAAAAATGTGTGATTAGTGGAAGAAATATTCGACGGTGATAACTCCACCTTGATTATGAATTGTCTATGTGGATGATGGAATACTTAACGTTTATGAGCGGTTTTATAAACTAACAAATATCGATCATATTTTTAGATTGCTTGTTTTGATTTGTGTTTGTTAAATCTATGCAAGCCTTGAAAAACATTTCAAAGGAAGAACGCAGACCTTGAAACAGATTATAAAGGACAAGCAGATTTGAAACAAAATTCAAAGGACAAACAGAAAGCCTTGAAACGCGTTTCAAGGGATAAACACTGAAGCCTTGAGATAGGTTTTTGCGAAAAGTTATCGTACTCTATTGCTCTCTAACATGGGTTGGTTGTTGGACCGAATGGCGGAGTAAATGGGTAATCAACCCGGTTTTAGTATGCACCCATATAAAGTTTGTTTGGAATTTTGTACAATATTTATGCAACATGTAGACTTATAAAATGGTATTATACAGATGATACTTTATTGGGTTACGTACACTAAAAATGTCCCCCGTCCATACAATATATGACATATATGTAAGGCAATGTCATCTTTGAGTATTTCACTGAATCTTCTTCAAGAGGAACAACTAGACTATTCTTGAACAATCATTATTACTAAGCGAAATGTAATTGTTATTAATATATCATAAAAGTAATTTAAGATGGAATTAGACAAATATATGTGCTCAATATTATATATAATTAAGTATATAAGTGTAAAACAATATAATAAATAATCATATCAACTACAATAGAATATAAGATATTAATGCACGGAATAATCGTAAAATTAAGAGCGAGGCATTTGAATGGACAAGCTAAAAGATAGCCTAAAATAAAAGGGATAAAAGATAGAAAATAATCGCCAAAGAGTGAAATGTGGTGTGACCGATTTGTCGATCGGTGGTGCGCAGTCGACCGACCTCTTTGGAAGTGAATCGGATAACTTCACTATTTGGAAGGTGGCCACGTGCTCGGTAAGTGCGTTGTAGGTCGGCCCAACAGTGGACAGTGGTCGGTCTACCGGCTCCAAAACTTCAAGTAATATTGATCTTCACTCTCAGATCTCAATCGATTTCATTTTGACCGTAGGGAAAACCTTAGTGTATTGAAGCCATTCTCTCATAAATAGTTTCATTTAAACTTCGCAAACGCTTAGAATGCTTGCAATTAGTGCTGAGCAAGATCGGTTCGGTTCACCTGAACCGAACCGAACCGAGGAATTTCGGTCCGGACCGAACCTAAACCGACAATTTAGGTTCGATCTTCGGTCTGTGTTTTTTATAATTTCGGTTTCGGTCCAAAACCGAAAAAACCGATAAAAAACCGAAAACCGAATTTCGTTTAATAAATAATTATTATAGAATTGTTATTTTTAGTTGTGACAATTTTAATTAGTACTTGGTGCTTAAATGAGATTGTTATTTATCTAGGTTTCAACTCTTTATACTAAAATTATTATAGAATTGAAAATTTTATTTTATTGTTATATTATCAAGATTTTTTTAGTTTTAATTTTAGGTTCATTTAGGTCCAAAATCGAAACCGACATAATCGGTTCGGTTTTAGGTTCGTATATTTCAAATTTTCGGTTTTCGGTCCAAACCGAAACCGACATAATCGGTTTGGTTTTAGGTTCGTATATTTCAAGTTTTCGGTTTTCGGTCCAAACCGAAACCGAACCTACTTTTATAGATTCGGTTTTCGGTCCAAGGTTTTTGAAAAATCGGTTTTCGGTTCGGTTTTTAGCGGTTCGGTTCGATTTTGGACCTATGATCAGCCCTACTTGCAATGTCGTTAACGCACCGGTATATCTCCAAGACACAAAAGGGAAGAAAATCTACCAATAAGCAATGAAAATATGCCCAAAAAGCTTAAGGGGTAAATAAAATAATGGAGGAAAAAATACACTAAAATGGAAGTTATCAACCAACGCAACGGATCGACTCAACCAAGTGAAAAACATAGTGCTAGGGATAAGTGAGATTAAATGGTCATGTGCTCCTCGCATGGCGTTGTAGGCTCAACCATGTGCATCAATCGACTCGATCGTCATCCTCAATCACTTATATTTTTTTGAGCACTTCTTTGTTTCTTCAACTCTCAATTGACATTGACCTCCTCGAATACAAGTAAAGTTTTAGCTAGTTGTATACATCATTTAATTTCTAAGATACACCATTATGCTCCATAAAGGCTTCGAACACATGCATTTACATAAAGCACAAACATGTCTCTAAATTAGCAAAGCCAATGAAATCTACTATAACATGACGCAAATCTACACTATATGCAAATGATATAGATAAGAATGAAGATGAACAATAAATAAATGGATATTATCACAAGCATTTTGTTGTAGTGTGTGCTTGATTATGTGATGTCGAGTAATTCCTACTTCCTTGTAAATTTTATCAAACTTAAACGAACATAATTACAAACCATTATCAATCCATACTGTTACGACATTCTTCCATGTTTGATTCTCCGCTAGTGTCTCCTACTCTTTGAACCATTTGAAAGCTTCACCTTTATGTTTCAAGAGGAACAACTAGACTATTCTTGAACAATCATCAATGATGGACAATATACCTATGACTTCCAAAGACTCAATGTTAAACGGACTCCAACAATATGAAAGGATATAATCAAGTGTGTCTTTTGTCTTGTGAACTGAAGAAGGAAACTTGTTACGATGTATCTTTCCGAAAATCCAACCCAATACTCACATAATTCGAGACTTGTGATCTTATTATGATGATAGCATGAATTATAGTCTATATTTCAGGGTTTGTTTGGACGTTTTATCTTTCATAATCTGCATGTTTGTATGTGCATAATGTGATTTTACTACCATTTCATCTACCTTTGCGAGAATCGAGGTCTACACCTAGTTTTGTTGTAATTGCAGGTAATATGGTACATTTTGCATCAAAAAGGAGCAAAAGGAGTCATGAGTCATTTGGAGCTACATCCAGGGAGCATAGCCATGGATTAAAGATTTACTTTGGACCAGTTTTGAGAGATTTCACATTCAGTTGTGACTCACCTCGGTTGACCAGAGATTCATCTCGACCGAGGCGACCCAGAGACGCCGACTCGACCGAGGCGAACACCTAGGACGCGGCGAGAATATTTTATTCTTGTATGAGATCTTTTAAATTTGGAAAGTGATCTTATAATTTTGGGCTTGGCTTCTGGAAGGAAGGAGATATGCAGAATCATATATTTTACCTATTTTTATGGGAAAATATCTTTCTAAGATATCTTATCTTTGAAGGGTTATTTTTCCTATAAAAAGGGTTGGATTTCCCACAAATCCGACATCCGCTTACACCGAAAGAGGGCCGTTATACATCCAGCGTACGCAGGCAGCAGCAGCAGCATACTCCAATTTGGGAGTTTCGAAGAACCTTTTTGAAGGTTGAAGGAAGAAGTCTATAGCTTTTATAGCTTTATTGGAGGGTTTTGTAAGATTGTCTTTAATTCCCTCACTTGTTGGCTTGTCTTGTTGGATTGCTATCCAAGGAACGCTTTTGTTGTGATATTTGATCCAGTTATTGAAGTCTTTTCCTTAAATTCTTCTTTGTTCAAATATTCACCTTCTTCCCATATATTTTAATACTTTCATAATGATGATGAGTGGCTAATTCCCTTGTGTGATTTTAGGGTGATTGGCTGAAGGTTGTGGGAAAAACAATGATAGAATAATCTTAGATTCCATTAGGATCCTGAAAGCTCGAGTCTTTAACCTTAACCCTAAGCATCTCGTTCAGTCGATGAACATCTCAGCCGGGGTGGAATTTGGCTGACCGAGGTGACTTATCCGATCTTAACTGAGAGTTAAGTGTTAGAGTTTGCCAAATCGTATTCTTATTACACTTTTCCTGGTTCAAAGCAAGCTTAGGATGAGACTTACCCGGTAATTCCTTAGTTTGTGTACCAACGATCATAAGTGTAGGTAATAAAGGTTTATCCTTTATTGGGGTTTGAGTGTGCTTCCATCCCATCTTTGTGAGTTAGCCTGAGACTTACCCGGTAAAGGTTGATTCTATTTCCTTAGATGGTGTGTTAGTTTGAGGTTATAGTTCTTTATCTTGATTCCTTGAGACTTACCCGGTAATAGGAGTTACGGTTTAGGATTAGTGTGTAGTGAGACTTACCCGGTGATCTACTCCACTTTAGTAACATCTTCCCCACGCAAAAATCTCAGCTTTGTCCGCTTATCTTTAGATCTTGAGTTGGAACCACAACTAGATGCTTTAATCCCTAGAATTGCATGTTTGCTTTATTGACTTCTTATTCATCTTTGATTGTGTTAATTGCTATTGTGGTTAGTATTCACGAAGCTTACCGTATTGACTTTGTTTCACCGAGTCCCTGAGATCGACCCCTGGAATTTCTTGCTTTTTACTACGATTGACCCGTACACTGCGGGTTCGCATCCTTGTTTTAAGCTTAAGTCTAGGGTTATAAATTTAAAGCTTGCACACACCGTTTGGAGCGAACAAGTTTTTGGCGCCGTTGCCGGGCATGACAAGCGTATCATCCCAAAGGAGCTTAACGAAGGAGACTTAGTTCTACTCTTCAACTCCCGCCTCCTCCTTTTTCCAGGTAAGTTGAAATCTAGATGGACCGGACCTTATGTTGTGAAACATGTTTTCCCTCATGGTCCAGCTAGCGACCTTAAATCAAGCGCTTCTTGGGAGGCAACCCAAGGTATTGCTTTCTTTTCCCGTTTTCTAGTCTAGCTTAGATAGTTTTTGTTTTTGCTTTGCTTTGCTTTGTTTTTGGCGTTCTGAACAGGCAACCCAAGGGAATATCTAAGGAAGGAGTATAACTGGAAGGACAGAAGTTCGAGATTATGAGAAGACAGAAGCATCTCGGTTACTGTCAGAGCACCTCGACCGAGTTGATTCTTGAGCAACCGAGGCGACTAGGGTTTCTGCAGAGCCACCTCGGTCCGTACCACCTCGGTCCAGTCGAGACCATCTCGACCGAGATGACAGCAGATCCAGGAACAGTATAAAAAGGGGAAAAATTATTTTTTTCACTTTTTTTACCTTCTTCACCTCGACCGCGGCGACAGTACACTTCGCTCCCTCTCGTTTCTTGCTCGTTTTCGAAGATTTCCGCTTCCAAACTACGATTGAAGGGTAGAAGAACCTTTTGCAACAACAGATCTGCAAAGAAATTGAACGAATCGACCGAAACGAGGTAAAACAAGTCGAAACCCTAACTCGTTCATTCGTCTCGATTTGGGCTTTGGTTGCCCTTGATTCTGCTGAGAAAGGTTTTAAGTACCCCTTAGGAAGCAATTGTAGTGATTTTGGGGGGAAAAGAACTGAATTTCTGAGAATTGGAATCGTAACTGTTGCCCCTCGGTCCGGTCGAACTGCATCTCGACCGAGGTGATTCTTGAGTCTTGTCAGCAACCGAGGTGGTCTGACAGTGTTGAGTGAAAATGAGTTCCGATCGTCGTTTAGCCCTCAGAGACAGATCCTCACCCTCCCCTTCTCCCTCTTCTTCCCGTCCTTACCGCCCGGTGATCCACGAGAGATGCCGGGTAGACTATGAGCGGATAGCTAGCCGTCCAATTATCGCACCACGTTTTCTGGACGTGTCGGCTTTCGATTGCCTAGGGTTAGATGCTGACCTTAGGAGGATGATTGCTACTGTGGGGCTGGATCGGTTTACTGAGATCCGAGCCCCAGCTTATTTGGAGCCGACCTTTGAGTTTGTTAGCTCCTTCTCCTACCTTCCCACAGACCAGTCTGTGAAGTACCGGTTGATGAACCGGAACTTCATAGTTCCCTTAGAGGTTTGGAGAGAGATTTTCGGCTTTTCCGAGCCCACCGCCACTGATTTCCCCTCCCGATCCGTAGCTAGGGAGTTCTGGGGGCAGATTGCCCATATTACCGAGCATGCAGACAGATGGCGCCCTGGAGATTCCAGGGAGAAAGTCATCTTCCACCCAGCCTTCAGACTAGCCCATAGGATATTCAGCGAGACACTTCTGGCGCATACTGAGACGCCCCAAAAGATCCGACAGGACGAGCTCTTCAGCCTCTACTGCATGGTCACGGGAGGTTTCCCAGACTTTGGCTTGATCTTGGCAGAGGACCTGCACAGGATCAAGGCCAAGGCGAAGGGAGACATTTGCTGCGGAGGTCTAGTCACCCATATCGCTACCTATCACGGGATGGACCTCAGTGTTTGCACGATGGTGGCGGCTCCGAAGCCACTGGGATTACAGGAGATGATCACACGGAGGATTCTAGTTCCCCGTGGTTTGACCACTCCTTATGTTGCTATGCCTTGGGAGCGGACTGCACCTCAGGAGATCCGCTGGTCTGCACAGTTCACAATCTTCGATCCACACTACTGGCAGACAGCTTGGACTCCACTGATGGAGGATCATAGAGAGGCAGCAGCTGCCCCGGCTGAGGAGGAGGAGGACGACGATGATGAGGAGACGGTGGATGAGAGAGATGGTGGAGTCCCGATGGATACAGGGACGGATACTGCAGGTCCGAGCGCGCCACCGATCATTGATTTGGATGATGAGGAGGAGACGGAGCCTGCACCAGCTGAGACTTCTCCAGTTAGACCTGCTAGACGCAGGAGGCGCGGAGTGAGAGATCGAGCTGCCCACCGACGGATCGTGACCTGACGGATCAGGTTATCGACTCATATGCTGCATTATCGCTGGATATCCGCGAGATGCAAGAGCGGCAGCACTATCAGCACATCATGGCCCAGCTTCAGTTCGAGCGTGTCATGGGCTATCCTTTCGATCCGACTCAGTATCCGTACGTACCACCACCACCACCACCGGATCGAGATTATTGAGGAGCTGCAGGATTTTCTTTATTTTCTTTTATGCAGTTCAGCTATTTATCCGGTGAGTTCTCTCATTTTCAGACTTTTATTTGACCCACTGGGACAGTGTGTCCCAAGTATGGGGTGTTTGTACTTGTCTGACTACGTGATGTATTTATTTCGACTACTTTTGATGTATGACACTTTATTTATCAGATATTTTATTTATGCTTCACACCTGCATTTATATGTTTATCTGATATTACATGCATACTTACAGGTTATTTGATTGTGAAAAACGTCAAAACTGAATGAAAATTGGTTTTTAAAAAAAAAAAAAAATTTTGTACCTCGACCGGGGCAGTCTTGGCCAAACGAGGCGTTTCACCTCGGTTAAACCAAGAACACCTCGACCGAGGTGTGTTAACTGAGAGTTTTCGAAAACGATTTTTGTGTTTCTTATCTGGATATGATCTCAATGAAGATCTTGTTTACTGACTGGTTTTAAATTCTTTATGTGTTTGAAAGGTTTTATAATATGTTTAAGTTGCTAAATGCTTTGTTTGAAATTATTGGCATGTTTAATACTTTGTTTTTATCCAAATTATGTTGAATTTGAAGGTTGACACCGCAGGTTAAGTTCTCTCACTTTCTTCTTGGAAAGACCAAGGCAATTCATTCTCTTCTTCTTCTTCTTCTTGATCATGCTTAGCCCCTCATATACATTTTGCCTCCCTTTACCTATCCGGGAATTTGGAAGCAAGCGAAGTGGTGAAAGCATGTGGAGTTAAAGTTGAGAAGTGGCTGGAAGTGAAAGTTTTAGAAAGCAATAATAGGTTTGGGGAAGTCAATCATGAAGATGAGTAACTCGGCACCATTCACATAGCCGGGTGTTTGTGTCTTGCCAAAATCGGATTGAGCGATATTCCTAACGGGTCATGGTATGTGCATCAAGGGTTTGATGCATCTCGAGAAATTGATGATTGCAGATTTCCTAGGCTTCGGTTATTGTGCACCTCTGTCCATGCATCCCAAAAAGTAAAGTAAAAAGAAAAAAAGTGTGGAATAAGCAAAGCTTATTGGTGGAAGATGTTGCAAGTCAAAGTGAAAGTGAAGTTCATCCTTTTCCCGGATTCTAGCACCACATTACCTTACATACATCCCTACCCTACACGTTTCTTGACCTTTTCTTTTGGGAAGCCCTTGAGACCTTGAGCTTGTTGATTGACTTAGTGGTTTAAACTGGATTATACATGATTAATTTTGATAATTATGACTTATTATGCATTCTATGGTTTTATGCAAAGATGAACAACTTTCCTATATTTATAAAATGTTTTGAACATATTGAGTTTTTAAATTCCAGGAAGTACTCTCTTAGAGTGATCTATGATAGTTGCACACCATAAAATGTTTTTAAAAGAACTTTTCATTGATTTTCTTGACTTATAATCCATTCCATCTTGTCTTCTATATGCGGAACTTGCTTGGGGACAAGCAAGGGCTAAGTATGGGGTATTTTGATAGCATGAATTATAGTCTATATTTCAGGGTTTGTTTGGACGTTTTATCTTTCATAATCTGCATGTTTGTATGTGCATAATGTGATTTTACTACCATTTCATCTACCTTTGCGAGAATCGAGGTCTACACCTAGTTTTGTTGTAATTGCAGGTAATATGGTACGTTTTGCATTAAAAAGGAGCAAAAGGAGTCATGGACTAATTTGGAGCTACATCCAGGGAGCATAGCCATGGATTAAAGATTTACTTTGGACCAGTTTTGAGAGATTTCACATTCAGTTGTGACTCACCTCGGTTGACCAGAGATTCATCTCGACCGAGGCGACCCAGAGACGCCGACTCGACCGAGGCGAACACCTAGGACGCGGCGAGAATATTTTATTCTTGTATGAGATCTTTTAAATTTGGAAAGTGATCTTATAATTTTGGGCTTGGCTTCTGGAAGGAAGGAGATATGCAGAATCATATATTTTACCTATTTTTATGGGAAAATATCTTTCTAAGATATCTTATCTTTGAAGGGTTATTTTTCCTATAAAAAGGGTTGGATTTCCCACAAATCTGACATCCGCTTACACCGAAAGAGGGCCGTTATACATCCAGCGTACGCAGGCAGCAGCAGCAGCAGCAGCATACTCCAATTTGGGAGTTTCGAAGAACCTTTTTGAAGGTTGAAGGAAGAAGTCTATAGCTTTTATAGCTTTATTGGAGGGTTTTGTAAGATTGTCTTTAATTCCCTCACTTGTTGGCTTGTCTTGTTGGATTGCTATCCAAGGAACGCTTTTGTTGTGATATTTGATCCAGTTATTGAAGTCTTTTCCTTAAATTCTTCTTTGTTCAAATATTCACCTTCTTCCCATATATTTTAATACTTTCATAATGATGATGAGTGGCTAATTCCCTTGTGTGATTTTAGGGTGATTGGCTGAAGGTTGTGGGAAAAACAATGATAGAATAATCTTAGATTCCATTAGGATCCTGAAAGCTCGAGTCTTTAACCTTAACCCTAAGCATCTCGTTCAGTCGATGAACATCTCGGCCGGGGTGGAATTTGGCTGACCGAGGTGACTTATCCGATCTTAACTGAGAGTTAAGTGTTAGAGTTTGCCAAATCCTATTCTTATTACACTTTTCCTGGTTCAAAGCAAGCTTAGGATGAGACTTACCCGGTAATTCCTTAGTTTATGTACCAACGATCATAAGTGTAGGTTATAAAGGTTTATCCTTTATTGGGGTTTGAGTGTGCTTCCATCCCATCTTTGTGAGTTAGCCTGAGACTTACCCGGTAAAGGTTGATTCTATTTCCTTAGATGGTGTGTTAGTTTGAGGTTATAGTTCTTTATCTTGATTCCTTGAGACTTACCCGGTAATAGGAGTTACGGTTTAGGATTAGTGTGTAGTGAGACTTACCCGGTGATCTACTCCACTTTAGTAACACCTTCCCCACGCAAAAATCTCAGCTTTGTCCGCTTATCTTTAGATCTTGAGTTGGAACCACAACTAGATGCTTTAATCCCTAGAATTGCATGTTTGCTTTATTGACTTCTTATTCATCTTTGATTGTGTTAATTGCTATTGTGGTTAGTATTCACGAAGCTTACCGTATTGACTTTGTTTCACCGAGTCCCTGAGATCGACCCCTGGAATTTCTTGCTTTTTACTACGATTGACCCGTACACTGCGGGTTCGCATCCTTGTTTTAAGCTTAAGTCTAGGGTTATAAATTTAAAGCTTGCACACACCGTTTGGAGCGAACATATGACCACCCAAAAGATCCACCTTTGACAAAATTGTGACTTTATGATGAAGCAACTATAGAACCATGTATAAACTAAAAAGCACCTTATTTGACACCTTTCAAAATAACATTAGAACACCTGTAGACATTTAGATCTCATCTTTACATTTGTAACAAAGTCCAACAAACTCAAAGATACCAAATTCTTCATTATTAGGAACATGCCTAACTTCGTCCAATGTACAATATCTACCATCATGAATTCTCAACTTGATCAAGCTTACTCTAACCTCCTTGTAGACAAAGTTGTTTTTTTTTTGAAAGGTTAATATATTGATGTAACTATTGGAATGTACAAAGGGGATACTAGAACAAGGAGAGCAAAAGACAAATAAAGAACTCAAAAACAAGGAGCATTAACATAGGTGAATTCCAAGGATTTTAGCCCAAGCAATAGATTGTTGAGAGCGATCTTTCCAATGATTAGCTGTGTAGCTCCTGACTATATTGATGATATGGTACGCACACGTAGCAGCATGAGTGAATCTGTGGTTGTAGATGAGGTCATTCCTAGACTTCCATATGAAATAGATGTAGCAAGTGATGGTAGAAGTAATGACATGAGAGTTCAAGTCATTCTTATGGGGATTTTGGTTGCTAATCCAGTCCCACAGGTTGTGGTTGTAGGGGTATGGAGTCGGAATTCTTAGCCAAATGTAAATGAGATCAAGGACCAGGGTAGAGTAGTTACACTTGTGCAGAAGATGGTCCTCGTTTTCCGGTTGAAGATTGCATAACTTGCAAGTGTTCTCATGTGTAATGTTCCAAGTGAGGAGCTTTGAGAGAGTGGGGAGTCGGTTGTGGCTTGCAAGCCAAGCAATGAAGTTGCACTTTGGTACGTTTAGGCCATCCCAAATGTTAACAAGTTGGTAGGTTTGCTGAGGTGGGGAGGTCGCTAGCAGAGATTGTAAGCCGCCGTTGTGGAGAAGTTACCATTTGGTTTGGAGGTGAGACGCCAGAAGGTAAGTTCGAACCCTGCGTTGACAATGTCGTCTCGGATCTTGATAATGTGACCCCAGTGAATGTTGTGTTTGTAGTTAAAGTTGTAGTGGCAGATGGATTGACCCTTTAAGATGTTTGCATGAATCCAGTCAGACCATAAACTTTGGCAATTGTTTGTAGACAAAGTTATTGGTTATGAAAACACTATCACCGTCTACCTACTTGTAAGTTGCAAACAACCTTCTCCTTTTACGTATATAATAGGATAACCAAAACTAAAAAAACCCAAACATCATAATGATGAGTGTGTTCATATATCAACCACTACACCAAAGAAATATATTCGTCAAATTTTGTGTCATCATTTACAACAGATGCAAAACCAAAGTTTTGCGTCTATAGTCTTTTATTTGGACAATGTTTTTCCCAGTGTCCATTTTCTATACACGAATTATGAACGTCATTAGGTTAGGAGCCTTTCAAAAAGATGAGTTATTGTCTTTTGTCTACTCTAATATTCCCTAAACCTTGTCTCGATTAATAAATAGGTCAATGCCTTATTATCCTTATATGCACCATTTTCATTCGTCTTATGGCATAATGCTCTTGTATGAAGGGTTGACCTAATGCCTTCTAAAGTAATAGTATATTTTCTAAAAACGAATGACTAGATGAAATTTTTATATGACGACGGAAAAGATACCAAAAATTCAAGGAAACATTTGTGTCCTTAATCTTAACATTCGTCAATCCAACAAGATAATGTTCAGTTGATTTAAGGGCACACAAAGTTGTTTACCTCCTTGTAATGTTGTTTTAGAAGCAACTTGTTGGTGATAAACTTTGTCATATATAAACTCTCCAACTTCAACCACAACTTGGATGTGGTATCGTGATTTAAAACCTCACATAAGACATTATCTATGAGACAAATGATGATCGAATGCACGTTATCATCTTGAATTGATTTTTATGTCATTAGAACTTATCATCTTGACACACAAGTATCAAAATGTACCAGATAGGAAAGACCAAATAGATGATAAATGATCTCAAACTTGGGACACCATTGAAGACATATCAATGTTACCAAGTCATCGAACGAGTTGTGAGTGTCTCTCTTTTTCCCCTTCAGTTACTAGTCTATAGAACTAACTACTTGCAAAGTAGATCATGAATGGAGTGATGAACCCTAATTTGGATGTTTCTCTATTCAAACTTGTAATTGAACATTAATTAGGTAGTTTAAGCAGAAAATAAAGATCAAAGAATAAATAGTTAGGAGCGTTTTTTGAATGAAGCTATTCGAGTTCAGCCTGGAAAAACTTAATTCCTACCCATTCACTTTAGCAAACAAATTCAATATAATAACATATTTTTAAACTCGATTAAAGTATAATTTCAAATTAAATTTGGACTCGTTTAACTCGAATAATAGTCCTATAGATGATTACAAATTAATCATAGTACATTGTCACAAAATGAGGCGCAGAAGCTATATAACTAGGGTTAGGGTTCCAATGGCGGCCAAGTTGCCCTTAAAACAAGGCAACTTCATTAAATTCCAAACTCATTGTCTCTGTCCAAATCGATGTCTATCCTTTGCATTATTATGATTTATGAATGCAAGTTGGAGTTTTGTAAAAACGGACATACATCTATTCCCAGGGGCCCTGTTAATTTAGCCTTTTCAACCTACTTTCTTCTCACTTGTACGAGCTTGCTTTGGATGGCATGCAGCTCAACCGATAATTCTTAGCCACAAACGTTATATGGAAGAGAAGTATATCCCTTTCCTCACCTTGGCAATAACACAAATAGAAATTAGAATAAAGACGAGTCCTTCCGAGTCAACTCGATTATAGTTCGACAAACCGGCCTATATACTACAATGCAACTCATCACGGACTAACAAAACAAAGCTACAACGTCCAATTCAATCCCTACATTGTTTTATACATGTGTGCTTGTCTGCACCTAAATTGATCCTGATATCTTCGGCCCTCAACTTAAGTTTATAAAGATTATGTGCCCGTTTAGCTGGAGTGGGGGAATTGAAACGGAATAAAATCGGTCAAGAGGAAGGAAAAGATATAAAAATTGATTTAGAATCATTCCGTTACCGTGAATGATTTTTACGCTTCCAAACGAGCCCTAATAGTTAATCAAACTTTTTAAACAACGTACTAGCGGAAAAATATAGTTCTCACCTGAACTACGCAACTCACATGTGTAGTTGATCAGTTCCTATCGGCTTAAGTTCAGCTTCAACTATGCACCTCATACACGTAGTTGTATTCCTAAGGTGAAATGAACTACGCACGCGAATTGTGTGCTTCGGGTGATAATTAAATAATTTGACCGGTACGTCTAATAACGGCCTACATAATTTGTTGTAGTTTATGCTTTGTAAATTTTATAACCTTTAAAGGAGTGGTAATCGAAGTTTATAGAACTATTTATCCATAAAATGTATAAACTGTCTAAATAAGCTTCTTTCTTCTTTTTTTTTTTTTCCTTCTAAAAACCATTCAGAATCATCGGAAAAATAAGTTTATTTTACGGCTAGATATACTCAATAAGATTTGCTTCTAATGAATTAGTTCTTCCAACGACTCATAATAGTTTAGGTTTTCGTTAAGATCATAGTTTCAATATGACCGTGTACCTAATGAAAGATTAATTCGATTTCTTCTTCTTAAAAATATTTTTTAGCCCGGCAACTTGTTGATTGTGCAATTATTAACGTTGTAGGTTCAATTGTTGATAGTACAATTGTTGATGGTATAATGATTGACTATCAACAATTGATGAATGGATTGTCAACGTATGTAAAATGAATTTCAGCACATGTAAATTTAGATTGTCAAAAAATTTATGGTCAACAAGGGAACCAACAACAAACTTATATTAAAAAAAAAATTGTTACCGAACGCGTTATATAAAACCTCATCGACATGAACAAAATTCAAAACAGAACTTTGACAGGGATTTCGAGATTTGTTGATGCTCTAGTAACACTTACAATGGCGAGAATAATGATAGAAATGTGAGTATAAGAAATTTTTCCATTAAAAATGGGATACAAACATGACTTTGATCGTGATTTGTTGATGATCCCACTGTAAGCTTATTCCTTGCTACTTCTAAGAGGAAACTAATCGTACTCGTTGTCAATCCTGAAGTGACACAAAATTTACGCAGCAAATCAAGCACTATTGCTTCAAATGGTATTTAAATTGGATCTTGATTTGCAGTCTCTTAAACACATCGTCAACTCATATAACTTCAACTTTCCTTAGAGGGATATACTCTACCCCCTTGTAATTGGGCCGCCAACTCGTATTACAATCAATTTAGTACAAGAAAAATTAAAAGAAAGATCTGATAACCATACAAACTTGGAAGAAAAATTGGCCGTCGGCTTCCATTTGCTTACAACCCTCACCAAGTTGTTATGGGAATCCTAAAATAGCGGATCAACATGAAATCTCAGCGGATTCTTAACCAAATCTTATAACTGTGTTTTTGTTTGGAAACGGACGAGGAAAGATTTGGCGTAGAGGTAAGAAAGAATGAGAAAGGAGAGGAAGCAATACCTTCAAAGCAAAGTGGAAGACCAAGAGAACGACGAACGAGGAAGAAGACATCTCGGCAGCTTGGAATTCACCGCAACAAAGAAGAAAATAAAAAACTCTGATACCCAAATCGATTCAACACAACAGAAGAAAACAAATTACAATAAAGGAAAAGCTATATCATGACGGAATTGACAAACAAAGACGAAGATGGAGAGGTTGGAGAGGCCGGAAAAAACCAGGTTTGATGTTCAGAGCAAGAAGTTCTTCAACGCGAAGAGAGGTGAGAAAGGAAAGATATGTGAGATAATGTTTTTTCAAATATCTGGTTATCTGCATAACTACACATAAAAAGTAAGGTCACACAGTGTTTTTGGGCTTGTCAAACACCCGCTAGAAATCCAAAATATTCATTTACACTGGTGTAAATGTCCTACCAAAAACAACCTAGCTAAAAATCCATCACATTATTTACCTCGCAGACGAGATGTGAAACCTGGATAGTCTAGTTTATTCTAAGGTAGTCTTAAACTTACCTGACTTGCAAGGTAGTACTTCACAAAATCACTATAAGAACGTACATAAGCTAGATAACCTTACACGTCTTACATTGTAACATGTCATTTCATCACAAGATTCACAAAGGGGGGGAACCCATACGCATATGGTTTACGTGCTACTATATTAACTAGTCCCACCATCAAAATCAAGTATATATATATTAATATATACCATATACAAATTAAACCGAATTTTTTTTAATTCAGCAGCCCACGCCGTCCGACTGGAAGAGCGAGGCGAAATCGTGATCATTAAACAACGGCAAATCACCATCCATCAGAAGCACATCAGCATAATCCAACGGCTCAAACCAGAGATCATCGGAGACCGATGACGTGTCAGGGCTAGGATCGGGCGTAGGGAATTCCACCTCACCCTCCTTCACTACCTCCTCACTATCACTCAATTTACCATTACAGGTATTAGGGAGTGTTTGGGTGTCAAGCAAATGATCATAGGCCGCCGCAATTTGAAGCTCCGATGGGTCAACTGGCCAGACGGCACCTTTTCCGGTGAGCTGTTGAACAAGCGATCTGAACTTGGAGGGGCTGGTAGTGACCTTCATTGGGTTGGAGATGTAGACTACCTTGAGAGGTTGGTTTTTGTTCTTCTTGTTCTTGGGTTTTGGAGTTGTTCCCCGTTTGGATGACGATTTGATTTCCATTTGGGTTTTGGGATGAGAGAGAGAAGTGTGTAGAAATCGAATTAGGGTTTTGGGTGGTTTTATAGAGGGGTTGTTTGGATAATGGCGGCCATGGAGTGAGTGAGGAGTGAGGAAAGTGGGAGCCTTGCTTGCTTCCAAGAAGGTGGTGAATTAAAGAGAGAGTCTAGGAATTGAAATGGGAAACACAAAGGAAGTTGGCTAAGATAGTGTTTCTTCCTCTTATAAATTAACATAAAGAGCAAACTCAGACAAAATGGGCCCATATTATTACTGCAAATAATATATCCAAAACGTCACTTTTTTTTTGTTTTTTTAATATCTTTCCATTATTTTTCTCATCTTATGTACTATAAGATGTGATTTAAGTGTCTTGTTTTAGAGCCCCACACAAGAAAATCAACACTTATAAAGGGATTTTAGAAAATTGAAAACTAATTCCAAACTTTTCATTTCTACCCTCTATCATTAAAAAAAAAACAATTTAATTTATTAGGCTTTTTCTACTTTTTGTGTTTAGTAAATGTACCCCTCCTTGAGAGAAGAGTGTGTAGAGTTTGAAAATAAATACAAAAGATTGGGTATATTTACTTAATTGAAACATTAAAAAGTCTAGTTATTAGTAGTTTTTAAAAAAGGCTTAATTACCAAAAATGCTTTTAAAAAAATTATTAGTGAAAGAAATTATAATGGTTATACTTTTTAATTTTTTCTGATGGTTATATTTTTAGACAGTGTCATTGAGTATTAAAAATTTTTCGGTTTATACCTTTATATTATTTATAAATTAATTATTTATATAAAATTATTTATATCATTGAATTAACTATTAATAATAACTAACAAATAAATATTTTTCTCAAAATATTAATTTATAAATAATAAAAAAAATACAATCTAAAAACCATCCAAAAATTTAAAAATTATTACATAATCCGAAAATAAAAATTCAAATTATTTTTGTAAAAGAAAGGGGGACAGTGGGGATAGGCCAAATTTATTGCTAAAAGATGGGCGGTTGGAGGCACGCGCGGAAGAAGAAAGGGTTGAAGGAAATGTGCTCACAATCATGACGCAACGTGGCGAACGTAGGATCGTTCATAGATTATGATGACGTCATCGTGTGAAAATAAAGGCGTCACGGTAGACGTAGGCCGCCGCCGCTGCAGGACAAAATGCTCGTGAGCGTACGGTACACGGTTAGATCATTCATCCGTTTATGCAAGATTGATCGGACGGTTGGAAGAGAAGTTCTTTGAAATGGTCCCCTGTGCGGAGGAGTAGTGGATACTTTCCACGCTGGAAGCAAATAAGTGGACACATTTATACAGCACCTGCCTTGACTTGTTTCTAATTCAAATAGGGTTTTCCAATCTTCTTTCTCACATGACTTCTTTAGTTATTCCTTCGTTTCAACATGTTGAGTAGTACATACTCGTAAACTTGTGTTTATTATACGCATAAATAGATATATATACACAGACTAACAGCAAGAAAGCAGGAAAGCTATATAAACGGACTAACAGACTAAGAAGCTATCTAAACAAACTAACTGACTAAGATACGCAATCTGCGTAATCTTATCACACTCCCGCAAGCCAAAAGAGGTCATTGAGCTATGCCGAGCTTGGAGAGTAAAGTCTGAAATCGTAAAGGACCCACAACATTGGTCATTAGATCTGCTAACTGATCCACCGATCTGGTGAAGAAGGCTTTGATTGTACCATTTTGGATTTGATCCCGAACAGTATGACAATCTATCTCTATGTGTTTCGTCCGTTCATGAAACACAGGATTTGTAGCTATATGTAATGCAAACTTGTTGTCGCATAATAGATGCATTGGAAGACAGTGTGTAACACCCAAAGAACGAAGGATTGATTTTAGCCATAGCAGTTCACAGGTAGCCACATCCATTGCTCGGTATTCAGCCTCAGCTGATGAACGAGATATAGTAGCCTGTTTCTTCGTCTTCCAAGAAATAGGAGAAGAGTCAAGCAAAATAAAGTAACTTGTAGTTGATCTTCTGGTGAGCGGACAAGCAGCGTAATCTGAGTCGCAATAAGCTCGGAGAATGAGATCACTGTTGTTGGATAGAAGAATGCCTTGTGCTGGAGCATTTTTCAAATAACGCAAAACGCGTAATGATGCATCCCAGTGAGCTTGACGAGGACAGTGCATGTGCTGTGACAAAATATGCACAAAGTATGATAACTCTGGGCGAGTAATTGTCTAGTAGATCAATCTACCAACCAGTCTTCGGTACTTTGCTGGATCATCTATTTCGGTACTAGTAGTAAGTTGTAGGCCATGATTCTGCTCAAGAGGAAATACTGCAGGTTTGCAACCAAGTAAACCAGATTCTTGTAATATGTCAAAAGTGTACTTACGCTGGTTGATAAGTAGACCAGATGACGACCTAATGATTTCAATTCCGAGAAAAAAAACGCAATGGCCCCAAATCCTTCATATGAAAGCAATTATGCAAATAATCCTTGAAACGAGCAATGGTGGATGGATTACTGCCCGTGATGATTAAGTCATCCACATAGATCAACACTAGCAATGATATACCGGATTTTTGATAGGAGAAAAGTGAATAATCGGCATATGACTGATGGAAACCATACCGTTTTAGAGATTCACCCAGCTTGTGGAACCAATTTCTGGACGCTTGTTTAAGACCGTATAAGGACTTGCGAAGTTTACAAACTGCAGGTAACACGGAATTTCGTTAACCTAGAGGCGGAACCATATAAACATCCTCCATAAGATCTCCATGCAGGAACGCATTGTGTACGTCCATTTGATGGAGCTCCCATCGACGGATAGAAGCAACAGCCAAAAACAACTTTACCGTAACCAGTTTTGCCACTGGTGCAAATGTTTCCGTATAGTCTACTCCTTCAGTTTGACGATTGCCCAAGACCACCAAATGAGCCTTGTACCGCTCAACTTCCCCATTTGAACGATACTTGATCTTATAAACCTATCGAGACCCAATGACGCGTCTGTTAGGTGGAAGAGGAACTAAATCTCAGATATGATTACGATGTAAAGCTGCCATTTCTTCGTGCATTGCAGCGAGCCACTGAGGATGTCAAATTGCCTCTTTGTATGATACCGACTCCCTTTCTTGATACAAAGATCTAATGGTTGCAACATAAGAAGGATACAAATGGTGATACGATACATACTTGTCAATGGAATAAGGATGTTTACCCGAGGCTTGGCGAGGAAGAAGTGTCGCCGGAGATGGAGTCTACGATTGCTTTCTTACAAACGAAATCTTTGATCAACACCGAAGTTTTGGTCTCACGAGAGCTGCGCCTTATGGGTGCAGGTGTGGGCAGTGAGATGGGGTTAGATGAAGGCTGATCGGTATTTTGGACGGAGTTTTGTGAGGTGTCTGTAGAAGGATTAGAAAGCAAGAGAGGTTGGGGTGTTAGGATTGTGCATGGTAGAAGGAAATTCTGTGGGAAAGCGTACAGGAGTTTCCCTAGGGTTAGAGATAGGTGGGGCTGGAGGAGTTTCATATATGGTTGGATTGAAATTTAAAGACCGGGTTTGGGTATGGGCTTGGGCTGGAAGATTTATGGAGAAAGGGTAAATGTTTTCATAAAACACAGCATCTCTTGTAACAAAAATATGATTTGTCTCGAGATCTAGCATCCGCCGACCTTTTTTTGAATTTGGATACCCAAGGAAGACACACTTACGACTTCTAGGATTAAATTTGTCAGATGACCGTGGAATTACTGAGCAATAAGCGAGACAACCGAGGACACGTAAGTGTTCAACGGAAGGACGATATCCGAACAAAACCTCAATAGGTGTTTTATTGTGAAGAACTTTTGTGGGTGTTTTGTTGATAAGATAACAAGAGGTTAAAACACATTCTCCCCAAAATTTGATCGGTAAATTACTTTGAAACATGAGAGCACGAGCGACATTAAGAATATGACGGTGCTTACGCTCAACTCTACCATTTTGTTGAGGAGTGTGTATGCAAGAAGTCTCATGATGAATCCCTTTAGTATCAAATAAAGGTTTGAGAGATAGAAATTCCTTTGCGTTATCACTTTGAAAAGTTTTAACACATCTTCGGAATTGATTTGATATCATGGCACAAAATTTGGGAATGATGGTGTTAATTTTGTGTTTGTGTTTGATTAAATATACTCAAGTACACCTAGAGAAGTCATCTAAAACGGTTAAAAGATAGGTTGAACCTGAAGTTGACTTGACCCGATAAGGACCCCAAATATCAATGTGTATTAAATCAAACGAAGCAAATGCATGAGATGTGCTTTTATGAAAAATGGTGCGAGGTTGTTTGGATCGATAACAAACGTCACAAGGACGAACATTGTCGTTATTAAAAATGGGTTTGAACGGAATTGAAGAGTGGCCAAATCGACGATGAAGAAGGTCTATTGGAGATAGAGTTTTGGATAGACAATGGTGAGCATGAAGAGTCGATGTCATCCAACAGAGCCAATAGACGCCATCTCGGACTTCACCCACTCCAATCGCCGTCCTCGAAGTGCGGTCCTGTATTACACAAAGACGAGTAGCTAACGTAAGAAGACATTGCATGTCCAACGCTAGTTGATGCAAAGAGATCAAATTACAGTCAAGACCAGGAACAAATAACGCATTGTGTAAGACACAATCGGAATATAAAGATATAATGCCATGATGAGTGGCTCGAACAATATTTCCATTTGGTAATTTGATGCGCTTTTCTGGGACTCGAGCGAGATTTGTTAATTGATCCCGTGCACCTATCATGTGAAACGAGGCTCCCCCGAGTCTAGTATCCAAGGTAAAATATCATTACATGTCGTAGTATCATTGGAATTGTGTGTTCGGTATGAATGAAGTGTCGTCAGAAGTTGAGACCATTGAGCATCAGTAATGGATGGACCAAGGTCTGTACGATCTACTGAGGACAAGGAGGGGAACGAACTGCCTGAAGTGTGATTGGCCATAGCCGTTGCAACAGCAGCAAAAAGAGTATGCGTTGGGGAAGCCTGGATGGATGCTGGTAATGCAGGAACTCGCTGCTTTGAGACTGCTGGTATACTTGTTGATGGAGTTGAAACGCCACGACCGTTGTTCCACCAGTCGGGGTAGCCGATGACCTTAAAACATGCATCAGTGTCATGGCCATGTTTAGCACAATGCTTACAATAAAGCTTCGATTTGTCAGGTCGGGAAGGTCACATAGCCGGAGAACGTACTGCTGCAAATGCCATCTCGTCTGAAACTGGTTCCCTTGATTTGGCAATAAATTTCAATCGTTCCTCCTGGATTGTCATAGAGTAGACTTTATTCAGCTTGGGAAGAGGTTCATGAGCAACAGTTGTGGATCTGAATGACCCATAGAACTCGTCATCTAAACCAATTAAGAATTGGTGGACTTCGTCTTCCTCCCTGCTCTTAGCTTTGTTTCTACAATTACACGCACACGTGCAGACGTTCGTCTTATGAGATGAAATCTCATCCCAGATTTTTTTAATCTTTCAAACTAAGATGCTACTGGTTGGCCATTCTGCAGGCATTTTGTGAGCTCAGAACGGAGTTGCAGCAGGCGTGGGCCATTGCCGGTATCGAAACGGCTGTGGAGATCATTCCATAAGTCCTTAGCAGGCGTGGGCCATCATCCATCCTTGAATCATGGAGTTTACGCAGATCCAGTACGGATGATTTTCTGAAGTAGCCGCAGGTTTAGTGAGATCCCCGGTGATAAAGTCGAGCTTTCTCTTGGTTGTTAATGCCAGAGTCATTGGTATGGACCAATCTACGTAATTCTCGTTATTGAGAAGAACTGGGCAGATTGTGAGTCTATGATGATCGGATGGATGAAGATAAAAGGGGGAAGCAGGTGTTAAAGCTGTTGGGGTAGTCATTTTGTTTGTGTTTGATTAGGTTAAACGGAAGAATTGATTGAGGAAAAAGCCTGATACCATGTTGAGTAGTATAGACTCATAAACTTGTGTTTATTATACGCATCTGAATAGATATATATACACAGACTAACAGCAAGAAAGCGGGAAAGTTATCTAAATAGACTAACAAACTAAGAAGCTATCTAAACAAACTAACAAACTAAGATACGCAATCTACGTAATCTTATCACAACAAAATCTAAAATGTCATTCCAATGTTGAGGAAAACTAATCATCCGATAACCCTATATTTGTTTTGGTAATGAATACAAGGAATGACCTAGGTCCGACTCGTACGTTTCTTAAATAGATAGGGGTGCTAACATTTGACAAGCCGGCGGGATGCTACTCCGCGAGCGTCATTCTTTAAAATAAAAACAAGAGAACTCGGCATGTTACGAATAAAAAAATACCCTAATAGGTAAGAAGAGCCTAAGTTAGCCAAATGATCAACTGTTGCCTTCGCTTCCCGGAAAGTAGGTCGGAGTTGAATAGTCTAATTTCTACCGATGAAGCCTTGACATCTTGATATCAGACTAAAAAGCGGGTGGGTTGGTGGCACTTTGCATGAAACAAGATTGATGACAAGCTCGCAATCGATCTCCACAGTGAGCCTTCGGTATCCCAATTCACAAGCATGGAATAACCCATACAAAGGAAGGCCTCATAACTCCACCATAGGGACCGTAAAAGAACCTATATTCATCACAAAACTAATTTAATTTTTAAAATCATTATTTGTGGTTTAAATTAATTGGAGCAATTTTTATTAACTTTAATACCATATATAGAAGAGTTATGAGAAGAAGACTAGAGTGAAGGTCATACCTGTTAACTGGACCTGCCCCAAGTGCCCAGAATATTGGTCGGTTTTACGAAAACTATTCAAAACCAACGACCAGCTCCCGGGTTTCAAAATCGACCAAAAATTGAAATTGTGCATGGGCTCACATAAAAACTTAATTATGTGGCTAATTTGGATTTTATTTTATTTTACAATCCATATTGAATTATTTCATGCTTTATGGGTAAGCTAGTTTAAGCCCAATCAATTAATTATGTTTATAGGTTATTTTAGGCTCTATTCGAGTATTCTATATGAGTTTCTTTAGTTATTTTTCAACCCTAAACGCTTTTATAAGACGTCGTTTTTGGCGTGTATGCAACACCTTTGAATGAAATTAAACCTTGAACGTTTTCTTAATGTTTTGTAAACTTTTTTTTTCCTTTCGAAGAGTGAGCGAGTGAAGTCTCCTTTGTTTATAACTTGAATTGTTTGTTTGTGTCAATTTTGATTATTCAAGTTGGTGCTCTCAATCGTTCACACCTTCTTGAGCGGAAGAGTTTCTTGAACATTCTTAGTTGTGTCTTAATCTTGAAATGATCAATGTTGCTCTAAGTTGTTTCAAGGAGTTCGACCTTGATCTATCCAATTACCGATCCTTTTATCCATTTTCATTCCACTAGTCATACACGCCATAACCAAAGTCTGATCATATCTGGGCAACCCATTTTTCCAGGTGTGTACGAACATAAGAGGAAGTCCGGTCCATCAGGCCCCGTTGATCGGATCAGGGCAGCGCGAGGACGAAATGTTTGGCCCACCAAGCCGGATCTAAACACCACTATAGGCCCGGAATGAACAAATATATTATTATTATTACTATTATTATTATTATTATTATTATTATAATACTATCGAAGGGAAAACACATTACACGCCGTTGGATGGGAGCCGACTAATAAGTTGGGCTCCGCACCCCTTTTGAATGGTAAACGCAATCCTAGTCAAAATAACGTAAGTACTCCTACTATATCCAGGTAGATCTTTAGCAACCAAGCCCAATCTTTTAAGTAGCTACACCGCGTCATCACCCAGGTCGCCAAACGTGGTAAGGGAAAAGGGGAGAAAGTGATATCCCTTAGAGCTACAAACATCTGCATACTTCTTTCTCTTGCTATCAGTAGTGACCCTCACAACTTTACCTTGGATGACACTAGAAATTCCAAGTGAAGAGAAAGGAGATGTATCAGTGATGTCGACACATGTATCTTTGCCCCAATTATAGAAAAGGATGTCGGCGGGGCGCAGCTCCCCACCACCACCATCAACCATAATAGTATGGACCTCCTTTCGAACGGAAAATACCAATCAAAAGACACTCATCAAAAATGACATCACGGACCATGTTATGTCGGTGCTTAATGCCAACCTACACAGCACAAGCAAGTTCATGGTCACCCCAAGCGTCCAAAATGTATTTCTCACAAGCAGGGCACTTAGAACCCTCTCTAAACATCTCAATGCCAAAACGGTACTTAACGACGGTCCAAAAGGTGCCCGGGTTCATAATCAGACCAAGACCAGGAACCGGGACCGCTTTAAGCCACTGTTGAGTCAAGGGTAATCTCAAGTTTTCAATTAAGGCCTTCTGCCTAATCGAAAAGTCAAAGTCCCTCAGAATACACTTATACACGATATTGTAATAACAACCAGCCAATTTCTTCATTAAATGAGGGGTTGGACGCATCACATCTGTCGAAGTCATAGTCTTTACAGAAGTTGACCCAACTAGCAACATCATCGCCTGAAACACTAAAAAGTCTCAAGATCTGATCCTGCAAGCCATGGGTCTGAGATCTCGATGCCAGGAAGGCAAAATGCAGAGTGTCAGCACAAGAAAGAATGTCAAGCCCTCCGTTACTAATCGACAAAGTAAAAAGACGCACTAAAGGGGGTCAAATCCAGCCCCTCCAACGGTAACAATCTGCTCGACCGAACAACGTAAGGCGTGATCAAAGACTCTCATAGCCTAGGAAAAATGAGAGGGGGGAGCAGTCCGCATCGCGAAGTAAAGACGGGACACACCGGAACAGGTCCGAAGAAGCAATAACTCGCACTGGGGGTCCCCCATCTCATAATCGCCTCCATCAAGGACTTGGTTTTCGCAACCCTCATCAATGCCACCCGAGAACAAAAGGCCGGGTCAAGGCTAACAACACCACCCAACAACTTCACACCATCAAGCGGTCTAGCAATATGCTCAGGAAAAACACTAGACTCACAACTACGCGGATCAACCTTCGGCCAAAAGATCTCCATTTTACCGATGTTAAGGTGGAGGCCTAAAGCGGGGTCTTCCACTCTGATGATGTCAAGCATCTTACTAACCATGAGGGTATTACCAATCAACATCACATCATCAAGGTACCAAGCATTAAGGTTCAACCGACAACTATCCGAAATTTTCCGGATAAGGGATGGAGAACTAGCGAGAAAAGAAGCGGGTCAAGGGGGTCCCCCTGCTGAACCCCCAGACAAGAATAAAGGACATGCTCCCCATAATAAAGACGGGCAGGATGGGCATAGCAGAACTCAACCCAAAAAGAAATAGTGGGAAAACCTGACGGACCTGAGAAATCATAAAAGTTCGATCAACGAGATTAAAAAGCATCGACCAGAAGCATGGAGAAACTATCATCCTCTCCCTGAGATTTCACTAACCGATTGACCGCATGCAAAATATCTAATTATAAGATTAAGTATAATTATAAAATAGCTTAAATATAAATTTTTTTCCAAACAAAATGTATATAAAAAACAATTATTAATATAGATTTTTTTAAAAAAAACACACTTACCCCCTCCACGCAACTTGGCTCACTCGGGTGGGTACGAGCACCACTACAGGCCCTCTAGTCGGACTTGAACTGGGGCCGGATAAACGGACAAATTTTTTCATAAAGTCCGATTTGAACCCAAATTTGAACATGTATATCCGTAACCATGTCATCCCCATCATATTCAAATCGTTCGCTTTTGTGTCGAAGATCGAGACAACCTACGATAATTCCTGCATCATTTCCCCCACACCAAGTGAGGCTAATGTTAAGGCATCGTTAAAAACCATTTGTTAAATATCGTTTAGGTAATTAGGTCATATAAGCTGTCAACATTGAAGTAAAGTCAATCGTTGTTGAAGCCACATATAAAAATAGATGTTAAGGTTTCCTATCCCACATGTCGAACAATTTAGTATTAGTTTTGAAATGTGTTTTTTTAATGATCACCTATCAATAACATTTTATATTATAAAAATTGAATTTTTATTTTTATTTTTATTTTTCTCAAACTAATTAGAAATTTAAGTAATAAGTCCGTGCAAAACATGAGATACTAGTTTTAATGTAATAATTAAGATTTACCAACCCCCAAGTACTCACATTAAAGGTTCTGTGGAATTTGTGTATGAAGGGCCCATATAATGTTCTATCTCATGCAAAGAGCGACCCTCAATAATGGGCTTATATGGAAGTAGTGGGCCCATATTCTTGTGGGCCGAAGTTCTAGGCTAAATGTCGAAGTAGTGGCCCATACTGGTCTGGCCCACTTGGTTGCCGATACAAGATTTGCTAAACTTTATATAATGTTAATTATTCAAAGTTCCATTTTGTTTAATATCGTTGTCAAATTATTAGTTTGGGCATGAACTTGTTGTTCGGTTGCTCACAATTAACCCTGTTTGGTTGTAATTCCGAAAATAGAAACGGAATGGATGAATCTAGTATACATATATATATATATATATATATATATATATATATATATGGGAAGGGTCATATGGAAACTCAACATTCCATAGAAACACTCTTATCATGAAAACTTTTATTCTCAACCCTTAGATCTAGTTAAAACATAATCAACGGTGGAGTTAAAACAATGGCAATTTTGTAATTAATATTAAAAATTAAAAAAAAGACTCATGCTTTTCCTAACACATATGCTTCCTGCGTCTCCCGCCTCCCATTGTCTATTCTTCTCCTCTACCGCTTCTCTGCATACCTATTGCCAAGGAGCGATTCTTCCAACCTCCATCTCATACAAACTTCTCATCCGCTGCTGCTGCCATATCGCTTCCACTCTCCGGCGGTGTTGTTGCATCACTTCTGCAGTCCTCTTCATCGCTTCTGCAATCCTCTCCCCTACTCCCACTTGTTGCCTCGATTGTCGCTCTTCACAATTCTCCTCCATCGCTTTCTTGTAGCTCTAACGTCCAAGGAACTATCTTCCCGCCTCCATCCCATGAAAACCCCTCGTTTGTTGACGCTACCATGTCGATTCCAATCCTTGCCAGTGTCTCTGCATCACTTCTTGCGCCCTCTTCCTCGCTTCTACAATCCTCTCACTCACAAGAAGATGACTCTAATGGGATCAATATCCTCTTTGATGGTAAGAGTTCATTATCAATTAAAGAAGAAAATATTATAAATTTAAATTCTAACGTAACATGTATTTTGGTATTTGTAGATTCTAAGAGTTACGTGTTTGATGAAGAAGTTGGAGATCAAACACCAGAGAAATCGTGCAAAGGGGTCACACTAGCTATAAAAGAATGGATTCCGGAATGTAACGAGGAATTTAAACCTAGAGAAGGGATGACACTTCAAAACTTGAATCAATGTAAGGAATTCTATAAAACTTATGCTCATCATGTTGGTTTTAGTGTGAGGAAATCGATGGCTAGAAAGGATAAAGTCACGGGTGAGATCAAATATAGGTACTTTCTTTGTTCGAAGGCTTTAAAGAAGATACAAATAGATCAAATGGTAAAGAGAAACTACGGAAGCGAAAATTGACAAGAGAAGGGTGTAATGCTTTAGTGGGATTTAAGAGGACCATTGATGGTAGCTATGTATTGTACAGATTTCATGAATCTCATACGCATGCTCTTGCAACTCCTACGAAGCAACACATGTTAAGTTCAAATAGAGGAGTGACTAGTGTTCATCGTACATTGTTTAAGTCGTTGAGTTGTGTCAATATTGGACCTAGTAAGGCTCATCATATTATCAAGGAACAAGTAGGTGGTTTTCAAAATGTTGGATGAAGCAAACAAGATTTGAAAAACTTTCAAAGAGATTTGAAGACTTTTATTAAGGATTCTAATGCTCACATGTTTATTGATAATTTCAAAAGGAAAAAGGATGTCAATCCTTCATTTTATTTTGCCTATGAAGTCGACGATGATGGAAGATTGATGCATGCATTTTGGACTGATGGTGTATCTAGAAGAAATTATGCATTATATGGTGATTTGGTGTCCTTTGATACAACATATGATACTAATAGATACAAGATGATTTTTGCGCCTTTTACTGGTGTTGATAATCATAGACATAGCATCACATTTGGGGCTGCATTTCTTGCTTCTGAAAAGGTGGAGAGTTCTGTATGGTTGTTTGAGAAATTTCTAGAAGCAATGGGAGGTCATAAGCCTAATTGTATAATTATTGATCAAGATTGTGCGATGAGAGTTGCAATACCTCGTGTTTTTGACACTACTACTCATAGATTTTGTATGTGGCATATAATGAGGAAGGGCCCAGAAAAGGTAGGGGTTTCAAAGTGGAGTGATCCGGATTTTAATTCCAAATTTAAGACATGTGTGTACCAATCAAAAACCATTGAAGAGTTTGAGTTGGCATAGAATTCTATTATTGTTGAGTTTGAGTTACAAAGTACTGATTGGTTGACACAAGTTTATCAAATACGGGATATGTGGATACCAGCATTCTTTAAGGATTTGTTTTTGGGGGGTTTGTTGAAGACAACTTCGAGATCTGAAAGTGAGAATAGTTTTTTTTAGCAATTTCACAAATCCTCATTTAAGTTTGGTGGAGTTTTGGATGAGATTTGAAGGTGCACTTGATGTACAAAGACATAATCAGTTTTTATCCGATCATCAAGATCTTTCTTCATTGCCTGATTTGAAGACAAATAGGAATTTAGAAAGACATGCAGGTACACATCTTGGTATGCATCTTCTTTTTATTTCATTTTAAAATTATTGTGAACTTAATGACAAGTATCTAACAATGCTTCATTATATATATATATATATGTACAATTTATACATATGCAAACTTCTACAAATTTCAAAAAGAACTATAGTGTGCTTGCATGGATTATGAAGTATATGATAGAAAAGAATTGGAGGAAGGGGTATTGATTACCATTATGCATTCAAGTAAGACAAATTGTAAGAAAAGACAAGTTGTCTACAACCCCAGTGACCATGTTGCACGATGTTCATGCAAGAGGTTTGAAAGTGATGGAATTCCTTGTCGTCATATATTGTGTCTCTTAAAAGGTTTAGACGAGATTCCACAATATTATATTGTCAATAGTTGGACCAAGATGGCATCAAGCAAGCCGATAAATGATTTGGAGGAAAATATTTTAGAAGGTTGTTTGCAAATGGGCAATGAGGAAAGATCATACAAAGAAATTGGATGAATTTTTTGAATTGTATGCAACTTGCCGGAAGGGATCCGCCAAGACAAGAAGTTGTAACAAAGGCGATAAAAGAAGCCTTAAGAGAGTTGGGAGATATGGATAAGCATCATGACACGACAAGTAGAGAAAATACACGTGAGTTAGAGTCATTTATCGGATGTAGTGATCCAGTTGTAGTTGAGATTTTACCACCTAAGAAGGTGCATACGAAAGGGAGTGGTAAACGAATCATAGGAGCAAAAGAGTTGGAAATGACAAGAGCACAAAAACGCACAAGACTTTGTAGCGTGTGTGGAGATGGCAATCATAATAGTCGCACTTGTTTCAAAAAGCAAACATCATAGTTGGTGAGGTAAATATGTCCAATAACCATATTTGTCTTATTTTGATCATGATGTGTTGTGTCAAGCGTTGTAACATTGTGTGTTTATTTTCTTTGTTTTTTGTAGTGTATGTTCCAGTTTGACGAAGACCAAATACAAAATACGAAGAAGTGTCTCAACATCCTGCAACTAGTATTGGGTTGTAAAATTACAACTAGTATTGAGTTGTAAAATTACACTAGTAATGAAAGGTATTTGTTAGTGTAGGTTCTACATATATTGCAATGCCTCAACATCCTGCAGACCTGCAGTAAAACTGAGTGTATTTTTTTTTAATCAGAATCTATAATTTACCAGACAAATATGTCATATTTTTCATTTTTTGTAATGGAGGAAACGCAGAACCTGCTCCATGAAGATTGTTGATCCTTCTGCAAAGCATAAATATCGGATCGCTGATCCTATAAGTTTTCTCCAACTCATAAAATAATCAGGTAGTTGCCCACTAAAACTGTTATTGCTTAACTGACTATGGTTGCCTACGAAATGAATATGATATGCAACCAGTAAGAAGATATAAGAAGATATAAAAGAACCATTAGAATACAAAAGTGGATAAGTGCACTAGATTGGAATTAACTGGAATTAGTTTGAGTAGATTGGAAAGATTAGTGTACCCCCTTGTCAATACTCCAGTAAGGAACTTTTCAGTTAAAAAATAATTCATAACAACTGATTTTTAAAAAAAGAGACATCCAAACAAAAGTTTTAGTTTTAACAATTTCATGTATAGAAAGATTTAGAAAAAGGTTAAGGCTTAAGTGAAATGTTCATTTAGATGGAATAAAACATTGTAACATTAACTATCTAGAAGTTTTAAGAAGTAAGATCAAGATCAATATCAAAGTATGTTCGACAATGTAGCCTATGCGGGATTCGAACCCGCACCATGTGTATAGTTACACATTGCTCTACCATTTAAGCTAATAGGCTAAAAAAATGATAAAAACAGGATTATGTGTTAATCAAAATCCCCATCAAAGTGTATACTTACTCAGACAGTGAATTCCAAAGATAGTCACTGCCCACAAATAACAACCTTCATTGATAAGATTTAGAGGACATTTTGTGTTGGAAGTGGAACACACTTTTGCATTGTTAAGTCTACTCATTGGAATCAACCAACAAAATGATATTTTGTCCTTCTGTATCTTCCTTGCTGTGTTAATATTCCCTCAATTGAGCACCCTTTTGAAATCATATTAAAATAAAACAACCAAACAGTCAAAGGTGAAGCAATTAGGTGCAAGTAGTCTCCTGAAATCAAGAGACTAGATAATAGGAGCCTACCCTTGTGGTATCACTCAGAAGATTTAGATGAGTAAGCAATCAATTCATGGCATAAGAAATGATATCATACAAGCACCTTCTTGAATTCATATTTTGTAAGTTAACAACAAATTACAAGCATAAGAAATGATATAGACTAGATAATAGGAGCCTACATTGCCCTCTGTCTTCTACCATGTCAAACCCTCGAGCATAAAAATCCTAATTTCCAATATAAAAAATCAAACTGAAATTGATGGAACTGATGAAAAATGAATCAAACAATTCAAATAACTGACCTAACATTTCAATTTAAGGAGTCATTCACAAGACACCAACAGAAAATTTCAAATTAGGTTTAAATGAATAGATTGGATTGAAGAGTACACGAGAGATAACAAAAAGGGAGGTAGAGGATGATATATTACCTGTTCGCAGAGAATAAGAGAGATAGTTCTGAACAAGGACAAGCGGTGGAGGAGGAGAATCGCAGATTGGAGGAGAAGAATTGCGTTCTTTGGCAATAGGTCTGCAGAGAAGCGGTAGAGGAGAAGAAATGAAGAGATTGAGGCACAAGAAGATGATGCTCCTTAGGAAAAGCGTGAGTTTTTTTTATTTTTAATATTAATTACAAAATTGCCATTGTTTTAACTCCACCGTTGATTATGTTTTAACTACATCTAAAGGTTGAGAATAAAAGTTTTCATGTTAAGAGTGTTTCTATAGAATATTGAGTTTCCATATGACCCTTCCCCTATATATATATATATACTAGTGGGGATGCGCGGGCTACGCCCGCGCACCGTGAATTGTTGTTGTTGGTTAAATTGGGAGTGACAAAATAAGTTTATCGAAAAGAAAGGAAACTCCATTAGAAGAACAAACTCAAGGTGGTTAAATTGGAAGCGAGTACATAACAAAAAATCGTTAACTGATTTGTATTCAATTGACAAAATAGTACAAATGGGTTGTGTCCAGCTACAATTCTAATGATAACATAATGGTACAAAAAATACATCAGCTTCTTCCTTATTTAAGATGTCAATTAGTCTAGATTCTCTTAAGTTGTAAAGTAAGATTTATGTAATATACGAATAGTAGTTCTGAGTCGCAGTGCACATTTACAGTGAAGTACTTGTAGACAAAATGCTGGTTATGATTCCCATTTTGATTAATGCCCAAAAATGTCGACAATAAAATAATAATTTCAAAATCTCAGTCACACATGGAGACAACACATTGACACAAGTTACACCATGGATATCAAATATGCTACTCCTTGTTTTGATAACTGCTTCATAAAACAATAGTATACAAGACCCGATTTGTTGCCAGTTTTCTGCAGTGCCCCAAGAACTCCCAATACGTGAAGCTAGCAAAAGAGAAGCTCCTTCCACAACTCCATTTCCTGGAGCTTCCTGACGCAAATTACCTGTTGAATTCTTCTACCATGTCTCATCTACACTTTGTACAACACCATCATTGCTCCTTTGGGGCACTGCCGTATACCCTTGGCTCTATAGAGAATACATCTAAAGCTGCCAATTTTAGACAAAGCATTCTCCATAATACACATTAATTGTAATCCTTTGTGGGTGGCTCCACAGAGAACAACATGATATTAGGCCCATGACAAGTGTACTGCGGAGGATGTACTCTTCATAAGCTGAAGCCCAATTCACATAACATAATGGACAATCAACATGTAATGATCATAATAAACAAAATCTAGTAAATAATAATGCAGAAAGGATGTTGAACTACTTGAGTTTCAAAAACATATAAATGACACATGAATTGTAATTTGGCTGCTCTTAGCTCTATTACTACTTTTACGATTTAGTTACATGATTTGACGAATTTGAAAACTAAGCCAGTGATAGTAATATGTGGTAACTGTGAATTCAAAGTTTATAAAGTACTGGTCAATATACCAACAAAGATAGAATGTGTATTAATTTTGACCATCAAGATTATAATCTTTTGGGCGTGTATTTCATGATTTTGAACATGGCCTTTCATTATTCAGCTATAGTTTTCTTACAGTTAATTCTCAAAGTTGTAATGCATTCAGGCCTCCCTTGTCTCACCACTGAAACGTTAGTAAACTTACGCTTAATCTTATATTTGCATCCATGAGAAAGTCCAAAACGTTATTAGTTGTCTTGCTGTCAGGAGAAGACTAACACCGCCATCTCCATTCCAGCCTTGTGCCTTCCCTCTCAAATGTCCATGATAACTGCAAAATCATCACATTTAATTAAAAGTTGAGATATCCATCAGTGAGTGATCAAATAACATATTCAATTTATATAAAGTAACATTTGATTCAATGTCAATGGACAATGTGCTGCACAAATGAACTTGAACATATCAAGATAAAGATGGAAAATATTAGCTAAGAAACTAAAATTGCACTTCCTCCACCATATAATAGATTCATAATCTGGAATACTCATTCAATACAATAGTAACAAAGAGCATTTCTGATCTAACATCAAATTAGGCAAAAATTTAGTAGGAAGACAACAAATTAGAAGGAAAGAAGAGGAAGTAACAAACAATTCATCATCGGAAATTGATATACACTTCACATTTCACAAGAATAGGAACGTACTCTTATAGTTGTGAAACTAAACATAGACATATGAAAAGACGTCGACCTTTGAGGGTTGTCGAGAGCATAAGCTAAAACTGCACTCATTTTACCCCTTTAGCGATTGGTAGGAACTCTGTCAAAAGTCAGTAGTTAAAAGAAAATAGATCAGCTCAATTGTATATGAAAACTTTAAGGCAAACAAAATCAAATTCAACAAAGCAACAATAAAGCGAACTCAAAAATAAGCAACCAACTAAGCACAAATTTAGAGCAAACATAAAAAGAAAGGAATTAAATTATCAATTAGCAAAGACGAGCATGGATGGATCTCTTAAATTTGAGAAGATAAAGATAATGAAAGACTAAAACTATTTAGTAGACTAAATCTAGAAAGTTGGCCAGTCTCACTAAATGCATCAAGATGTACACCACTCACTAAAGTAGGATAGCCCTTTTTGTTCTGCAAACAAGTGGATAACATAAAAACAAACATCTATTAAACAGAGGATGTTGTGGAACCTGACTGAAACATACAATAAAAGAAACAAGAACAAAAAAATCATCTATTTAACACTCAGCTTCTTAGAGTCATTTCGTCGAACACCTTGAATACACTAAGGAATTGAACAAATTTTGTATAGAAACAAAGAAAATTAGCGGTTAAAACCGTAACACATAAAGATGGGAAGAAGAGAATCACAAAAACAACAAACATATCAACATAATGCCTAATTCCAGAAAGAAGAAGAAGAATACGTTCAATCAGACTAAAGAGAATAGAAGGGTTGAAGAAAAGCCAAATTACCAAGTAGGAAGCGATTGAAGTGATCCCGTTTCCCTCGAGTGTCAATAAATAGAAGAGATCCAATGCCTCCGCCGAAAGCGAAGATGAAATTGGGTTACCAAGTAGAAAGCAATAATGAGTGGAAGAAAACCAAACGAAACCAGTTGATAGAAAGGCGAAGAAAAAGGCGACGACATAGAAGGAACTCGGAGAGGAGGAGGCGGGTTGTGAGACTCGGAGAAGCCAAATGCGAAGATGAAAGAGACTATGAGAGGATGAGTATCATCGAGCGGTGGAAGGACAATGACACAGGACACGGAAGTGAAAGAGAAGAAGACACATTAGGTAAAGGAATGACTCATCAAATAAGGGTATAATCGGAAAATAACTATTCATAAGGGGATTCATACTTTTAGTATTGTAAGGATATATATAGGTAAATGTTCAGGTACGGCCCATATATTGCGGTACGGTCGTACGGCCGACCGTACGGGCGACACGTGTCCCGAAAAAAAAATTATTTTTTTTTTCCGGAAACGAATGAAAATTTGTGTTGAACTACCATGTTATAATTTATGCACTATTCTCCTATAAACTTTGAACTATTCCCATATAATCCATGAACTATTACTTTTTAATATAATCCATGAACTAATTCTATTATAATTCATGAACTATCCCATAATAAGTTTTGAACTATTACTTTCACTCCTTTAAATTTTTTTGCACTTTAAACTATTCTATTATAATTCATGAACTATTCTATTATAATTCATGAACTATCCCATAATAAGTTTTGAACTATTACTTTCACTCCTTTATAAATTTTGCTCTATGAACTATTCTATTATAATTCATGAACTATCCTTTTAGAAGTTATGAACTATTACTTAATAAGTTTTGAACTATTACTTTCATTCCTTTATAAATTTTACACTATGAACTATTCTATTATAATTCATGAACTATCCTTTTATAAGTTATGAACTATTACATAATAAGTTTTGAACTATTACTTTTACTCGTTTTAAAAAAATTTTAAAAAAAAACTCGTTCAAAAAAAAAAAAAAAAATTTTCCGGGACACGTGTCGGCCGTACGGACGGCTGTACCGGAATAATGGGCCTTACTTGAACACTTCCCATAT
>BSUD01000005.1:130072846-130111464 GCA_033239045.1 Fagopyrum esculentum | reverse complement strand
ATATATATATATATATATATATATATATATATATATATATATATATATATAATTGTTTATGAAATTCGTTGGAATATGTTTTGTGGTTTCATGCAAAATATATTTCCTTTTTCCATTTTGTTTCACTATAGGGTATCAAAACTAATCAAACTCTATTACAATTACTTTAAACCACATGGAATAATTTTTCAAAAAGTTTTCTTAAAAAGAGTATACATATGAATTAGATTCATTTTCAATCCATTTTTAAAGTTAAAATTAAACGGACCCTTAAATTCAATTTCAATAAACCCACGTACCTCCATTAAACTCTCAATAAAAATATTAAGTTTACAATGTCGAAAAATGATAAATTTCAATCTCATAAACCCAATAAATTCATAAACTACCACATCACCGAACGGACCCTGTACGTCATGCACCAACAATTATTGAAATTAATCAATAAATTTAAGAAAATTAAAAATGAAGGATTCGCTCTACAATTCTACAAATGGGCAAAGAAATTTTTACATAATGTAAATTTAGTGTGTACAAAGTCATGTGCTGGTGGCTCCCATTACACGTGTCAGCTCTAAGTTCAGCCGCACACTCCTACTCTAATAAATGAATCGTACCTGAACAATTACCTATTATTATTTGCATTAACTTATAATTTTGGGCATAAAAACAAACAATACTGTATGGAATATCCGTGCTTTTATGGCTCACCGAGTTTTTATAATATCATGTATAAATTTAATGTTAGATGATGAATTTGAAGAACAAGAAAGAATGTTACAATAATGAACATCTTATTACCAAAAAAAAATATAGATGCATGTGAACGTCGAATGAAAAAATTACAAGAAAAAAAGGTATAGAATACAATTACATAGGATGGGTAAGATAATATCCAAAAGGATATTAGGTTGTTAAGGATTAAATATTTTCCTTGTGAAAACTTGATGGCTTCCTAAATAAATCATCCGGTTGATTATGGGGGTTGATTTAGAGTACCCGAATGAGTCTTTGTTGAATCTTGTTGCGGATTACGTGACAATCACTCTTAATGTGTTTAGTACGGTCATGAAAAGCGAGGTTGAAAGTGATGTGGATTTTTAATTTGTTGTCCCAACAAAGTGTGGAAGGTTACGGGTAAGAGATTGGGTGCGCAATCAAGTGAGCTTACAACCAATATTCTACATGGAATGATATTCGGCCTTGGAACTAGAGCGAGAGACAATCCTTCATTTTTTTGACAAATAAGAAATGGTGGGCACTATCAAGGAAGATACAATCCGGTTACAACGTGTTGAATATTGCGAAACGAGCCCATTCAAAGTCATAATAGGTTGTCAGGTGGAGGAGGTTGGTAGTGGGAAGGAGAGTGCCTTGACCTAGCGTGTAATAGAGGACCTGGTGGACATCATCAAGGTAGGTGTGGTTGACCGGATGTGGTCATGAATTGGCATATGATGTGGACAACATAAACTAGATTTGAGTGCGTATTGGTGAGGTAAATGAGACGCCCAATCAATCTACAATATTGAGAAGGACCCGGATAACCAGCCGTTTGATGAGGTTAATGAAATGTTTTAGTCCAAGGAGGTTGCTTGTTGATTTGCCACTAAGGAACCCGGTGTCATCGAGTATCTTGATGACATATTTCCGTTGACAAACGAAAATGCCACGTGTGTTGTGTGGAACAAGCGAATTCGATGCTAGGAAAAACGAAGGAGTTCCATATCTTTGAGCTTGAAATTTCTTCCCAAGAAATGTTTGATCTCCTCGATATTCTAGAAATTGTTACCAACAACCTTAAATTTACCGTTGGTGTGAATGATAAAAAGGGAATAATCCGAACATGATTGTGTGAATACGGAAATCTTGAGAGTTGTTGAGAACTTCACAAACCATTATCGACAAGCTTGGTTTAGTTCATAAAGAGATCACGACTTGTGCTTTTTGCAAACATAATGCTCCCCCTTACGCTAAATTCCGGCGGTAACTTCATATAAACGTCTTCGAAATGGTCACCATTAAGAATTGTGTTGTTGACATCAAGTTGGTGTAGGTGTCAAACTTAAATGTGTATGAGGATAAGCCATAAGGAGTTCAGGGCTTCGACACCAACAATGGATAGACTTGAACCGATTCAAAAGAACTAAACCGGCGGTTTGGGCCGGGTGATATATATGTAAGGGAGACGGTAATGGTGAGAAATGAATGAATGATCTGATGAATGATATGAATTGATAGATGGATAGGTCAAGGGTGAACCCTATGAAACAAATTATAGCACTCTACGAAAACTAAGGCCCTATAATATAATAAGAATGATCGCAGAACCCTTTCGCTACAATCTTACACAAAAGCGAAACAATGTCCCTAGAGCACAAGAAGGAGGCTTTTGAGTGATTGAGAGTGTCAACTTGTTGATTCAAGTGACACAACACAAAATGATTCAAACTATAAGGTCGAACGAGGCTTTACTCGCTCACTCTTCACATTAGAAGATAAACACACGAAATGTGCAAAAGGTCTATATTTAATATCAAAGGTATTTTCACATCTAATACATTTACAACCTTCCATTAGGTATTTTTTATTGGTGGAAACGTAGAAGGGAAAACCTATTTTCTTGGACTCCAATCCAAATAATCTAAAAGAATTTAAAAAAAAAAGAAACAGAGCTTAAATCAAGCTTAAAATGCTCAACGGATGGTAGAGGTTTCCTGCATTGTCCTCTTAGGGCATTTCAAGGTTGTCGGGATGGAGTAGAGGGAAGCAAAGGTTTCTCTTGTTTGATTTCTCATCTTAAAAGGAAACATTTTTGTTCCGAAGATAACAAAAATGTGATTCGCGACACTATTGAGAATAACCTTGATGTATTTGTGGCTTTTGAGGAATCCTTGGCATATCTTGGGTTGTGGTTATGCGGGCGTTGTATGAGTATGCATGCTTTGAGTCGTGCATGTCATCACTCTGATGGTTCTGTTCGTGTTGCTTATGAGGACAGAATGGTAAGAAGCTATATTTTGGGTATCTCGAAGCCGGGCGTGGGAGAGTTGTCTGTTGCGGTTATTGAGGAAGGGTTGGTTTTTTATGCAGGTTTGCTCGATAAAGTTTTTCGCATTCCTATCACTACTGTGAAGAGTATCCCGCATAACTGTTGTCTTGCTTTCTCTCAAGCTCTAAAGGGTGCTCTTCAGAGAGTGGTCGTTGAGCCATGTTCTGTGGATGCTTGGGTTGCGTTGCTTCTTCTTTCTCGATGCACTTTGCAAGTGTTTAGGCCTTCGAATAGGAGAGATAGTAGATCAGGGAGTAGAAAGTCTATTCAACAACATCGGATCATGCAGTCTCTGGCTTTGTGGGGTGAGGACGGCGGTATCGAGAAGCTAGTGCGGGGTTTGTTAGACCATTCCGAGCATGGGTTTTCGGCAACCACTAGGGGCGCCTCAACGGATGGTGATAGACAGAGAGTGGGACCTAATATCAAGCAGTGTCTTCGTAAGGTCTCTGATGGACATTTCACGGCGGCTGTTAAGGTTTTGTCCTCTTCTGGCGTGGCTTCGTTTGATGATGACACAGTGAAGGTTTTGGAGGCTAAGCACCCCTTCAAGTCTCCACCTTCTAGGGTATGTGAGGTTCTGAAATCTCCCTTTGTTGCTGATGTTGATTTGATTCTTAGGTGTATTAAGTCCTTTCCCAAAGGTACTTCTTGCAACAAGGATGGTCTGAGGACACAACACGTGTTAGATGCTATGTGTGGGGATGGTTCCGCTATTGATGTTGATCTTCTACGAGTGATCTCATCTATTGTTAATATGTGGTTGGGAGGCAAATGTCCGGGGAGTTTGGCGGAGTTTGTGGCTTCTGCTCCTCTTACACCATTATTGAAGCCTGACAATGGGATTCGACCCATTGCAGTTGGCACTATTTGGAGGCGGTTGGTTTCTAAGGTTGCCATGAAAGGGGTGAGTAAAGATATGACAACCTATCTAGCGGATTTTCAGTTTGGAGTAGGCGTCTCTGGTGGCGCAGAAGCTATTTTGCATAGTGTCAACAGGGTTTTGAGCGAGCGACATGATGATGGTTCGCTTGCTATGCTTGCAGTGGATTTTTCGAATGCTTTTAATCTTGTTGATAGGACAGTTTTGCTTCGTGAGGTGAGGAGAAGGTGTCCATCTATTTCTTTATGGGTTGAGTTTTTGTATGGTCAGCCTGCTCGATTGTATCTGGGAGATAGATTTATCTGGTCATTCACAGGAGTTCAGCAAGGTGACCCCTTAGGACCACTTCTTTTTGCGCTTGTCTTGCATCCACTTGTGCACACTATCCGTGACAACTGTAAGCCTCTTCTTCATGCTTGGTATTTAGATGATGGGACAATCATTGGTCGATCGGAGGATGTGGCTAAGACACTTGGTATTATTTTGGAGGTTGGTCCGAATTTTGGACTTGAGTTGAATGTTAAAAAAACTGAGTTATTTTGGCCTTCATGTGATGGTTCGAAGCTTCGAGACGGGTTATTCCCTAGAGACATTGCGAGACTATCTTTGGGGTTGAAGTTGTTGGGAGGGGCTGTGAGTAGAGATAGTGGTTTTATTAAAGAATTGGTTATGAAGAGAGCTGATAAGGCATTGGAGTTGATGCGTCTTCTCCCTCAGCTTAGGAACCCGCAGAGTGAGCTTCTCTTACTTCGTTCATGTTTGGGTGTAGCGAAGATGTTTTTTGGCCTGAGGACTTGTCAGCCAAAGCATGTGAAGGATGTGGCATCTTGTTTTGACGCGGGACTTCGTGGGTCGGTTGAGGATATTATGGTTTGTGGGGGTCCTTTTTTCGGGGATCTTCAATGGCGGTTGGCTTCCTTGCCTATTCGCCGTGGAGGGCTCGGTTTGTACTCTGCTATGGAGGCGTCTTCTTACGCTTTTGTTGCCTCTAGAGCTCAGTCTTGGGTGCTCCAAGACCATATCTTGCGTGACAGTGGGCTATCCGGTATGGATTTAGATTTTTACAAAGCTTTAGATGACCTGCATGTGGCTATCCCGGAGTTCGACCTTTCCAACTTTACTAGTAAGGACACCGTCCCCTCTAAGCCCCAACATATTTTGGCGGATGCTCTTTTTGATAAAATTGTTTAGGAGATGGTTGAGAGGTTTGATATGACTAATAGGCAACAAGCAGTTTTCGGATGTCTGCAAGCGCCGCATAGCCAAGATTTTCTTCTTGTCATTCCCATCGATGGACTTGGCCAATGCATGTCCCCTGTGGAGTACCTCTCCATTCTCAAGTACCGACTTATGATTCCGCTTTTCTCAGCTGGTGAGGTTTGTCCCATTCCTAATTGTCGGAGGGTGTTGGATGCTTTTGGGGAGCATGTTGTACATTGTAAGGAACTTCCTGGCTTCAAGTATAGGCATGATCTGGTTCGTGATGTTATTTGTGATACCTTTAGACGGGCCGAGATTTCTGTAAAGAAAGAAGCACCTGTGAACTTCTTGACTGATCCGCGGGATGAAGGTCGATATTGCGGCCGGCGGATGTTTTGGTGTTTGGTTGGAGTGGAGGGAAGCATGCATGTATTGATTTGACGGGGTCTCACCGCTTGTGGGATTAGGGAACAGACCTTTTGTTGTGGGTCAGGCAGCTTGTAGAGCGGTATCAGCTAAGGTGGCCAAGCATGGAAGGGCATGTGTTGAAAACCAACATGTTTTTCTTCCATTTGCTTTTGACACGTTTGGATTTTTTGCACCTGATGCTGTTGATATTCTCAAGAGGGTGCAAATAGTTATGCATAGTAATATTATGTCCTCTAGATTTGTAGATGTTATTTTTAAAAGGTTAGGTTTTGCCATCCAAAAAGGGGTAGCGGCGCAACTTGTTGCTCGCTTACCTTCTACTTCTATGCAAATAGTAATACCGTATAAATAAATATGATATTATTTTACTAAAAAAATGCTCAATTATTAAAACATAACTCAAATTTTATTGAAATATATTAATTTGGGTTGAAAGTAATATAAACCAACACTCCACATGGTTGGTTTATGGGTGGTTTGCAAATTATGTTTAATCGGGCTCAAATGAGCCGGTTTGGTCCGGTTTGACTCCTCTTTGACAGTTCTTTTTAGTTATCTTCTTCTTGGTCGCCTTCCGCCCATGAATGATCTTAATTCTTCCTCTTCTAGCTCGTTGAGTGCCTTTAAATTTAATTCTTCATCTTCTCCTCCTTAGATATATCTACACTCCTTGATTCCTAACTTCCATGATCATGGTCTCAAATCAAGCTAGATCCAAAGATGCTCATACATCAAAATGGTTGTGAGGTTCATGTAAATGTTATTAAAAAGGTCATCATTAAGGAAGACGTTGGTGGCAAGGCTTAAGAGGACTCAAATGGTTATGAGATTTGAGACCAAAGCAAATGTTTCATGATATTCAATCCATTTGATTTGATTATAACTTTTAGCTATGAGACAATTTTATACATCTCCAATATATCATCACGATTGTGTTTGATTTTGTATACCGATTTGTAACCAATAGGTTTCTTGTTAAGAGGTAGAGGGGTATTAAGCTCTGTATGTTATTATCTTCAAGAGTTGTGATCTTGTTGTCCATGGCTTCTTGTTCTTGCCAACATGGGTCACAAACAACTTGTAAAAAAAATTATTTGTTTTTTCAAAAGGGAAATATGAGAAATGAAATGCATATAGGATGAAGATAATTGAGAAAAAGATAAAACAAAAGTTAATGATGAGTGATGCCATTACTTGGTGCGAAAATGACGATGAAACCGGACAAGAAGGTAATGTTCCCTCAATTTGAAAGTCATGCAATGTAGTTGATAATATTGTAGGCTTGCATGAACGTTAAGGAGGAGATGGTGGGCTTGGATTATGATGTATTAGGCAATGAGGTGGTTGAGAGGGGGAAATATTATTAAATATGGCTACACTAGGTGTTATAGTTTTAGTAGAGGTGGCTGGTGAAGATAGGTGTTGGACATGGAGTTATGGGTGCTAAGTTTAGGGGTAAATAAATTTATTTTCATAAGAGATTACGTCCCTAGTAACCAAAATATGCTTATCCGTAATATTATGGAGTTTGTAGCATAATGTCATCTATTCATGGGCAACTTTCCTGTGTTTTGATTGTGCCATGACCGTTTCACCTCTGTTGTAGTTCGGTCCCGGAATTGTGCAATCCTCTCCCAGTTTGTCCATTCTCCCTTCTTCCGTAAACCTCCTGAGTATATACTTTATTCTTCTCCTCTCAAGTATCATGAATAAACACAAAAGTAATACTAATGTAGCATGATTTGGGGAGTTTCACCCCAAAACTCAAATAAAAAACTACTCAGTCATAAAAAATTTGGGAAGCATAGCAGTAAAAATAAATGTCAGAAGAAGAAAGTAGACAACAAAATAGAGATTTAGGAAGAAAAATGGATGAATTTGACCTTCTCATTCAAAAGTTATGAACAAAATAAGCTGAAGAAATGAAGAACAATTTGTAAATATGAAGAACATCAAATTTTCTCTTGATTTGATCCAAAATCCGTTCAAAGTAGCTCCAAAATAAGCTCTAAATATAAAGAGACTAACTAAGAGAGTAGATTGAGAAGTTTATGAAGAGATATTTCAATTACATTCAGCCAATGAGCTTATATAGGCTTCTAAAGACGTTTCCCCCTACGGATCAAATGGGTCAACTTGTAAAGTTTGTTAGGAAGATGCTCCTAAAAGGAGTTGATCTAGAAACTCAAGGTAACAACTCGGAGGAGAAGGGACAACTGACTCGAGTTTTCTCCGGATTCCCTCGAATTTGCCCGCGACTTAATATTGACCAAACAACAAGAAATGTGAACCATAATGCAAGGACTAGTTAATCCAAATGAAATTTGTGTTTCGATCCTTTTTGATTGACTCGCTATTAAAGTCAAAGGATTGTAAAGAAAAGAGATGGTAAGGAAGAGAGAGCCACAAAAAAATTCCAGAAGTCGTAAACGCACGACGATGAAATTCACAAACGCACAACGGTTACGGAATTCGTAACCGTCACGGTTACGGGTTCCGAATCCGTGACAGATTTTTCACGGTTACGGAACCCGTAACCATCACGGTTACGAGTTCCGTAACCGTGATGGTTTTCTTTGTGAATTCTAACCCAAAAAAAATATAAAAAAAAATAAAAAAAAGTGAAGAAAATCATCACGGTTACGGAACCCGTAACCGACGTGATTATGGGTTCCGGATCCGTGATAATTTTCTTTGTGAATTTTAATTTCTAGCCCACAAAAAAAACCCCATAACCGTGACAAATTAATTTTTTTTACGGTTTCGGAACCCGTGACCGTTACATTTTACGAAATCTATAGCCGTGCCCGTAATACCCCTAAAAATGGACCAACTGATCAATTCTTTCCGGAAAAAGGTTTGAGACAAGGTGATCCCTTATCCCCATTCTTTTTTAGTTTGGGAGCAGAAATTATTACACACATGCTTCAAAATGATTGTAATAACTACGACAACCATATAGGATTCTCCATTTGTAGAAATGCAACATCAATCCCATTTTTATCATTCGTTGATGATATGATTATCTTCACTAAAGCAAATATAAACTCATGTCTTAGAACGAAAGAAAATCTCGAATCATATTGCTCTATCTCTGGACAGAAAATCAATTATCTTAAATCTGCTTTCCAAACAACAAAAAACACAAGCGTTAGATGCATTACAGAATTAAAAATCATACTTAATATGGATCACACGACCACTCTTGACAACTGTCTTGGGTGCCCAATAATCAACGGAAGAGTTAATAAAGAGACATTTAGCAACATAAACAATAAAACCAAACAACAACTCCACAAATGAAAAGCAAACTCGCTATCACAAGAAGGTAGAAACATACTTATAAAGCATAACTTAGCGGCTAAACCGTCCTTTATAATGCAAAGCTTTATGCTACCAATTCACAATTTGAACGAACTTGACAAAACGTATAAAAAGTTCTTTTGGAACAAAGGCGACAACCATAAATCAATGATTAGTTGGGATGCAATTTGTAAACCAAAAAAGAATGGGGGGTTGGGACTAAGAAAATCCTTCACCACAAATAAATCTCTCCAAATGAAGCTTCTTTGGAAAATTCTTGCGGAACCAAGCAATATTTGGGTCAAAATTGTGAATGAAAAATACTTGAAAAATATCAATTTATTGCATTATCATCTTAAAGGTCAAGCGTCATGGCAATGAAAAAACCTAATAAAACTAAAATCCAAATTTAAAAACGGACTTATATGGCAAGTGGGTGATTGTAAAACCATTAATTTCTGGCAAAAATTGGGTCACAGCGACTCATCTCATCAAAATGGTCCAAAACATTAATTTAGTCAACACTCATATTAAAGTTAGCCATTTCATTGAATCTAACGAATGGAACGTAACCAAAATTGAAAATGAACTACATAACATCATCGACCCATCAATTAGGAAAAGAATTATGGAAACAATTACCCCTACAAATAAAATCCAGGACAGATTATACTAGAGTAAGTAGTAAGAATGGTTGGCTCTCTACTAAATCAGCATCGGATTTGATCGAGAAGGAGTCTTGTTGGCTCCTTGACTACTCATGCGATTGGATTTGAAAAATGGATACCCAACTAAAAATTTAAAACTTCATATGGAAAGTATCAAGAAACGGTATCCCTACAAAAGCAATGCTTATCGAAAGAAGAATTGCGCTTACAAAACACTGCGAATTTTGCAACCACCAACTAGAAGATGTGGCACACCTTTTGTTTAAGTGTTTATACAGTAAAAAGGTGATTGCTAAAATTGACAGAACTATTTTAACCAATCTTATTACCATTAATACGGAAACAAAAAAGCACACGATCTCTTGTTGGAAATAAAAAATAAGATTGGGATAAATAGCTTTACACGTCTTGCAACTATATGGTGGAGCATTTGGTACTTCAGGAATAAAATCATGTTTAACAATGATGACATTTGAGTCAGATCACAACATCTTAAACTTTATCAAAAGCCAATTTCTTAACTGAAATTCTCGCTTTACGGATGAGGATGACTACGAATTTAAACAAGTTCAAAAGAACAACTTTTCCATAACAAGGAAGAAAAATAACATCAAATGAGAGAAACCAAAACCTGATTTCCACAAACTCAACTTTGATGGATCAAAACTTGATTCGGATATAACTTCTATTGGCTTTGTTATACGAAATCATAACAGTGATGTAATTAGCTTGGACGCTAGGAAAAACAACTTCAAATCGATTAGTAAAGTTGAAGCCTTCACGCTAAAAGCTGGTCTTAAAGAAACAATCAGGTTAAATATGAAAAAGATTGAAATTGAGGGTGATAATCTATGTGTTATCAAGACACTCCAAGGCTTTTGGAGTTGTCCCTGGAAGGTCGAGATGATCGTTTCTGAATCCAAACTGGATCTTTGCTTCTTTGAAGAAGTTCAGGTCAGGCATGTGTTTAGAGAAATCAACTATGTTGCTGACCGATTGACCCATTTGGGAATTTTGACCCCAACACATCCTTTTGTGATGATCCCGAACTTCGTGTGCTCACACGCCTTGAGAATGATGTTTGAGGTCTCTTTCTTTTCTCACTTCTTTGGTTTCTCATGTAAATTGAATTTTTTTTTCTAGGAAAGATTCATGTTTTCAAATGAACACGGTTTGGTATGGAAAATTTGAATTTCGAGTTCTATTAAATTTCAAGTAATAAAATTACTTGATTGTTCATTAATGATATTACAACATGTAAGGGCCCGTTTGGTATTCGTATCAGAATTAAAGATATGGGTATGGGTATCACCCATACCCATATCCCGTGTTTGGTATATCCGAATATCAAAATCAAAATGATACCAAAACATCCCTACACCCTTATTTTGATATACGCTGTTTTTGGTGGGTATCGCTTCCTCTCTCTCTCGCCCAAACTCTCGCTCGCCCTTCTCCCTCCTCTGTCGCCGCCAACGAACTGCCGATCTGCCACCGTCGCCGCCCAAACCGGAGCAAGGAGGCTACTATTCTCGACCTCTCTGTTTACAGGTATGTTCCTTCACTCATAATTTTTTTTCGGCAGTCTAGGTCAAAGGGTTCGATTTTTTGCTCTTTCTTCTTCTGGTTTCCAATTTGTTTACCCATGGTAGTCTGTATTTGTTTTTTTTTCGCTCATTACATGATAGAGTTGTTTATCTGGTTTCCAATCTATTTACCGAGGCTGCTATTCTCGATTTTTTTCTTTTCCTTTACTCACTGCTGTTGAATCTGCTTACCTAGGCTGTTTTACTTTTTCTTCTTTGGGCCCTTGATTTTTTTCTTAGGTAAACATTTTGTTTCCTGAGTGAGAAGAATCTATAGTTTAGACAAGACGGTAACAGAAAACTCAATTATTTCTTCAGGAATGATTCTTTTTCTTTTTCGGAGATAAGCTAATATCATACATGGGACAAAACAGATGGTTTATGAAGTCATAACTTTGGATAAAGAATTTATCCTATTAAAAATGAAATGATGTAAAGAGAAAGGGAGCATGACAAGCTGAAACGAACGACAATGCTTCCAAGCTGGTAGCGATTTAGGTAAAAGGAAGACTTTTCAGAACCCCTTGTTCCAATATTTTACTCCCAAAATTAATCCAAACATAAAGTTCAAGAAAAAATAAATGCCAAACATCCCTCAAAAGTTGAGTTTATTATACTGCAATGTGATAAAACAACTAATCCTGTCATGATGAACATGTGCGCACCGGTCTAGCAGCGAGATTCAATGTGTCAGAGAAGAAACCCATACTGCTCCTTAAAAATTATAAAACACTGTTAAAAACACAAGCTAGAGTTGTTTCAAATTTGTTTGCATATTGTGATTTGTAGGTTGTTTCAAATGTGTTTGCTCTATATTTGTTTGCAATGTGTATATGAAGCTTGAATGTAGGTTGTTTATTGTTAATGATGATTAATTACTAGGATTTTACTATAGCTCAATTGTAGTGTGTAGACGAGGCTTGAATGTAGGTTATTTTTTTAATTGTCTTCTTATGGATAACAAATTGCCTATTTGATTATTTAGTGCAGGCTGTTTTTTTTTTGTGATGGTGAGAATTTGATTGCATTCTTACCAGACAAATTGCCTATTTGATTAATTACTAGGATTTTACTATAGCTCAAGTTTGTTTACTGTTGTTCATTCATTCTTTTATACTATGGTCGCACATGTTTTAATTTTTATTTTTTTGTTGCTTATGGATAGAAATGAACTCGTACGAGCTTGATTCAATAAGGGAAAAGAAGGAAAGACAAAAACTTGTCAAAAGCGCAATTTCTATAGTAGTAAAATTGGTTGTTCTTTTAATTGCAAGGGTTCGTGAGCAAACTCCTCAAATTAATGAATTACAAATGCAACAAAAGGATAAGAATCTCCATCGATTGGCCAATTCAAATAGGTTAATTAGAGAAAGTGATGTTATATGTAAGAATGAGCTTCGTGTCAATAGACAAACCTTTGGAGTGCTTTGTGAGATGGTCCAAAATATAGGAGAGCTACAAAGAACAAAAAATATGGAGGTGGAGGAAATTATTGCAACGTTTTTATTTACTTTGGCTCATCACAAAAAAATAGATATGTAGCAAATTATTTTTTAAGGAGTGGGGAGAGTGTGAGTCGACAATTCAACCTTTGTATTCGTGCGGTTTTGAAGTTACACAATCACTTGCTAAAGAAGCCTACACCTATACCAGATGATTGTGAAGATAATAGATGGAATCTTTTCAAGGTAGTAATTTTTTTTTACTTGAATTACTAAGCTACAATAATTAAGTATAATATAGTTGAATTATTAATGATGACTTGACTTCTCTTGTTATTTGTAGAATTGCCTAGGAGCTATAGATGGCACCCACATTAGTGTTCATGTGTCAAATGCCGATAAGCCAAAGTATCGAACCAGAAAAGGCGATTTGTCAATGAATGTATTAGGTGTTTGTTCACCTAATATGGAGTTCATATACATATTGGGAAGGTTCTGCACATGATGGTCATGTCCTTCGAGATGCTATTTCTAGACCACATGGTTTAAAGGTTCCGAAAGGTAACCATCAAATAATTAGATTATTAAAAAAATTGAGTATAAAATTACGTAATCTAATCTTTTATTATCATGTCAAGGTTGTTATTACTTGGTAGATGCCGGATACACAAACTGTAAAGGGTTCTTAGCTCCGTATAAAGGTCATCGTTATCATCTGAAAGAATAGGGGGACAATCAACCAGAAAATCCCGAAGAGTATTTTAACATGAAACATGCAAAAGCTAGGAATGTCATAGAGCGATGTTTTGGACTGTTAAAGGGGAGATGGTCTATTCTCCGGAGTCGTTCATTTTTCCCAAAATACAAACTCAAGGCCGAATTTTTACTGTGTGTGCATTATTACACAATCTTATTCGCAAATACATGCCAACTGATGTTGCATTGTCACTAGATGATGAGGAAGAGAGTGAAGAGGAAGATGAGGAAGTGGTGGGCATGGAGGTGGAAGAGGAGGAGGTGGATGAGGTTGAGTACATCACTCAAGTTAGTGCATCAGATGATTGGACTAATTTTAGAAATACTTTAGCCAACGACTCATACAACAATTGGGTGTCTAGTTTGTAAGAATTTGTGTGTATTTTCGTTATGTTTAAGACTATGAGATGTGTTTTGATTGTCTTTTGTTGGACCTTGTTTGTAAGACTATATGTGATTTTATTTGGCTAATTGCAAGACTATGAGTGCTTTTATTTTGTTATATTTTCTTTATGTTTGTAAGACTATGAGTTATTTTTATTTTTATTTTCTTGCCCTTGTTATATGAAATTGTGTATATGTTTAGGATGAGCATTTCAAGTAGAGTTTCTGGTCGAGGGAAAAACAAAAGGAAGTGGACCGTTGATGAGCGTGAGCGGATTCTGGATTTGGTATTGGAGTTGAAAGGTGATCCTCGATGGAAATGTGAAGGTGGCTTCAAAAATGGTTTCCATAAATACTTGGAGGAAAAATATGAAATCCACTATCCCGGAAATGCACTTCCTGCTTCACAGATTGAATCAAAGATAAAGTGGATGAAGGAGAAATACATTGTCATCAAGGAGATGACCAAATTGTCTGGATTTACATGGAATGACACATCTTGTATGATCAACTGTGAGAAACAAGCTTTTGATGAGTTTTGCAAGGTAAAATTTTAGAAAATTCATTTGACTTATTGTAAGCATAAATTCACCACTATTTTATATAATATTGTGTTTTTTCCCAGATGCATCCTGATAACACGATTTATGGCTTAGGTTTAGGTAATTATTTAGATAGATTTTCCGCTCATTCATGCATGGTTTAGCACTAGGTCACGACGTTTGCACTCAATTCACGTATTTTGTCGAGATAGACGTCTACACGGACTTTTGCATTGCTTTGTAAGTATTTTAGGAGATTTAGGAGCTTAATCGATACATTCAAGGATCGTTCCTCGAGATGACACACCTTCGGACTAATTGGGATGCAAGTTAGGAGCTAAAGGGGACTCATAGGACCATGTTGGTGCAAGCCATGCACCAAATCATGACTCAATGATCCAAAACAAGCTGAGGCACCAAAACCACGGTCACTGGCACTTCCACGGGCGTGGAATCTGACCGTGGTTTTTGCCAGACGGTTGTGACAGCTGTGCCACGATCTCATGGCCAACTCTTGCAAAGTTGTAGTATAAAAAGTGGTCCTGCAAGGCTGTGAGGGCATCAATTTTGAGAATCAAAAATCCACATTCTCTCCCACATTCTCAACAAGAAGATTCTCTCAATTGGAAGCTTGAAGAGAGCTACCATTGGAGGAGGAGAAAAGCTACCATTGGAGAAGAAGAGAAGAAGACACCATTGTTAGCCTTTGATAGATTTTAGAGTGAAGATTTTCGGAATCGTTTTCTAGGGTTGTAAGAATCAATTGAACCTTCTTTTGAAGGGTTGTGAGTCTTTCTAATCTCATTTTCAGCTTGGTTTTACTTGCTTCACTTGTTCATCTCTTTCTCTTTATTATCTTGCAAATAGAAGCCATGATTTTATGTTTGATGATTTCGATTGTGATGATGTATGTTGTAGGCTAAATAGATGCGATTCTAGGGTAAGGAAAGGAGGGTTATGGCTGGGACTATGATAGGATGGACTTAGATTTGCCTTTGGATGATTCGTTTACTTGAACAGAGCCACTGTTGGAGTCCACGGTTTGTTCTTGCCAGTCCACGGCCGTGGAAGTAGATGAACAACCCGTGGTTTGCCTCGTCTGTTTGATTTGATGAGTTTAAGTTCTAGAAAGTTAGAAAGTTGAAACCCTAGTGTTTGTTGAGTTAAATCTATCCTAGGGTAGCCTAGTGTTAGCAACTAAGTGTTTAGAAGAGACCTACCCGGTGATTCTTACTCTTAGATATCAAAGATGACAAACTCTAGGTAGTAGTGAGCCTCACAAGCCGCTATTGGACTGAGTGTGCTAGGATAGGTGTTTAGGACTTGCCTTTCCGAGACTTACCCGGTAAAGAGAGGTTGGATCCCTAGAACTCCATCCGGTTTGTATAGAATTCCTATCCTTAGGCTCTCTGAGACCTACCCGGTGATGAGACCTTAGGAAAGGACTAGTGGACCATGAGACCTACCCGGTGATTGATCCCAATCTAGAAACACTCGCTCCCAACATATTATAGTTAATCCAAGGAATGATTAGATAGCTTGAGTCCAATGCCATAACCGGAATTTCCAACCCCTAGAATCCGCTCTTCTCTCTTTGATCTCATATCTCGTGTTTAGCTTGTTTGTTTGTATTGATTTGTTAGCTTAGTTGATTGTTCATTCTGCATGATTTGTGGTCTTTGATTGATCACCTAAAAATCAAACCAAAAACATTGAGATTTTAATTTCTTTATTTCTTCCTCTTTTCTTAGCCTAGGTCTTCACTAAACTTAGTCACTAATCGATTCAATCTCACCTCAGTCTTTGTGTTCGACCTCGGAATACTATCCCTACTACAAAACGTCCCGTACACTGCGGGTTCGCTAGGAGTTAGGAGAAATATAACGAGTTATAAATTTAAAGCTTTTGCGTACACACATTCCTTAGCGTAACACATCCTAGGGCCAAAGGTTTATGGAAGACTCCTTTTGTATATTGCAACAAGTTAGAGCTTATCTTCGGTTGTGATCGAGCTACCGGAACTCATTCCGAAGATGTGGAGGACATGATTCATAACATAGATATTGAAAATATTGATCAAGAGATACCAACTGAGGTGGATGGCTAAACATCTAGTGATGCAGCCTCTAGGCCGTCACTTGCAAAGAAGCAAAGGCTAGGTAAAAGTTCACTTTGAGGGATATCTTTACAATTGCTTTATCTGAAATCCAAGGGTCTTTGGATAAGATAGCTAACGCAATGGTGAAATTTGAGAAGCGTGAGGAACTTCATGATAGGCGTGAGGAACTTCTATCAACACAAAGAGTGAGCTACTTTATGAGATATCCATGTTACCGGGAGTGTCTGATGAAGATGCTATTGATGTGTTTGACGTTATTTTGACTAGTACAAACCGCATCCAAGTGTTCATAAGCGGATATCTGATCCGGCTTATCGGATCGGATATTCGAAATTGAAAATCCTTCTTAATCCATTCCGAATCCGATCCGGAATCACCCGAATATCCGATCTGAGAACCCCGGATCGGAACGGATATCCGACGCGGATATCCGAATACATGTAAATGATAAGGTAATGACACTTGGGCCGGCCCAAAGAGTGTTGCATTTCCTCCAAGTACACAAATTTGATGGCCCAATCTCATTAAATATGAGATGAAAAAGGGGCAATTCAGGAATTGAACCTGAGAGCAAATGCATATGTGCAAGCACCCTTACCAACTTAGTTGCGTGACTTTGTTGAATTTTAAGATACTTTATAAATTATATACACATACATATACCCCGGATATCCGAAGGGAAAATTATCTTATTCCGAATCCGATCCGGTAATTTTTCTCGGATCGTATCGGATACGGAAAATTAGTTGTCGGACTCGAATCTTGATGGATCGGATCACCGGGCTGTCGGACCGGATCTAACGGATTGGAATTTTATGAACACCCCTATTCGTGGTTCCTAAAGTGCAAGTCAAGGCTAGAATGTTCTCGATGGAGTAGATGGATCCCGACTGTAGGGTGCTTTTGGTGGATACATTGTGACCACTTTGTGTCATCTTTAGAACTTTGCTTTTATTTTGATGTTGAATGACTATGTTTTGGTGGGTGGATGTTGCCTTTTACATTTTGGCACACTTTTTACATTTTTGGCACATTTTATGTTGAATGACTATGGTTGGTTTGATTGCATTTTAAGTTCAATGACAATGATTTGGTTGAATGTTGCTTTTATTTTTGATGTCTTTATTCTGATATCAGGTTTCAATACCAAACAATGATATAGATATCAAATCTGATATCTGATATACAACAAAATACCAAACAGGGATATCAGATATCAATCTAATACTCATATCTTGATACCAATATCTAATACCCATATCTGATACCCATATCTAGGTATGGATACCTAACGACCCCTAAAAGTGACCAATAATTTCTGAAAGGTTTTGGTTGCAGAAGTTTGAATCTCCTTTTTTTTTCATTTTGATCAATCGGTATATGGTTTGAACGAACTTGATTTTTAACTAATATTAGGTATCTGTAAAAAGTTAGCTTTTGCAAAAGGTTGAAGAATGCCCATCTGTTCAAACGTTAGGTGAGACTGTTTGATTAAACTTTTTGGTTAGGAGGTAGCGTCCTGCTTTAGTTCTTGTTGGGTGTGTTCTTTGAGTTGAACCTGAAATCCTTCTTCTTCTATTTTTTTAATTTTTGAATACTGGATTTCAAGTGAAATTGAAGACCTCAAACATGCAAGCGAATAACTCTATGTTAAGAAGTAAAAGATAACCTCAAATGTACGAATTGAAATGGTTAATCTAGTGATAGGAAAGTTTAAATGTCACAAACCTCAAATGAGGTAATCATTGATTACTTGCTTCAAGACACATTTAACATATCTGAATAGAATACACTAAAACTGCTTGGAGGTGATATGATATCAGATAGTTCAATGATTCATGATGATTGTCCTACCTTGTTGCAAATAATAAAATGTATTGAAGAACTTTATGTTGGTTTCTATGACTCATGCAGATAAAGAAAGGGAGTTAATAGAAGCTCATGTAGAAATAAAAGGATTAAAATATTCAGAACGTCTAAAGGAGAAGGCAGTTGCAGAGGTACTTTTGTCAATCTTTCCTGTAAAACTGTGCTTTTAGGATGTTAATATTCCTCTTTTAGGTCTCTTTATTCATACAAATTGCCCAAGGATTGTACAATAAAAATATAGTTGAAGAAAATTAGTATTGCACGGCTTCATATAGTTGTATACCCTGTTAAGGTTTACTGATGTTCCTCTTCTTCACAAGTTACTACATCTTAATTCTTGATTCTGAGTCATTACAAACTGGTTAGTGGTTACTATGAAGTTTCTATATCCCCTATAATTTTGTGAAAAAAGAGGACGCATGTTCCTGTTACCCGCTTCAGCTGTTTATGTGCAGTCTTGTGTATACATTGAAGTCGCTCCACAGGCATCATCAACTTTATTTCTCTTCAATGAAGTTGTATGTGTATCTTTTAATTTCTATTGGCCTTAAATACATATCTTAGTAAGCTAGCCTTAATCAAATGAAACATATGTGGGTAGTGGGATTTTTATTTGAAGTTGTATAAGTTACTAACTTTCTGCAATGCCTCTTTCCCATAGTTCACCATTTCTACAATATCTAAAACTCGTACTTCTGTTATCATACTTCCATGCCTGGCAATGCATCCTATATGCTTAGCTGATGACAAATTCTTGGCCTACTGTCTATAGCTAAGTGATGAGTTGGGTAAAGTAGATAGGAAGCTAAAAGTAGCTGAAGTTGTTCTAGATAGCAAGGTATTCATTTCTAACTATTGCTCTCTAGTATGATATTCTTGTTCTTTTTCTACTTCAAAGCGATAGTCCTAGTGATTTGATGATTGCCATGGTGCTTTAACTGCTTTTGTAGAATCTTGAAATCAAAAAGATTAATGAAGAGAAGAAAGCTGCCCTTGCTGCTGAAGCCACACTTAGAAAGGTGCATGCTGCTCAAAAAGATGATGATATGCCTCCAATCGAGGCCAACATTGCTCCACTAGAGGCAGAGCTGAAGCTTATGAAGTAGGAGGTAATTTTCGAATGCATCTCATACTTAAGCATCAGTTTTCCACTCATTTCACCCTGTGTAGCTGTAGATGTAATTATCTTATCCCCTATTAGGATAGGATGAAACAATTATCACTTGTCTATTTATTCTCTTTCTCCTGATGTTATTATGTCGGACACTGCATATTTAGATGTCACACTTGGCTTTCAGGTTACCAAGTTGCAAGATGACAACAGAGCATTGGATCGTCTTACTAAAGCCAAGAAGTGGCTCTGTTAGAGGCGGAGAAGACTGTTCAGATGGCTCTAGCCAAGGCTTTCTTAGTTGACGATCTTCAAAATAAAAACCAGGAGTTAACGAAGCAGGTGGAGATATGTCAGGTATGTCTTATGTAAGGCTGCTCTGTGTTATGAAGAAAAGCCTGTGTTTATATGATTTATTAATGAGAGCCCATTAACTCCCGCTGGAGGAAAACAAAATTCTGGATAAAATGAACAGGCAAAAGGTTGCAGAAGTTGAAAAGCTAACCCAGACTGTTAGGGAGCTTGAAGAAGCAGTATTGGCTGGTGGAGCCGCTGCCAATGTTGTGCGTGATTACCAACGTAAAGTACAAGAGATTAATGTAATGCTATTGTTTTTTGAAACAATTTGATTTACTAGGTTTTTTCTAGTTTTGGGTTTAGTAAATGTACCCCTTGAGAGAAGAGTGTGTAGAGTTTGAGAATAAATACAAAAAGTTGGGGTATATTTACTTAATTGAAACATCAAAAAGTGTAGTTAATACTATAGTTTTTCAAAAAGGCCTAGTTACCAAAATTGCCCTGTTTTTTTAATCACATTCACTTTTATAATAGAGTTGTTCTCTTAACAACTTGGTATATGATAGAAAAATGACAGACTAAATGTTTCTATAGGAAGAGAGAAAAATTCTTGTCAGAGAGCTTGCTCGTGCAAAAGTCACAACAAATCGAGTGGCTGTTGTGGTTGCAAATGAATGGAAAGATGCTAGCGACAAAGTTATGCCTGTAAAGCAATGGATTGAAGAGCGAAAGTATTATCAGGTATATCGTGTCTTCATTTTCCTTAGCTGGAAATAACTCTGCTTTATTTGATGTGAAAAGAACACCAATCTACAATCGCATGGTGGTTTTCAGAATAATTGATCCTAAATTTCAGAATGTTTCAAATTCAGCTCATTTCTAGCAATCGCATAGATTCCAAGCAAATCTGATCACCCATACCCTGGGTTACTGCTAATAATCCATGATATACTGTCTTTTCAGGGAGAAATGTAGCAACTTCGCGATAAGCTTACAGTAGCAGAGCCTACAACAAAAGCTGAAGCATAGTTGAAAGTAAAATATTTGTCTTGTGTTCATTCTACCTCCTAATTCCTTCTGGCTAATTGTTTACCTTTTGGCTGGCATGTAATAAATTGGATAAGTACCAACTGAGATTCAAGGTTCTAGAAGAAAGGCTGAAGACATATTTAAGCAGTAACTCATCCTGTGTCGTGGCCGAGGCAAGAAGTGTGAGTAGTGGTCGTTCTAGACGACAATCTCTTGGTGGAGCGGAGAGTTTTTCTAGATTCAGCTCTAACGAGTATCTGTCCAAGAGAGTTACAAATTCCGCATCCAGCGCGGTCAGGTCAAACAATACACATATGTTATTAAAGAACGTCAAAATATCAGCGAATGCATTTGATGACGAAGTCAATGGTGTTGAGAATGGCAATACTGCTAAAAGTATTGTAGATGATGAGAAGCAATACTCTGATACGAATGGCAACCATGTAGGGAACGAAGATGTGAAGTTGGTTGAAAAGACGAAGGTGGATGGTGATGACTTAGTTTCTGGAGCTTTATATGACATGCTACAGAAAGAGGTTGTAACACTGAGAAAAGCATGCCATGAAAAGAATCAGAGCTTGAAGGACAAGGATGACTCTATAGAGGTCGGGATGACTATATGGTTTCCTCACTATTAATTTTTGTTAGGAATCTAGCTTGATATGTTTATGTTTCTTGCATGAACTGAAACAGATGTTGTCAAAGAAGGTCGACACCCTGAGCAAAGCAATGGAAGTAGAAGCCAAGAAAATGAGAAGGCAAGTTCAGGTGATGGAAAAGGAAGTCACGGCTATACGAGTCAGCAAGGAAAATGACCAAAGAGCATGCAGATTAAGCACTTCTAGAGGCATGAATGCGTCTCCATCTCGTACTGTAAGGTAAAGTCCAGACTATATGAACTACTGGTGTTCTTAAAATGGTTTGATTTTGTTTAACCCTGATTGAATTACATTTTGTTTGTTTTTAGGAATGTAAGAAACTTGTAGGCTTTTCTTTTCCTTGTGATTTTTGAAGCAACATATAGATAACTAAGAGAGGATTTCAGTAGTTAGGGCTTCTCTTCTTTTAGAGTGACAAAAGAAGATTTATGCTTACATGTTTCTTGAGTGTGTACTGTCCCAACAACATATTCATATATGTAAAACAGCTGAACTCTTAAAGGGTTCTGGGAAAGTCTTTTCCCAGTCTTATATATGTTTTGTGTATTCATAACATCATTAATTTTTTTATTACACAAAATTTGGGGCCAATACTTGGATGGACATGAGATGACCTTGCAAATAATTTACAATCTTGTGAAATTTTTCATTCACGGGAGTATCAAAATTTCTCTTTGGATGATCTTCTTTTAATCTCAAGATCATGAGTAGAACTTGCACCATCTTCTCATGAGCACTACAATGGGAGGGGGTTGTTTCCTTTGAAGACAAAACCTAGGTGGTTATGCCACCCATTTAAATTGAGGATTATTAAGCAAAGCTATTATCCTCTTATCATAATCCATCTCTTATCTCCATCTAATACCTTCTGCATAATTCACATTTTTCAAATGAGTTTGTCCCTCAGAGGGTCAATACTATGTCCTCTAAGGAGAGTGGGGTAACAAGTTATGAATTTATTTTTAGAATCACAGAACAATACCCACACTCTCAAACAACCTTGAAACCATATAATACTATTCATAGCATAGTCATGGGAACCGTGCATAATCCCAAGTTGACCCCGAAACCCCGGATCCATTTTCCCCCATGATTTCTAAGAATGCCAATAGCGGTAGCGCATCCATCGTATCTGACCGATCCATCCGTGTTGATTTTGATAGAACCCTTAGGCAGTGAGGTGGACGGTTCCAAACCACTTGTATTACTCTTCTTCCTCCAGGGGTGACCTTAGGATTGCTTCTCTCCCAAACCCTACTATACTCCCTGGTGCGCATTGCACGATTTCCAAAGCCACCAAAGACTTGTAGAAAAAACATACATTCACATATAATTACTAAAGCAAGTAACTGAAGATAAAATATTACCTAGCAGCCACTTCGAGGAAAGGGCGGTGAAGAAGGTCATAATCCAAATCCCCGCACCAAGGTGTAGCCACATTTGTTTAGGCATGAGACAATCCCGGAGCATGTGTATGAACGCCTCCGGTTCAGACCGGCAATCCCGCACCCATCATGGGGTGAAAGATGATATCTTTTACGTTCACTATTAGACATCACCCCTCCATGCATGACTTTCCAAATGAAAGCAAGTATCCTTCTTGACACCTTCATACTCTAGATTTGTTTGAACACACTGTTATCCACCAAACACATATCCCTCGTTCAGGATTTAGAAAAGGCATATGATAATAGTTGGCGAGGAGCCTCTCAACGCATCTCACCCTATCATATGCCTTTTCTAAATCTAGATTGAGCAACATCCACTTTTTTCAAGTCTTTTCCCTACACATGGAGTGCACAACCTCTTGCATAAGGATAATGTTGTCTTGAATGTGTCTACCCGAAATGAAACTCCCTTGAGTAGGCCCAATAATATATGATTTTCAAGATTTTCTTCATACGTTGCCCCAGCACCTTCCAGATGATCTTATATCTCACGTTGCATACATCAATAGATTTAAATTGGATAATTAGCTCAAGTTTACCGACCTTGGCAATCAGACTTATCAATGTATCGTTCAAACCCTTCGGTAGTTTGTGAGAGTCAAAGACACTTTGGACTTCTGCATTAATAGAGGAGCGGACAATGTCCCAACAATTCTGGTTGAACACCGGTTGAAACCCGTCTATCCCCGGCGCCTTATAAGGTCCCATAGATTAGCCATCCAAATTTCCTCGTCGTTATTTAGACCTAATAACTCAGTCATTCACGCATTTTTATCGAAGAAAAATCCATCGTGTTTAGGTGGCAGCACAAAGTAGGTTGGATATCCCTTAGGTTGTAGAGATCCTTAAAAAAATTACAAGCAAAACTCTCCAACACAGTACGATCCTTCTCCTAGTTATCAGGTTTAGTCAGTAAAACTTCAACTCTATTCTGTCTTCTACTTATGATCGTAGACATGTGAAAGAACACAATGTTTCTATCCTCGAATTGGAGCCATTGTCTCGAGACTTTTGGAACCAGATCATTTCCTCTTGTTCCATAATACGGTCTAGTTCCCGTCTTATAGCAACTTCCTTGTCCACGATGTTATGATTACCTAATAGTTTGGGGTAGACATGGACCCGAAACCTAAAGGCCAAACCTAAACCTAAACCGGCCAAAGTCCAAACCGGAGGTTTAAGTTAACCTAAACTGCCGGTTTGACGGCGGTATATAAAAAAAATCTGGAAAACTGGACCAAACCGGCAGTTAACCGACGATTTGATGACCAAACCGGCCGGTTTGGTCCATTTTTTTAAAAAAAAATATAAAAAAAACCCAAATCGGTGGTTGAACCGCCGGTTTCGGCTAAACCGGTAACCCATGGTTTGGCCAAACCGAAAAACATAAACCGCCGGTTTGACCAAACCGCCAGTTTGGCGGTTTAGCCCAAACCGGACCCATGTCTAGTTTGGGGTGTCATTGCACAACCACAAATTGATCCATCAAGAAATGCTTGATGTGAAAAACATTTCCAAACACTTAACTATTCCAAGTTAGAAGACGGGATTTAAGAATATGGAGAGAGTCACTTATATCCACCGTATTGTCCCAACAATCCCGCACGATAGGTTTTAAATCTTTGTGAGTCATCCACATTGCTTGGAACCTAAAGGGACGTCTAGCCTTGTTCAAGTGTACTTCAGGAAGACAATTGGAGAAGCAGAGGAGCATGGTCGGATGAGAAATGTGCAAGGTGACTAACCGAAGCATTAGGCCAAAGACGACGTCCATCGCAATTCACAAAATTCTATCCAACCTTTTATGAATTCGAGAGCTAGCAACTTTACCATTTTCCCATATGAAGTTCGGGCCGATGAATCCCATAATTCTCTCCTTCACGTTCATGAGAGTACATAATACAACTGAAGTCCCCATCCACCACAAGAGGTTCGTTGATATGCTCAATTTTTTTTTATTGAAGGCTACCTAGAAAGGAATACGGCAAGTAGTGTCCGGTGGGATGTAAACTACGATCAAATGGTAGAGTTTCTTCCCGAACAAAACTCTAGCATGGACAAAGAATTTGTTCACGCCAACGAGAAATTCTCCTTATTCCAAAGAAGCCAAATGCCCTTTCATACCCTTGAGCCTCAACACGAAAACAACCCTAAAAATTCACAAACGATCACATATTTTATCAGCTCTTTAGAAGTGCGGGTTAAAAAATGGCAAGAATGTCTACTTGATGACGTCTAAGATACTTAATGACGCGTCTACTTTTTTTTGTATTTTGATTACTTTCTTTTTGGATGTCGTGCAAGAACTTTCACACATAAGTTAAACAATGTAGGTGAAATTAGGTCACCTTCACGTAGACCTCTTTTCAAATATATGAAATTTGTCGGAAATTATTGTTGTAACTTGAAAAAATTTTAGATGATTATGGTGAACTGTTCATTAGTTTTAAGCAAATATGTACAATTTTTGGAATAAACACGTTTCGTCACTTTTTCGAACCGATCCATAAATAAGGGTACTTTTGCAAAAGATATTTCTTAATGAGATAATTTACTTGTGCTCATTACAAGATTTGGTTCAGCTTGAGCTTGATTCGAAATTCACACTCAATATGCTCATGTTCGACTTATTTTATAATTTAAACGAGTTCGGTCCGAGCTGAGCTTTGTTTAACTCGCTTATGAGCTACATGGGGTTATGTTTGAGCCATTGGCTATTTGGCTTACTATAAATATGTTGGGGCTGGATTTGTAGTGAAATGAAATGGGCTGCATCCTTTCAAAAGAAGGGCTGCAGGCCTGACCCGGATGCCCGGTTCATATACGTACGAAAATATCTAATGTTTCTTCGATCAATTTTTTCGAAAATGCTTTAGATTTTCAGAAGAGTCGGATCCTGTGAAGCGTGAACGGTCTCAAACCCTAAAAATAAATCAATTCTCTTTCGATTCATCTTCGGTACACAAGCTTCTCTCCATCCCTCGGTAATTCATCTCCAACATCTGGAATGCCTTTTCGCTTTGTTATTTTACATATTTCAGGAACCCTAGCTTAGTTTTTATTGTCCCTTCTTTCTTTAGAAATGAAACAAAAGTTCCTTGGAAATTGCAGGAAATGAACGGTATCTTGTTTCTTGAAACAGACTTAAATGTTGTCCGATGCTCATTTATATCAGTATTTTCTACTGAAATTATGTCATATGAGATTACAATGTCTGATTTTGAGTGAAGTATTTGAGGTGACATGCCCTTGGTTAAGTACGATCGGAATGAACCCTACTTTCTTTATTCTTAATCTTTGTGGTTGCACTTGGAAGGCCATTTGTCGATTGTAATTCTGATAATCCGATGCAATATGTTCAAGAGATGATTCTTTTTGTTGAATTATATACATACTCGACTATCTCAATGCAGTTTTGCACTTGAGTTTGAAATCGAGGTTGCTCGTTTGTGTAGGTTATCGACTCTGATCGGTGTGTAACATGGGTTCCAAATCCAATACCAATTCACCAACTGCAGACACTGATGAATCAAAAGGGGCATTTCGCAAGCCTACAAATGATGCAGCCAGTCGAAAGTATAGACGCCATTCTTCAGCTAGTCGATCTCCTTCTCCTGATGGTTAGTCCTCTAACTTAATTGAATTCTTGACGTCAATCCTTAGCTAGTCTGTCTCCTTCTCCGTAGGTGCTGATGGAGCAAAAGTGGCTTATTTTGATTTCTTGGGGTTTTATCAGATAATTTCTGCAAATAGAATATGCTGATTGTATTTTTGTTCTAAATATTTTTCTTTAGATCATGATAGTCTTAGGCTTGTTAACTTTCTCATTCTCTCTTTCTGCGACATCTATACTGAGAGAACCACTCTAGCAATGACACCAAATTCTCTATAGCTTACTGTTTGTTTCATCAATTTTGAAATTTTATGAGGTTTGCATCTGCAAATGCATAACTATTTTGTCAATATGGAGGTCTTTTTTTTATTGCCTGTTCATGCTTTAGAGTATATGAAAGAACATCCCCTAGAATAAGTATATATAAAAAAATTAATGTTTTTTTTAAATTATTTGTTTTTCCTTTGGAGTGTATCTGTGGTCGATTCTTTTTAATGAATGGTACGGGTACTTCATCTGTTTTTTTTTTGTAGTAATTGCAGCTTAGGATATGAAATAATCCTGTTTCATTTTGTGTGTGGTTTTCTAAGGCTATTGTCCATTGTGATACTTTTGTAATTTAGAATTATTTGTTTCATCCATTTTGGAATCTCACTAAAATCTGAGCTTCTGCATGTATTTTGAGATCTTTGCTCATTGGCTGTGTTGAAAACTTATGTGTTAACTTTGTACTGTAAACATTGTTGCAATGTTGGTGCACATAACCCTTGGTATAAAAGTCATCTGTACATTTTTTCAATTGTTCCATGCAAGTGGAGTATGTACCAAGGGTGTGCTCATCTTATGAATATCTTTGAGTTTCCATATTTGACTTCTTTCATCAGCAGGGAGTCCATTGAAGGGAGATAGGAGAAGGAACCACAGTACCAGGGATGATCGAGTCTCTGGCCGGGGTGACCATGACGCTGATAGCGATTCTCGTAGATATTCGTCAAAACATTCTCAAGGTTACAGTAGGAACAGTGATCACACCAGAAGTGGCAAATACGTGGAGGAGGAAGATAGAAACTATTCTAGGCTATCTTCTCGGCCTGGTCGAGAATCTAGGGGTGGTGCATACCTAGACTACAAAGAGAGAGGAGGTGATTTTAATAGGTCAAGGGATTATTACCATAAGGACAAATACAATAGAGACAGATCTGATAATGCAGAACATGCTAGTAGGGACAAGTATGATGAGCATGACAGGCGTGGGAAAGATAGAGACTATAGGGATGAGAAAAGGGACTATAGAAGGAGTTCTAGGGACTACAGAAGTGAAAGCCACAGGCAAAAGGAAGATGATAAGAATGATAGTAAGGCTGAAGACAGGTCAAAACAATTGAACGAAGAAAGTAAGAAACAAGATGAGAGGGATTGTAAAGACTCACGGGAGAAGTTCCAGGATGATGCTCCTGCAAACAAAAATGAAGAAACGGCAGTCAAGAGGCCAAAGTTGTTTAGTTTTGACAGTAGTAATCCAACGACAGGTGCTAATTTTTGTTATTGCTTCTTAATATGCTGCAGTACTTGATATTTTAATCTTATTTGTTGAGCCATCGTTGTTAATAAAATTCCTTCAAATTTATTAGAATAGCATCTGATTGAGGGCAAACATCAGGTTCTATTCAAGGACAGGATCTTCTTAGAAAAGATACTCTTGGACAAGCTGTTGCCAACGTGCCTGAACCTACTGGTAATTTAGATGCTGCTACAGTTGCTGCCATGAGAGCTGCTGAATTAGGTACTTCTATATCAACTTTGTGTTCAAAGATGGAAATTGTCTACTTATCTTTTCCATATATGATTTTTGATGTGTATGATTTTGATATAGATGGTTAAGAAACATGGATTTCAGTTATATGTTCTGTATGCTGGGAGGGTTTTTTTTTTTTCTAACATGTGATCATCTAAAGTAACTTCAGTGCAATGGTCTGAACCTGAAAAAGAATTTAAATTAGAATAAGAAGCAAGTAAATAGTTTCTTTCCTTTTCTTTAGTAATCGAACATCTTTGACTAGCCTTGGGGTAAACTAGTGTTTCTGCAGGGCTAGTATCTATGGTTTCACTTGAATTGCTTAATTAATTACCAGGAAGGTTCTGACTTATAAATGCACTTATCTAGCAAAATTTCTTTCATAGTCTTCAATCTTGAAACTGTCTTAAAAACTTACAAATTGGGGCCATTTGCATTGTGTTAATGTGCTATGCTGAAGGGGTAGCATGCTGGCAGTAGCAGGTTTTGTATGATACTTGTTGATGTGCATCTTCTCCAAGTAAAATATATAATCCCTTGTGAAGGCTGATGTGTGTATTGCGTAATGTATTGATGGTTTTGGTTTTCTGAAATGTTTCTGCGGATGACATTGTCTAAACTGACGCCATTTTAATACGGTTATTTTGTTGGAGAAGGATGATTGGGCTTTCCCCTTTCATGCTGGCAGAACTTTTTCATGGAATAGTTCCTTTCATACTTTACCAATATCTGATTCAAAATGATTATTTGAATGTGATCCTTGTAATAACATTGACCTGTTTCTTCTGCTCCCTCTTGTAAGTTAACAAGAATCTTATTGGCACGGGAGTTATGACTGCTGATCAAAAGAAGAAGTTACTGTGGGGAAGCAAAAAGAGTGTTACTAGCACGGAAGAGGTAGGTATCTTAAGAACTCTTTGTTATGCTTGGGCAAACATGGTCATGAATTACTTTGCTCCTGCATGTTTGCAAGACATTTATAGGCTCTGACTTCTTAGAGGCATAGTAGCAAGGTCTACTCTAAGCAGATCGCTTACTTGAGCTTGAATGTATTGTGTGTTTACTATCCTTTTTGTTTATCTAATTGTTATTTGTTTTCAAGATGAGAATCAATTTGTGAACGCTGTGGTACTGTGTGTAGCCAGCTACATATGTTGAAGAAAGTAGAAGGAATAGTTGATGTTTTAATGCCCAATAATAATATATCATGAACCTATTTTTCTCTTTCTTCGGTCATCTTTTTATGGCTCATTTAATCTTTTCCAACTTTTACAGTCAAGTCACCGTTGGGATGCAGCTATCTTTCCTGATCGTGAGAGGCAAGAGAAGTTTAACAAACTCATGGTAATCTATCACCACTTTTTTCTTTTCTTTTTGATCTTCCTACAAGCATCATAAAGATGTTTTATTCCCATTAGTTTCTTGTGAGCCCAAAATAAATAAATATAGTTTTTTCATCTCTACTGACACAATTTTAGAGTCTGAGGTTGCCTTGGTACATATGGCCAATTGTAGGGTGTGAAGGGCGAGCCGAAGTTGCCACAGAACCCAAACAGCGAGGAGAAGCAGAAGGAACTTCAGCTGGATTTAGAAAAACAATACACAGCCGGACTTCGACGAAGAGATGGACGCACTGTAGGGTTGGGTCTCTAGTCTGGTGCTCAGTTTCCCTGCTGGCCTTTGTGACATCCTGTAAGAAAATAACATGCTACTTATATGTGACAATTTGTTACTGTTTGACCTTGTACTTGGCTTCTGTTTCTGCAAACTATGAAACTTATATCATCCGTTTTGCAGCTCATTGTGTCGTCTTTTTTAGTATCATTTAGTTGGAATCTGATGCATGGCTTTGTTCATCCTGTCCACCTACCTTTAGTTTGTGATGTCAATTTTGGGTTTTTTTTAATAAAGGAAATTAAAGACTATTAGGATTTCTACTCCTATAAGTGTAAAGTGTCACAAGTTGAGTTATTTTCCACCCACAATGTGGTTTTTAAACTATATAATACACTAAGTTTTCAACCAGCAACCAGAAGGATGAATTTCATCTCAAATCTATGACGTTTTCAACTGGAATGATGAGAGAAGTTTTTACGTAACGTGATTGGTGTGTCATGTGTTAACTAGATAATAGTCAGAATTTTGGTTTGTAATTAACATTTGAAATTAGAGAATATTGTCCAAAAATTTCCCATCTTTTAGACTGACTAAACTGAACGGTACATCATCTATTGTGTCCGACCAAAGATTAGTATCTAAATCACTATCTAAATCACTTTTTACACGTTAAGTTAACACAATAGGCGAAATACCGTTCTGATAGTTTAAACAACGGAAAAGATGGGTAATGTTTGTACAATTTTCTCTTGAAATTAATGAGCTAGTATTGTAATTTTTTTTTACTATGTAGAATGACTAAGTATGTTCTCAAATTTTATTATGTAGACAAAATATATACTTTTAATTTTTAATTATTAGAAGAAAAAAAATTATTTTTATGGATCTTATTATCCTAGAAAGAGGGAAAAGGATATTAAAGAAAGAGATAATTTTAGAAAGAAGGAAAGAGATAATTATAGATGGAAGAAAAGAGATAATTATAAAAAGAAGGATAAAGAAAGAATGGGAAATTAAAGTTGGGTAACTATATTGGATAATTAGAATTGGGTAATTAAATGAAATTATATAATTAAAATCGGATAACTTAATTGGATAATTGAAATTGAGTAATTGAAATTGGTGAGTAATTGAAATTGAGGTCTGAATTGCGTAACAGATTGAGTAACTAAATTTGTGTAAATGAATTTGGGTATACGAAATTGGGTATGTGAAAATTGGGTAACATATTAGATATGAGGCTTGTGTATTGACATATGAAGTACTACGTTGGGTATTAACATATTGACTATCAGACTTGGGTATTAGCATATTGAGTATTACGGTTGAGTATTAATATATTGGGTATTAGGATTGGTTTTTAACGCATTGAGTAACAAAATGAAATATTGTTTTTCCTTTTTCCTAAGATTATTAGGATATTAATCTTATTTATATAGACTTTTTTTTCTTTTTTTTTTCTTTTTCTTGGAATTATTAAGATAGGGGTCTAATTATATACACTATATAATTATTAGAATAAAGTGCATACTTTGTACATCATTCTAAAAAAAAGTGCTTACTTACAAAAAAACACCCAATATATTTTGACAATTTTTTTTATATTCAATAATTTATTTTTTCTCTATCCACAAAGTCTAATATTGAATATGTTTAAAATAATTTTCTTATATATAAACTAAGTAATATAAGTAATGAATTGATTTTAAGATGATTTTGGTATTTATTCTATAAATTATTAATTTAACACATAAAACTAATACATCGATGTTATTATACATGAAAAATAATATTAATTATATTTAAAAGTATATTATAATTTTAAATAAAACAATTGCTATAAGTAATGTATTAATTTAATGATGATGTTTGATATTTATTATAAATTTAATAAATTTGACACATGAAAATAATTTATTACAATATATTACACATAAAGTTAATATATTAAAAGACATTACACATAAAAAAAATAAACGAAATTTCAGAGAAACCCTAATATAATTGTTAAACTATTCTTCCCTTAGAGTACACATTTCTCGAGGCAATCACATATTAATGGTTCTATATGTTTTTTTTATTCTCCATTCCAATTTTATAACCTTTAGAGACTAAAACTTCTTTACGGCCTGTTATACTATATCCATGCCGTTTTTCACGAAAAAACTTTAATATCTCAAACTTTATATTTAGATTTACTCCCCGTTTTTTATATCTAAATCCAATCGCGATAGAGATTTTGGAATCCTCTCCCAATTATCTACATCTTACAACCTTTCATATTTGCAAAGAGGGGAAGCCAAAACTCCCCCTCCACCATGCATCCCACCGGAGTGGCTGGTCGCCATTTCTCTGAGCTGATGTCGTGCTCTCACTCCTCGCATCGTCTTGTGTCCGTAGCATCACCGAAGTAGAAATTACATTATGCTCGTATAATTATTCTAATGATATAAGGCTATTTATGCTCGTACAATCTATATATCTTACTAAAGCAGAACCCACTTCGTCCACATGTCGCGTGCTAAGGCCAACCACATCAGCTTTTTTCCAATTTATTTACGATATTGCCACAAAATATTTACGGATTTGCCATCATATCTTTCATAATAAAAAAAAACATTAAAACTAATAAACAGTCATCATGCCAAATCATCTTTAATCTAATAAATTATCATGTCACATCAATTTTACTCAAAGATTAATTAAAACAAAAATAAATTTATATAAAAAACATGCTAAAAACATATCCAGATTTTATTTTTATAATTTTTAAAAACTAATGTAGGCATATTTTAATTTACAAAAATTAATTTATTTAATATTTTTTATAATTTCGAATTTTTTTATATCATATATTGTTTTCTTCCTTTAAATTTTGAAAATTTTGTTTTAATTAATTTTTTAATTTTGAACTTTATATATATATATATATATATATATATATATATATATATATATATATATATATCATGTTTTTGATTTCTTATTTCTAATTTTAAAATTGTTTTCTATTAAATAATTAATAATAGTTAACAAAACTGATAAAATATCTTAACCGATTTCACGTATCTTTTCTTCAAAAAAATAAAATAAAATAATAATTAAAAACAAATCTTTTTAGAAGATTATACCGTGTGGTTTGTTTAACATATTCAAACAATTTTTTATTATCATTAATTATCACGAATAAAGTCAAACTAATTTGTTGTATGTTTTAACAGTAACAACAATAAATTAAAAACAAAACCAAACCAAATATTTTTAGAACATCTTCTGTAGTTAGTTCAATATATTATAGCAATCTCCTTTATCTTTATGAAAATATGTTAAAATTTATTTAGATAAAACCCGCACAAGGTGCGGGTATTGAACTAGTTATTATAATGACCATATTATAATGATCTTAGGCTATTTGGTTGTTGACATTGGATTATAGGTTGACGAGAAATTGCCTCTTACTCTCCATTCCAACACTCATATGAGCATCCTGCGTTATGCTAACATATCATGTCGACATGATGTACAATAGAACAATGGATAGCAATTTGAGTTTGTAGAATCAGGCAATGAGGAGCCCTACTAATAAATAAGAGTTGCTGTCACTTTTTCTTATATCCGTCTCTTATATCCGTCAATGACGCGGAGGGCACACGTCCGATGAACTACATAACAAGCACACGGGATTCTATTATAAAACCAATTGGCGAAAGGAGTAGTAGCCCGGATGCTTATATGGTAGGTTCACTTGATTGCGTGTAATTGATGTGGGATATTTTTCCCCTACATCTCAACAGTTGTCACCTCAACACCTCAATAATGTGAAGAAATAATGCTAATTGAAACTGTTTGATAAGCAGTACTAGTGATCAAAATAATCTACTAGCTTCATACTACAATGATAATCTACAGGATAAATTATGCCCAAGTGCTATCAAGGCTCCTGCCTATTTCGATGTCTTCCATGGACATGGAAGGAACCAAGCAGGGAGGTCATCAGAGAACTAGATGGTGCTGATATCTACCCGGCTCTTGTGGAGCTGGAATGCTGGAGTTATCCAGCTTCCGCAACTGCACTGGACGCCATGCCAATTAAAATAACCCAAACGAGCATCACAGTGTGCACACGATAACTTATCCTCCATTAAGCCTTCTTCAACTGCATCACATTTAAAATAATATCAGAAAGGACAACAATTATATCTTCAATATGTGATCAGTGATTTCCCTTAAATATTTGCTGGCAAAGAATCAAAATACAACAAATAAGTATGAGAATCTAAGGGGCGATAATAAGATGTAGGAAAATACAATTGACATATTGCTGAATTGTTACAAGGAAAAAGGGTGATCAGGGATGAGAAAGTTGTGAACTTGCAAATGCAATGCCTACAGGATGTAGGAAAATACAATTGACATATTGCTGAATTGTTACAAGGAAAAAGGGTGATCAGGGATGAGAAAGTTGTGAACTTGCAAATGCAATGCCTACAGACTCGGGCATTTAACTAGTATTTTTATTGCTTTTCATTCACAGACTACAATAGAGGATGAAAACAGAGCTTGTGGTCTTTTTTGGCTCTTTCTCTTGAATACAGTTACTTTTGCCTACATATGTTACTGATTCAGTTTTCATTAAACTACTGAGACTGATGCCTCAAGGTGCAAAAATCAGCTAGATGTAAACAGTCTTCATTTATCTTTGATACATATGTGTGTGTGTATATTTCTTTGTGTCAATGATTTCGAAAAATACCTGTTTTCATCCAGCGTAAAGGTTCAATGAAGATTGACGAGCATTCAATCTCGTCAGGTTTTTGGGAAAGATTGCCACCTTTCCTTTTGTGCCATTTAAAAGAAGCCGCACCCCCACCCGGGGTATGTTCTACCACATTTGCTTGCACTGCAACAAGCCTTCGACATTTCTTGCACCGATATGCAGGAGTAGAATGTAAATTACTGACAGAAGACGCTTCAATCTTGGGGGAGACTACCTGTTTTGGCAAGGCTGCATCTGCTCCAAACTTCGAGGTATCTACTACCCCAGACTGACTGTATGTACCGCCTAATTGTAAAAAAGAAAAACAGCTTCAGACTTTAACATAGTCCTCATTTTTTCTCACAAAATTGCATGAGAAGGTCAACCATTCCAAAGTAACAAAAAAAAAAAAAAGAAGGTAAAATAATACTTCCTTTTTTTACCTTCAGAGAACATTAGTGCCAGTGATAGTAGCTAGGTTAAAAAGCTCAATATCATAACAACAGGTAGGTCTTGAACTGATGAAATTTGTATGGTGAATGTTTAGTTACATTAATTTTAAATGTATCGAAATAATAAAATGCATCATCTTTAATGCCTAGACCAACACCGCGGGATCAAAGGGAAGGAAGAAACAGAATCTTACCTAACTCTTTTAGGCGAAAGCGTTTGTAAATTGGACTGGCACGGTCAACCTTGAAGCCCATCTCTTCAAACATCTTTAACTGCAAGACAACAGTAATTATCCCAATGCCCATGACTTCTAGATCGATGATTTCAGAGCACATCACAAGCTCGAGGCATTATTTTTACAGTCAATTCGAAATATTGAGATGATAGTTGTTCTCTCACCTGTTGCAGAAAGCCGTCATTAGGGCAAACAGACTCACAACTCTGCTTCAGTGACTCTAGTGCATCTGCAACATAAGGTCAACAGAAGCGTTATAGTATATTCCACATGCTAATGCAGTTCACCTGTTCATAAACAACCATTTTACCCACCTTCAAAAGATAGTTGCTCGGATCTCATCAGATATGCTGTAATGACAGTCGCACTGCAACAAAAGCAGACATAAATAACATAAATCCTTGGTTTAGGCAAGGCAGAGAAACTAGCAAGGAAGACTATATTAACAACATGAATACAGCCATGTATAAAAATGTGACAAACAATGAATTATGACTACAGCAACTATAAAGCTTAAACTTATTAACTTCTCTTCATAATTATGAATAACCCTAGTGTACTGCTCCTAGCAAATATAAACAGCACTGCTCATATTCACCTTACAGCACAGGTATAGTGAACAAATTTAGTGCACAGAAGAACATAAGTGATTGAGAAACCAACTGCCACAACACCAATCAAGCGTATACCTTCTGGAAACACCAGCAGAACAATGCACCAGAACAGAACCCTGCTTCCTTCCCTCCTCAATGAAATCCAAGCAAACATCCAAATAGTCCAACAAATTCTCACTCGCCATATCGTGTACTGCAATCGCCATCCTTGTAGCCTTCAAGTCCTTCCCAGCACACTCCAAGGAATACAATAGCTTCTCCGATGAAGATGCTGAGCTCTCCTCTGAGCCATCATCCTCAGCTTTTGAATTTCCGAAGTACACTTTCCGAATTTCCTTCACCGGAATGGACACAGAGCTACGCCCTTCGGTGAATAGGGATATAGAAGCCGAACTCAGTACTGAGAGGATCTGAGTGATTTCGGAACTACCATTTTGCAGTATCTTAGCTGCGTCTTCAATGTCACCGATGAACAAATGCTCGCGTACCAGGCACGGCATGGTTATTCTTCTTGTTAGAATTGCGAGACTCTAGACCTGCAATCATTTGCTTGCCTTATTTACGGCAACACTCATCTCACGGAAAACTTGGAAGAAGACAAACAATACCTTTATATCCTTATTGCCCTAATACTTATTTCGCTTGAAAGAGCATGAATTAGTTGAAATCCACCATTGTTATTGTTGATAAGGCTCGAACAAAACAAGATGAAGATGAAAGAGAAGAAGGAAAGTACCTGATACTAGAGCAATACTCCAGCCTTCGAGGGAAATTGAGGATTTGCGGCCACGGCTAAATCTCCGTCGATGAACTCTTCTCCGGTTTCCGCTGCCGTCTCTCTCCGTTGTTTGGTGGCTCAGGGCTGAATATCAGAAAAACCTAAATAATAGAATCATATACGCGGCGGCCCACGTTATTTATCTAATTAAATTTTTTTACTAAATTATAAATTAAGGCAATAAATCTTTTATTATTAAAACAGTATTAAAAAAAGTTTTATAGGTAATCAATCGCGATTTTTTAAACTAAATCAAATTAATTGAAACAACAAAATCATATATGTACGGTTATATGTTAACGTGAAATAGTATTTAAATTATATATATATATTTTCTACATATACGATAGATTAAATGGGAAGTAATATCTTGGTTTCAGATATACTTAAACTTCTCAAGTACACTTTTCACGTTATTTCATTATATATATATATATATATATATTCTCATAAGTAAATACTCTTTTCTTATGTTCATGTTTATCTATAAATTTTACATCTTCAAAATCCAATAATCATAATGTTTCGTCATCTTTTACAGATTCCGACGATTTGAAAATATTTTTTTGGTTATAATTTTATTGCTTCGTCGTATTTTTTTAGGTAAATCTCACACCATCTAATAAACAAAAGTTTGTATATTGATATGTTTTTTTAATCTTCCAAGTTTTTTCTCTCGTATTTACATGTTCTATCTAATAAGTTTCGTCGTATTTTCCATGTGTCGTCGTATTATTTTTTAATTATGATCACATTTTGATCGGCCTAATAATCATCTCATAACAAACAAACTGTTTTTTAAAACTTTGCTTAGATTCATTTTTTTTAAATGCCGATTTTTTTAAACTTTTGATCACACATCGATCGGTCTAAACACCTTCTAATAAGCAAGCGATGGTTTTTAAAACTGTTGATTAAATTCGTTTTTTTTAAAATATCTATATTTTGCTTTTTTCTATTTTTACAAACATTTTTCACAAAAATTAATTCCACTTTTTTCTTTATCTTCACAAAAAATTCGTTAGTGATAAATCAAAAAGTCTGTAAGTTATTTTTTTACATAAAAGATATTCGTTTTGTCTTTAATATTTGGGTTTTTTTCAATATAATTTTTTCTTCAATAAAAGTTTGATCAGATGATTCAGATTTAAATTTTTTTAAAATGTCAATTTTTATTAAAAAGTTTTGATAAGATTTGGATCGGACTAAACACCAATTCATAAGCAACAAATAATCTATATCTATCTGTTAAAAAATAAATAAATAGATTAATTAATTTTTTAATCATACTATTCAAATCATCAAATATCAAATATATACACTAAAGCAGCCCGTGAATTTCCACTTGGCACAGTTTCGTGCAGCCACCTCATCAAATATACACTAAAGCAGCCCGTGAATTTCCACTTGGCACAGTTTCGTGCAGCCACCTCATCAAATATACACGTGTCAACTATCTGTTAAACCACGTCACATTATTATTTAGGTTAATTGATTAATTAATTTTTTAATCATACTATTCAAATCAAATCTAAGATCCTAGCAAACTCTATTTATTTATTTTACTTTAAACGTACAAATAACATGCCCTATATTAAAAAATAAATAGATTTACATTACTTTAATTATTATTCTAATACCATTTAATTTATATCATTTATTAGTTAACTATTATATAATAAAATAAATTAGGATTAATATTCTAACAAGTTTTATTTATTTTTATTTATTTTGAAGTATATTATTAATTATATATTTTATTTAATTTTAACTTTTGAAAAATTATAGTTTATTAGTTCGATAGTATATAATAAAATCCATTAAAACTTACTTTAGTTTTATTATTATTCTAACAACATTTCATTTTTATTTTGTTTATTTTAAAGTATATTCTTTAATTAAACATTTTGTTTAATTTAACTTTTTATTAGTTCCTTGATATATAATAAAACTCATTATGATTTAATTTAACTGATTATT
>BSUD01000005.1:130041890-130072654 GCA_033239045.1 Fagopyrum esculentum | reverse complement strand
ATCAAATTTTGTGAAAGTATATAGTTTTTTTTATTATTTCTAAACTAATCTAATAATCCAATTAACATATACACTTAGTTACAAATTTAAAATTAGTTATTAAAGTTTAGCAATTTTTACTACCGTACCAAATGTAACTAATTGTAGGTTTGTCAAATTTGAGAAGCAATTACAAGAAAAATATAAATTGTGATCCATTTGTTTTTAGTTACGCAATTTAAATCATTAACTATATTTTAATTTTGAATCCATATTTTATTCCTTTTTTCTTTTTTCTTTTAAATTATCTAAATATATCTTATCACAAAACAATATCCTTTTTAAACCTGTCGAAATCTATTTTTCATTTTTAATTTGAAATTATCAATTTATTTTTTTAATAAAGTAATTGCTTAAAACATATATAATTAAACCCTCATTTGTGTTTATTTGTAAAACATAAATATGTTTTGTTAAAAATACTTAACCCCATTATTTACGAGACAAGAAAATATTAAAAAAGAAATTTAAATAGTTTTGTTAAAAAATTTAAAGTTTATAACTTAATATTTTAACAAATTCAGTATAACACACGAAAAATACACTAGCGTAAAAGCTTAATACTTACAATGTTTTTTTTTCATATAAAATAAACAAACTAGTGGCTAAAACAACAACGTACTAAAAATTAAACATACAATAAATAATCTTCATAATTAAACTTAATACTTACTAACGAGTCGATTGGATAAATTGTTATTTGACAAATTTGAACATTTCAATACTATTATTTCTAAGCTTATATTTAACATACAAACTTTGAAATTAGTATATTATGATAAAAATAATTTTTATTATTATATCACATAGCGTAAAAATTTAACTTATAAACCTTGAAATTAGTACATTTAATTACTAATAATTCAACAAACCCCGTGTAGGGCACGGGTTTGAATACTAGTATACTACTAAACTAGACTACACTAATGTTGACGTGTCATTCTCACAAATTTTGTAGGCTTAAATCTTTTTTAATTAACTTATTAAATCATATAATCTTTTTTATTAATCCAAAAATAAAACAAAATTTTGTAAAATTAACTAACAAAATCTCCTAAATATTTTAAAAATAATTTGGTTTACGTATTTCTTTTATTTTTAAGCCGTCGAAATTTAAGTAATTTATTTATTGGGAAGATTTTTATTTTTTTCATAATTTATTTTTGAAGGATTATAAGTTCAGTCTATTTACGCTAAAAAATTTCACGGAATTCCCTATCCCACATCAATTATAAATAAGTCTGACAGTTTGATAACTTGTATAAATAGAGGGTTTGAAGATTAAACAAATCACACATTTCTTGGCCTTTTGGCTAAGTTAAGTATAATTTTTATTCATAACGGAATAATATCTCTTTTGTGAGTCGTTAACTTGCTGTTTTGTGGGTCACTGACTTATTGTAATGTGGGTCGTTGACCTATTGTTTTGTGGGTCTTTGGCCTACTGTTTTGTGGGTCTTTGGCCTACTGTTTTGTGGGTCGTTAGCCTACTGTTTTGGGGGTCGCTAAGTATTTTCAGCGATTTTTGGCTAAGTTGAAGTATAATTTTTATTCATAAATTAATATCCGTTATATGGGTCGTTGACCTACTAAAAGTGATGGTTTGAGAACTTGTATAAATTTTATATCTATATATACTACTTCTATATATATGTAATAACCGAAAATTTTAAGTTTCCGGTAAAGTGAAATTAAACAAAGTCCGATGAGACCATCGTAAATAAATAAATAAGTAAAATAAAACGAGTTTAGTTCTATCATTTTATGTGACCTAGATTCACATAAAATGATAAATTAAATGACCAAGAATAATTTTACGTTGGTAAAATAAAAATAATTATAATTTATAAATACGGAATTTAATTCCGTATTATATAAATTTTCCGCACAAAAAAATTAACGGGTTATGAGTTCCGTTTAATACATGGGCCAACCATCAGCCCACTTTCCTAAGCCCATTTTAAAACTTAATTAAAAATCTTAAATTAATTCTAACCCTAATCCCTCTTAACCTAATCCGCTAATTACCTCCCTCTTAATCTACCCTAATTGCCGCTTGTGCTGATTATCCTCGCCAACTGCACATCGCACCTTCGCAGCTCCGCTTCTCTCTGCTTGGACGGACGAAAGGACGACCACCAGCCGCCGGACTGCGCCTTCACCGAACCGCCAGTGTCGCCGCCGCCTCCGACCGTAGTCGCCACCGCGAGCTTGCGCCGCCCCAGTCGAGTCCGGTAAGATCCTGGCCTCTCTTTTCCTCCGTCCTCCTTCTCCCATTCCCTTCCTGTTTCGAACAAAAAAAAACGGCCTAACCGTGGCATCGTGCAGCCGCTGCGAGACACGCCTGTGAGCCTCCGTCGCCGCTGCTGCCAGCCACCGTCCACGCCGCCGAGCCTCCTGCCGTCCGCCTCAGACCGGTAAGTGTGCTGGCCCTTCTTTCCGCCTTCCTTCTGTCGCTTTGTGAATATCCGCCTCACTGCAGCCCTACGACCTACAGCAGTGCTACGAACCATCCGGATCCTTCCGCCAGTGAACCGCCGCCTACTGCTGTTCCGTACCTGTGCCGACGCCGCACCTCGCTGCACCGGGACCAGACTAGCATTCCTCCGGTGTTTAGGTTAGTCCGAATTAGTACACTGCTGAGCATATAGATCTAAAGAGAAGAATAAAGGACTGCTGTATTTTTATGAACAATGGAAATAAAATGGCTGCTGTAAATTTATTTTAATTCCTTCAGCTTTTAGGTTACGAACAGCCCATCTTGTCGATCAATTATAAAACGTTTGGATAAAGATCCACCGTTGAAATTTGGATATGTTGTAGACGGATATATGTAGTTTAGCATATTAAAATTTGGGGAGGAATGAACGGTTGGATTGAAAGTTATGAGCTCCCGAAGTTAGGTAGTTGAGCAGTTTTGGTAAACTTAAAATTTGGCTAAGTATAGGAAAGTAGAGTGAAGAACCGACTTTGGGAATTATTATAAAAATATCGGCTGAACAGTTTGGAGAAATTCTTTCTTCTAAGGCTAGATAGAACCTCATAGATGATCTAGATATTTAATTCGGAAATTTTATAAGCTGTTAAGAATTTTATATTTAGAGCCGAAGTTAAACCTTTTTCGATTCTTCCGGAAAATAGAAACATAGGAAAAATGTCAGTTTCGGACCAAATAAAATTCTAAGAGTTAGGATATAATTTTAGAACTTCAAATAGGAGTTTGGACATGAATTTTAGGGTTTTCGAGAAAATCGGAACCAAGGGTAAAATGGTCATTTTACCCTAAAACTAATACTGTAACTAGTACGTCTTAATACTTATTTGATCTTAGAAGTTTTAGACTTCTATCTACGTGAAAGTGTGCTAATACACTTATCGCCTTTGACAGGCAACTGAGTGGGTACAGTTTACAGAGCGAGTGGTTATTAAAGAGTCGAGCGTTATAACAGGTAAGTCCTTTGGGCTTACTTAGCTGACTACTAAATATGAGTATAAATGATGATGGTGGTGTGTGATGGACATGTTAGAGAGATAGGTTGTGATATATAATTACCGACCTGTATTTTTGGCCTAAGAGTAACGGGCGGTGGCATTCCGCTCAGTAGCTCGCGGGGCGCTGGGGGTTTCTTTCGGGACTAGTCCACACATGGTTTGTAGTGATGCTACCAAAGGAAGTCAGCTAGACCTACACCAGTTGGATAAGGAACGGAGGCGAGAACTAATAATAGTTCTCGTGCCACAACTTAAATTGAATAATGTGAATCACTTAAATAATAGATAATAATTGGTTGAGTGCCAGCATGATGTTTGTTTATTTTTGTTTCTGCTTGTGCTTGTGCTGTTATCATTTTTGCTTATATTTGGATAGTTAGCTAACTGTTGATATGTTGTTTAGACTTGACACAGGTTAGAGCAGATGCCGAGTGATCCAGATGGTAGTGGTCAGCCGGGGTGTCGTACTTTAGGACGTTTTGCAGTTTTTGCCTTTGTGGGTTTTACAGTTGAACATTGTTTCCTTTCGTACTCTGTTATATTCCGTTTTCCGGCTGTAGTCGATCTGGTCACATTCATGCATTATTAAGAACTATTTTTATGATTTCTGATTTTTCCTTATCCGTGCCTTGTTGTAAGATCATGTTAAGTTGTTGTCAAACTAAGGTCGGGACCCACTGTGCGGTCCTAACCAGTAACTCCCTAAGTTGTAAAATTTGGGGTGTTACAACATGGTATCAGAGCTCTAGGTTGTCAACAATGGCACTTGAATCTTCTAAAAAGGTCGTATAAGTAAATAAACGAAACCGAAAAGGGTTTGAGTTTTCCAACGAAAAATTTTCGTTTTAAAATGCATACAGAGTCGGGTTGGGATAGAAAGTACGGACGACCACCACTACCTCTGCGGATCTCGGTAATCTTAGAATAATTATGGACTTGTACTGTTATGATAGATTAGCTAGCTTATAACTGTAGTTATTACTATTCGTGCAGATGGCACGTACTAGGGCTGCACAGGTGACTGGCCGAGGTAGGGGTCGTCCCCCCTTCCCCCAGTCAGACAGGATCGAGCTGATAGCACCCCTACTGTTAGAGGGCGTGGTCGTGTGGGTAGACCTCCACTAGGGAGAGGTCGATGACGAGTTCCTCGAGATGACCCACCTGCAGCAAGCGTACCAGAGGTTGTTGTAGAGGAAGTAGCTGAGAGTGTAGGCCCGGAGGTCAGGCCTGTGACCGCCGCTAGGTCTGGAGCGCAAGGAGCTCGTTCTACTGAGTCGGGACGTGTCTCTATTGGAGCATCGGAGTATAGGGAGTTCAGAGCCTATGTTGAGCGCAGGGAGGAAGCTGCCAGAGTGGAGAGGCTTACTCAGGTACCACCAGTAGCGCCGGCTAGGTCAGCACAGGTGACACAGGGAGTGTCTCAGGTGCCGGCTGTATCTGAGAGGAGGGCTGATGTTGATAGAGCACCTACTGGGGTCAGAGCACCGAGACCGGATGAGTGGTTGAAGACTTTCAACTCTCAGAAGGTCCCCTCCTTCAGCGGAGAGATAGGGCTAGAGGTGGAGCACTGGATAGGGAAGATTGAGACTGCTTTGGAGGCAATACGTTGCCCCGTGGACCGACAGGTGGATTTGATACAGACCTGCTTCACAGATGATGCTCATTCATGGTGCCGTACCATTCGTGGCCGAGTCACCAGCTGGGAGCAGATGAAGAACATTGTTAGAGACAGGTACTGCCCAGTTTCGCTGAGGAGGGAGAGATTCCAGGATTTCATTGAGGCGGGATTCGATGATATCCCGATTGCTGCAGCCATAAAGAAGTTTCAGAAAGAGTTGACTTTGCTTGGACCGTCTGCACCTCCAAAAGAGCAGCATGTTTATCTTTTCTCCAGGAGGTTGAGAGAGAGTACCCGATCCTACCTGGCTGGATTCCGCTGTGAGACCTTGTCTGATTATCAGGATAGGGCCTTTGCTTATGAGAGAGATAGGCCAGCTTCTAGGAAGGCAGCACAATCTAGTGGGCCGGATAAGCGGCAGAGGACAATACATGCTGGTAGCAGTGGGGCAGTAGCAGGCTATAGTAGAGGACAGACTCAGGGGAGGTCCAGCTACCACTCTACAGTTCGGACTCCCAGTGGAGATCGACAGTGCTTTAACTGTGGTGGCCGTGATCACATTAAGCCGGACTGCCCGAAACCACCGGTCACTTGCTTCACTTGTGGGAAGCCGGGACACAGGGCTACTTTCTGCCGTCAGGGCAAGGCTTCTTCTCCTGCAGGTGCTGAGAAGAGTGTACAGAGACCCCCTCAGTACCGAGCTCCGAGTCAGCAGCAGCAGCAGTATCGGGCTCCAGGACATCCTGCTTCATACAGTGCTGCATAGGAATCAGGTCGTGGCAGAGGGCGTGGTAGTACCACTGACACCAGAGGAGGACCATCGAGAGTGTTTGAGCTGAGAAACACTGAGCAGCCTGCAGCACCTGCGACCACAGGTACTATTTGGATCCATGACTTACCTGTGCGCGTTTTATTTGATACGGGTGCCACGCACTCCTTTATATCAGATGCATGTGTAGATAGGTTGTCCTTAGCTACAGTAGAGGGTGTACCTTTTGTGGTTGGGTTACCAGATGGGGTAAGGTTAGAGGATCTCGAGAGATTCATGACTGCCCTATTCACTTGGGAGGCCGGATTTGGTTAGTAAATTTTCTAGTCATGCCCCTAGCACATGAGGACGTGATATTAGGGATAGATTGGATGACTAGACATGGAGCCGTCTTGGATATTGGTAGGAGGATTGTGACTGTTGCCACGGAGGAGGGCCACAGAGTTATATTCCGAGGTTGGGACCTCGGAAAGTCCGGCTCAGTCATCAGTGCAGTGAGGGCAGCCAGATTGATAGCACAGGGTTGCGAGGCCTTCTGGTGTTATGCCATGAAGGAGCGCAAGAGCCTGACAGTAGAGGAGATACCAGTCGCATGCGAGTTTGCAGAGGTCTTCAGGGACGACTTACCAGGGCTACCCCCACAGAGGAGTGTGGATTTTAGCATCGAGTTAGAGCCGGGCACGAGACCGATCTCGAAGGCCCCGTACCGCATGGCCCCGATAGAGCTGCTTGAGCTGAAGAATTAGTTAGAGGAGTTAGCAGAGAAGGGCTTCATACGCCCTAGTGTTTCTCCCTGGGGCGCGCCGGTGTTATTTGTGAGGAAGAAGGATGGATCGATGAGGCTGTGTATCGACTACAGGGAGCTGAACAAGGTCACCATCAAGAATAAGTACCCACTGCCGCGCATAGATGATCTGCTGGACCAGCTGCATTGAGCGTCAGTGTTCTCAAGGATAGATTTGAGATCGGGTTATCACCAGCTGAGGGTGAGAGATCAGGACATACCTAAGACGGCATTCCGGACTAGGTATGGTCATTATGAGTTTGTAGTGATGCCATTCGGGCTCACTAATGCGCCAGCAGTATTTATGGAGTTGATGAATGGGATTTTCATCGACTTCTTAGACCAGTTTGTAGTGGTCTTCATCGACGACATTCTAGTTTACTCTGGAAGTCGAGAGGAGCATGCCGGGCACTTGAGGACAGTACTGCAGATTCTACAGGATAGTCAGCTATATGCTAAACTATCCAAGTGTGAGTTCTGGATGTCAGAGGTGGCGTTCCTTGGCCATGTAGTGACCGTTGAGGGGGATTAAGGTCGATCCGGCGAAGATTGAGTCAGTGTCTTCTTGGCAGCCTCCGAAGAGTGTGAAGGAGGTTCGCAGCTTCCTAGGATTGGCAGGTTATTACCGTCGGTTTGTGGAAGGGTTTTCTCTGATCGCCCGACCACTTACTTCCCTTCTACGGAAGACTACTCGGTTCGTATGGTCTGAGCCATGTCAGCAGAGTTTTGATGAGCTGAAGAGGAGATTGACGTCTGCTCCGATCTTAGCACAGCCCGAGGGTACAGAGGACTTCGTAGTGTACAGTGACGCATCCAAGCTGGGCTTGGGGTGTGTCTTGATGCAGAGGGGTAAGGTTATAGCATATGCTTGTCGACAGCTGAAGACGTATGAAGAGAACTACCCCACTCATGACCTGGAGTTAGCAGCAGTAGTGCACGCTCTTAAGATCTGGCGTCATTATCTCTATGGAGCGACCTGTCAGATCTTCACAGACCATAAGAGTCTGAAGTACATATTCACTCAGCGGGAGTTGAATAACCGCCAGAGGCGGTGGCTAGAGTTGATCAAGGATTTTGACCTTGAGATTCTTTACCACCCCGGAAAGGCGAATGTAGTTGCCGACGCTTTGAGTCGGAAGACGCCTCAGGAGAAGACGATAGCTCGGTTGACAGTACAGCCACAGTTACAGAGAGACTTAGCTTGGTTGGAGATAGAGATCCAGTTCCCCGATACAGCTCATTAGTTAGCCACCTTAGAGTTACTTTTTGACTTGTTGGGTGAGATCCGACAGAAGCAGGAGACCTGTCCGATGTTGACCCGGATCCGAGACCGGATGTCACGAGATGAGGCACCTCAGTTCACTATTGGTGCCGATGGAGTGATGAGACGACAGAACCGTGTCTGTGTGCCATCAGACAGTGAGCTGAGGTAGAGGATACTAGGTGAGGCTCATACTACCCCTTACTCCGTACATCCAGGAGCGAGTAAGATGTATAAGGACGTGAGACGTTCCTTCTGGTGGGGTGGTTTGAAGCCTGATGTGGCCCGATATGTAGCCCAGTGTGCGACCTGTCAGCAGGTCAAGATTGAGCATCGTAGATCTGGAGGAGAGCTACACCCACTTCCAGTACCACATTGGAAGTGGGAAGACATTTCTATGGATTTCGTCACTGGATTGAGGCTCAGCAGAGGTTTTGATGCCATTTGGGTAGTAGTAGACCGTCTGACGAAGACCGCACGTTTCATTCCGATTAAGGAAACGTGGCCGGGAAGTCGTCTAGCAGAGGAGTTCACCAGGCATATTGTGAGACTCCATGGAATACCGAGGACTATCGTCTCCGACAGGGATGGACGTTTTACCTCGAGGTTCTGGCAGCAGGTACATACTGCTCTGGGTACGAGTCTTCACTTTACCACTGCCTACCACCCACAGACAGACGGTCAGCCAGAGAGGACCATCCAGACCCTAGAGGACATGTTGCGGGCATGTGTGCTAGATTGGGGACAGGTATGGCCAGATCACCTCCCACTAGTAGAGTTTTCATATAATAACAGCTGGCATGCGTCTATTGGGATGGCACCTTATGAGGCTTTGTACGGCCGGAGATGTCGTACACCGCTATGTTGGGATGAGCCTAGCAAGGCTGATGGAGTAGTACCAGATCAGATACAGGACGACATCGCCCGGATTGCCTTAGTCCGGGAGAGGATGTTAGCAGCTCAGAGTCGTCAGAAGTCCTACGCCGACAAAAGGCATCGACCTTTGGAGTTTAGAGTAGGTGCACAGGTGTGGTTGAGAGTGTCACCTACGAGGGGAGTTAGACGTTTCGGCATTAAGGGGAAGCTGAGTCCCCGGTATGTCGGACCATTTGAGATCGTAGAGAGAGTCGGAGAGGTTGCCTACCGACTAGCACTGCCACCGAGATTAGAGGGAGTACACCCAGTTTTTCATGTATCTTAGCTGCGAGAGTACATTCCGGATCCGAGACACGTCATTAGCCATGAGGATCTGACAGTTGAGCCTGACCATACATTTGTAGAGTACCCAGTAGCTGTCTTGGAGCGCAGTGCCAGACGTCTGCGATCCAAGGAGATACCTATGCTGAGGATCCAGTGGTCTAGGAGAGGAGCTGATGAGGCCACTTGGGAGACTGAAGAGAGTATTAGACGTAACTATCCCGATTTCTTCGCGGGGTTAGAGGTTACTTCCGTTTGACGAGTTAGTACTTGGATATTGTGTTGTTTGATCTTTCAGGTTTCCTTATTGACTGAGTGATTCTGTTTTTGTGCTACGTATCTGTTTGATGCTTGAGTAGTTGTGTGGTAGGAAACGAAAAAGGTCGAGAAACTAAAATATACCGAAGGAAATGTGTGAACAAGGGAAATAATCTAAGTTTCGGGACGAAACTTCTTTTAAGGGGGCACTGATGTAATAACCGAAAATTTTAAGTTTCCGGTAAAGTGAAATTAAACAAAGTCCGATGAGACCATCGTAAATAAATAAATAAGTAAAATAAAACGAGTTTAGTTCTATCATTTTATGTGACCTAGATTCACATAAAATGATAAATTAAATGACCAAGAATAATTTTACGTTGGTAAAATAAAAATAATTATAATTTATAAATACGGAATTTAATTCCGTATTATATAAATTTTCCGCACAAAAAAATTAACGGGTTATGAGTTCCGTTTAATACATGGGCCAACCATCAGCCCACTTTCCTAAGCCCATTTTAAAACTTAATTAAAAATCTTAAATTAATTCTAACCCTAATCCCTCTTAACCTAATCTGCTAATTACCTCCCTCTTAATCTACCCTAATTGCCGCTTGTGCTGATTATCCTCGCCAACTGCACATCGCACCTTCGCAGCTCCGCTTCTCTCTGCTTGGACGGACGAAAGGACGACCACCAGCCGCCGGACTGCGCCTTCACCGAACCGTCAGTGTCGCCGCCGCCTCCGACCGTAGTCGCCACCGCGAGCTTGCGCCGCCCCAGTCGAGTCCGGTAAGATCCTGGCCTCTCTTTTCCTCCGTCCTCCTTCTCCCGTTCCCTTCCTGTTTCGAACCAAAAAAAACGGCCTAACCGTGGCATCGTGCAGCCGCTGCGAGACACGCCTGTGAGCCTCCGTCGCCGCTGCTGCCAGCCACCGTCCACGCCGCCGAGCCTCCTGCCGTCCGCCTCAGACCGGTAAGTGTGCTGGCCCTTCTTTCCGCCTTCCTTCTGTCGCTTTGTGAATATCCGCCTCACTGCAGCCCTACGACCTACAGCAGTGCTACGAACCAGCCGGACCCTTCCGCCAGTGAACCGCCGCCTACTGTTGTTCCGTACCTGTGCCGACGCCGCACCTCGCTGCACCGGGACCAGACTAGCATTCCTCCGGTGTTTAGGTTAGTCCGAATTAGTACACTGCTGAGCATATAGATCTAAAGAGAAGAATAAAGGACTGCTGTATTTTTATGAACAATGGAAATAAAATGGCTGCTGTAAATTTATTTTAATTCCTTCAGCTTTTAGGTTACGAACAGCCCATCTTGTCGATCAATTATAAAACGTTTGGATAAAGATCCACCGTTGAATTTTGGATATGTTGTAGACGGATATATGTAGTTTAGCATATTAAAATTTGGGGAGGAATGAACGGTTGGATTGAAAGTTATGAGCTCCCGAAGTTAGGTAGTTGAGCAGTTTTGGTAAACTTAAAATTTGGCTAAGTATAGGAAAGTAGAGTGAAGAACCGACTTTGGGAATTATTATAAAAATATCGGCTGAACAGTTTGGAGAAATTCTTTCTTCTAAGGCTAGATAGAACCTCATAGATGATCTAGATATTTAATTCGGAAATTTTATAAGCTGTTAAGAATTTTATATTTAGAGCCGAAGTTAAACCTTTTTCGATTCTTCCGGAAAATAGAAACATAGGAAAAATGTCAGTTTCGGACCAAATAAAATTCTAAGAGTTAGGATATAATTTTAGAACTTCAAATAGGAGTTTGGACATGAATTTTAGGGTTTTCGAGAAAATCGGAACCAAGGGTAAAATGGTCATTTTACCCTAAAACTAATACTGTAACTAGTACGTCTTAATACTTATTTGATCTTAGAAGTTTTAGACTTCTATCTACGTGAAAGTGTGCTAATACACTTATCGCCTTTGACAGGCAACTGAGTGGGTACAGTTTACAGAGCGAGTGGTTATTAAAGAGTCGAGCGTTATAACAGGTAAGTCCTTTGGGCTTACTTAGCTGACTACTAAATATGAGTATAAATGATGATGGTGGTGTGTGATGGACATGTTAGAGAGATAGGTTGTGATATATAATTACCGACCTGTATTTTTGGCCTAAGAGTAACTGGCGGTGGCATTCCGCTCAGTAGCTCGCGGGGCGCTGGGGGTTTCTTTCGGGACTAGTCCACACATGGTTTGTAGTGATGCTACCAAAGGAAGTCAGCTAGACCTACACCAGTTGGATAAGGAACGGAGGCGAGAACTAATAATAGTCATCGTGCCACAACTTAAATTGAATAATGTGAATCACTTAAATAATAGATAATAATTGGTTGAGTGCCAGCATGATGTTTGTTTATTTTTGTTTCTGCTTGTGCTTGTGCTGTTATCATTTTTGCTTATATTTGGATAGTTAGCTAACTGTTGATATGTTGTTTAGACTTGACACAGGTTAGAGCAGATGCCGAGTGATCCAGATGGTAGTGGTCAGCCGGGGTGTCGTACTTTAGGACGTTTTGCAGTTTTTGCCTTTGTGGGTTTTACAGTTGAACATTGTTTCCTTTCGTACTCTGTTATATTCCGTTTTCCGGCTGTAGTCGATCTGGTCACATTCATGCATTATTAAGAACTATTTTTATGATTTCTGATTTTTCCTTATCCGTGCCTTGTTGTAAGATCATGTTAAGTTGTTGTCAAACTAAGGTCGGGACCCACTGTGCGGTCCTAACCAGTAACTCCCTAAGTTGTAAAATTTGGGGTGTTACAATATACTACTAAACTAGACTACACTAATGCTGACGTGTCATTCTCACAAATTTTGTAGCTTAAATCTTTTTTAATTAACTTATTAAACCATATAACCTTTTTTATTAATCCAAAAATAAAACAAAATTTTGTAAAATTAACTAACAAAATCTCCTAAGTATTTTAAAAATAATTTGGTTTACGTATTTCTTTTATTTTTAAGCCGTCGAAATTTAAGTAATTTATTTATTGGGAAGATTTTTATTTTTTTCATAATTTATTTTTGAAGGATTATAAGTTCAATCTATTTACGCTAAAAAATTTCACGGAATTTCCTATCCCACATCGATTATAAGTAAGTCTGACAGTTTGATAACTTGTATAAATAGAGGGTTTGAAGATTAAACAAATCACACATTTCTTGGCCTTTTGGGTAAGTTAAGTATAATTTTTATTCATAACGGATTAATATATTTGTTTTGTGAGTCGTTGACCTGCTGTTTTGTGAGTCGTTGACTTTGTTTTGTGGGTCGTTGACCTACTGTTTTGTGGGTGACCTACTGTTTTGTGGGTCGTTGGCCTACTGTTTTGTGGGTCGTTAGCCTACTGTTTTGGGGGTCGCTAAGTATTTTCAGCGATTTTTGGCTAAGTTGAAGTATAATTTTTATTCTTAAATTAATATCCGTTATATGGGTCGTTGACCTACTAAAAGTGATGGTTTGAGAACTTGTATAAATTATATATATATATATACTACTAAACTAGACTACACTAATGCTGATGTAATGCCCGAAAAAATTTAATTTCCGTTTAATACCCGATCAAACCAGATTCTGATCCGCCGATTTTTTTTATTCTTTTAAATAAAATAAAATGATATTTAATTTATATCATTTTATGTGACCTTAACTCACATAAAATGATAAATTATGTGACCGAAAATAATTCTGTACATTTAAAAACCGAAGAGCGGTTCCGTGCGAAATGATTTATTCATTCAGCTCATATTTTAACTAGATGAACGGGCCCAATAGATCCAGCCCAATGACCTTTCAGCCCAACCCATGATTAAGCTTAAACCTAATCAGCTCTAACCCTAATCCTTCCCTTAATCACGATTAACCTAACCTATCTATCGGACTCGCGTACCGTCTCCCTTCCTCTCCCTTCTACACCAACGACAGGAACGATGTGTGCCCAGCTTCGACCACCGGCGTCCCAGGTAACTGCCACCGAGTCCCAGACGGCCGTCCCTACGCCGGAGCCGCTTCGTCCGCTTCATGAGGTGATACCGACCCTTCTTCCTCCTTCCCGAAAGAGCGAACCACCACGCTGACCCACGTTGTCACACATCAAGGGAGGCTGCTCGCGTCGGGTTCCTTCCGCTAGCCAGGTCGCCGCCGCCGATGTCGCCGCTGCAGCAGGTGAGGCGGCTGCCTCCTTTCGCCTCTCCTTCGACCTCGCAACACAGACGCAACAGCAGCTTCATGCCTCTACCCTCCCTCATCTATCGTCAACAGCGTATTTCCCCTCCTCCTTTTTACAGCACCAGTTGAGATAGAAGAGCAGACCCGATCCACAGACGCCCTTCCAGGCGAAACCGCAGATCCGTACAGATCCCTACGGCCTTGGCCAAACGACCCATTGCTGAAAAGGAAGGACCGCTACTGCTAGTCTTAGACGTACCTCTGTCTTCATCACCGATACCGATCGTCGCCGGAGTCCCTAGTAGCGCCGGCTCTTCCTTCCTCGCTGCAGACAGGTAAATCTATCCCCACTTCCTTCCCTTCGTTATAGTAGTGAGGAGAGTCGAGCGATCAGATCCAACAGGTAAATCCATCCCACCTACTGCACGTTGTTACAGTGAGTTGCAATCAGGAAAGTAGGGTGGAATTGATTTAATTGTGTTGTCAGTAGGAGTCGAAGTCAAGACCATCTTCTAACCTTTCATCGTGCCAGAATAAATTTTGTGTAAGTTGCCGACTTTGAGGATTCGTTTTAATGCCTTAGATTAACCATCCACCGTTCAAATTTTGATATGTTGTAGATAGATATAAGTAGGTTGCTGTGTTAAAAGTTGAGAACGAGTTAACGGTCGGATTAGAAATTATAAGGTTGCAAAGTGGGGCAGTTGGGCTGATTTTTCCAGCAGAAGAAATAATGGCTAAGTATAGAATTTATAGAGTTACATCCAACTTTGGAGACTTGTGTAGGAGTTTTGGTTGGGTAGTTTTGAAAAATATTTGCTCCTATGAATTTCCTACATATCATAGATGACCTAGAGATTTACATCGTGTTTTTTTTTTATCTTTTTATTCAAGCCTCGTATCGTAACCCAAAGTCGGACCTTAACGACTTTTTGTGAAAATTTAGAATTTGTTGTAACTATTATAAATCTTTATCAAACTTTTCCGTAAGAACTAGATTGTGGAAATGGGTTCCAATGGAGAGTTTGAAACTAAGTTATAGACAAATCTGGGAGTTTCGGAACCGGGGGTAAAATAGTCATGTTACCTTAAGAGGGCATTTTAGTAATTTTCTCTTGATGAGTTTGTGCATCATAGAAGTTATAGACTTCTAAGATTATGGGATGTATTTTGATCCACGTGCCTTGTATGACAGGCGTTTGAGTTTCTACGGTTGTAGACCGAGTTGAGATTGCGAGAGTTGTGGTTTGATTCAGGTAAGTCCTTGCGACTTACTTAGCTGGTTTTTGGATATTAGTTGAGTGATAATAGTGGTGTGTGTACCATGTGTGTTATAATAACAACTTGTTAGGACGACCGTCGTTATTATGTGTTAAGGCCCAAGTGTATGTATAAAAGGGCCGTGACATCACTGCCCAGCTCTGCCAGGAGACTGGGAGGTTCTCTATACCCAGACCATACAGGTACATGGTGAGATGCATCGGATCCACTCCTGATGGGTACACGGGGGCGGAGGCAAGGTTCGGGAATCCCTCGTGTCATAAAATAAGTATCATTAGAGTGGACGACTTAAATGAAGATAATAAATGGATTGTTTGAAAGCATGATGAGTGTTTATGATTTTATGTGTGTGTGTGCTATTATTATTCTCCTAATGTTTAGATAACTAGCTAATGGTTGTTTTGTTGTGTTTTTAGATTTACTGCAGGTTAGAACAGCAGCTGAGTGATCCGGAAGTAGTGGTCAGCCGTGTCTCCGTACTCCTTAGAGTGGGGGCTTGTGTTGTTATCTTGTCGTTCTTTCCTTTTGTTAAGACAGTTGGTCTTTTTCTTTGTTTAAGAACTATAGGCTGCTAGACCTTGCTGCATTCATTCCTTTAAAAATACTATTTAATGAATTTCGGTTTTTTTTATTTGTGTCTTGTTGCAAGATCCTAGTAATATTGTTGTCAAACTGAGGTCGGAACCCATTGTGAGGTCCTAATCAGTAACGTTCCGAGTTCTGAAATTCGGGGTGTTACAGCTGACGTGTCATTCTCACAAATTTTGTAGGCTTAAATCTTTTTTAATTAACTTATTAAACCATATAACCTTTTTTATTAATCAAAAAATAAAACAAAATTTTGTAAAATTAACTAACAAAATCTCCTAAATATTTTAAAATAATTTGGTTTATGTATTTCTTTTATTTTTAAGCCGTCGAAATTTGAGTAATTTATTTATTGGGAAGATTTTTATTTTTTTCATAATTTATTTTTGAAGGATTATAAGTTCAATCTATTTACGCAAAAAAATTTCACGGAATTCCCTATCCCACATCGATTATAAGTAAGTCTGACAGTTTGATAATTTGTATAAATAGAAGGTTTAAAGATTAAACAAATCACACATTTCTTGGTCTTTTGGCTAAGTTAAGTATAATTTTTATTCATAACGGATTAATATCTGTTTTGTGAGTCGTTGACCTGCTGTTTTGTGGGTCGTTGACCTACTGTTTTGTGGGTGACCTACTGTTTTGTGGGTCGTTAGCCTACTGTTTTGGGGGTCGCTAAGTATTTTCAGCGATTTTTGGCTAAGTTGAAGTATAATTTTTATTCATAAATTAATATTCGTTATATGGGTCGTTGACCTACTAAAAGTGATCGTTTGAGAACTTGTATAAATTTTATATCTATATATACTACTAAACTAGACTACACTAGTGTTGACGTGGCGCCTCCGAGTTTTTTTATCGGATTAAATCTTTTATTAAATCAAGTTAAGCCATAAAACCTTTTTTTATTTAAACAAAATATAATAAGAAATCTTTTTTCAACTAATCTTCTAAATAATTAATAAGAAATAAGAAAGTTTTATAAATAATAAATAATCTATATATACTACTAAATCTATATATCTATATCTATTCTATATATACTACTAAACTGGACTACACTTATGCTCACGTGTCATTCTCACAAATTTTGTATGGTTAAGTTTTTTTTAATTAACTTATTAAACTATAAAATCTTTTTTTTTAATCCAAAAATAAAACAAAAATTTATAAAATTAACTAACAAGATCTTCTATTATTTTAAAAATAATTTGGTTTACGTATTTCTTTTATTTTTAAGCCGTCGAAATTTAAGTAATTTATTTATTGGGAAGATTTTTATTTTTTTCATAATTTATTTTTGAAGGATTATAAGTTCAATCTATTTACGCTAAAAAATTTCACGGAATTCTCTATCCCACATCGATTATAAGTAAGTCTGACAGTTTGATAACTTGTATAAATAGAGGGTTTGAAGATTAAACAAATCACACATTTTTTGGCATTTTGGCTAAGTTAAGTATAATTTTTATTCATAACGGATTAATATCTCTTTTGTGAGTCGTTGACCTGCTGTTTTGTGGGTCACTGGCCTACTGTTTTGTAGGTCGTTGACTTACGGTAATGTGGGTCGTTGACCTATTGTTTTGTGGGTCATTGACCTACTGTTTTGTGAGTCGTTGACATGCTGTTTTGTGGGTCATTGGCCTACTGTTACATGGGTCGTTCACCTCCTAAAAGTGATGGTTTGAAAACTTGTATAAATTATATATCTATATATACTATTAAACTAGACTACACTGATGTTGACGTGGTACCTCTAGGTTTTTTTCTCGAATTAAATCTTTTATTAAATTAAGTTAAGCCATAAAACCTTTTTTTTTACTAAAACAAAATAAAATAAGAAATCTTTTTTCAACTAATCTTCTAAATAATTAATAAGAAATAAGAAAGGTTTATAAATAATAAATAATCTATATATACTACTAAATCTATATATCTATATATATAATACTAAACTAGACTACACTGATGCTTACGTGACGCCTCTAGGTTTTTTTCTCGGATTAAATCTTTTATTAAATCAAGAATTAAGCCATAAAACCTTTTTTTTTACTAAAACAAAATCTAATTAGAAATATTTTTTCAACTAATCTTCGTCTAAATTTTTAGGTTATTCCCTACATTTTCAATCATCACACTCATTTTGCTATGTTTATTCATTCTTTAATTTGTTTTCAATAACTATTATTTCAACAACTTTGGTTTTCACTATTCCATGTTTATGAAAGTCTCTCCCCTTCCGCCTTTCTTCTCACTTACTTACTCGCAGACAGATCTTCCGAGATATGCATGTGAAGATCCATCAATATTTAAATATACCCGCACAAGGTGCGAGATATGAACTAGTTTTAAAAAAAATTTGTTTAGATTCAGTTTTTAATTATCTATATTTTGCTTCTGTTTTCTACAAACATTTTCACAATGCCGAAAGATCTAAAGGTAAAATTTTGTAAGTTAAAAATTATATTTTCTACAAATTTTTTGTTAGTGATAATGTAAAGAAGTATTTTAATTTGATTCTTTTTTTCCATAAATATATCATTAGTTTTCGCATACACAATGTAACAACCCGAATCCGCGGGACTCGGGATGCTACGGGTTGGGACCTCACAATGGGTCCCGACCCTTAGCCTGACAACAATTTCACCGGATCTTTCAACATGGCACAAATAAAGGCAAAATCAAAATTCCTTTTAATGCAAATGATAAGAAACCCGAAGGAAAACAACAAAAGACTTCAGCCGATAATCAACACCAAAGATCAAAACGCCATACACACGGCATCACAATATAATAAACGAAGAATAAAACACAACCCGACTCCAACCAAAACCCACTCCTAAAATGTACGGAACCCCGGCTGCCCACTCTTCCGGATCTCTCGGCCGCTTTCCTAACCTGCAAGGCAATCTACAACAAAATCGGTATAAAACCGTTAGCTAGTATTCCAAGTATTAGAATCATGGTATTGGCACACACACACATAAGACATCAAAAACACACAACATGCTCCAAAACACACAATCCGGTTTATTATCTTTTTATTATTAGGTCATATCCCATTCTAATTCAACTTCTTTTGTGACACGAGAATCTTAAAGATCTCGCCCTTGTCCCCTTTCACCATACGGGTTTGTACTTGATGCGGATCAGCATCACCCGATGGACTGGTCGCAAGGCACCTCCCAGTCATCCCCATTTTGGACCGGACATAGCGGTCACCGCCCGTTATCATACACTTGGGCCAAATATAAACATATAAAGTCGGTGGTCCTATTACCGGTTTAGATGTTATAACATAAGAAATAAACACACACATAAATAATAAACACACACCACCAAACACGCATTGAAACTAATACAGAGAATACAAGCTAAGTAAGTCCGGAGACTTACCTCGTCCCAAAGATAATCCCGCTAACCACCGCTCTCAACTTTCCGTAGGAAGGCACTCAATGCCTGGTCAAAACAAGGCACACAATCAACATCTCTCTTACATGCTAGAAGTCCTTAAACTTCTAGTCTCAATGATCTCGCAAGATCACAAGCCAAACCATGCTAGGATACTCTCGTTCTGGTCCACAACCTCAACAATCATACAAACTCAACCCCTAAATTCTCACAAGCTCAACATACAACTTAAAGTCATAAACAACCTCACAAGATAATATCAACTCTTCAAGCCTTACAACATTTCACAATCCTCAAACACCCACCTAAGGTTCATAACCACTACTTGGTATTCACTCTAAGTTATGCTATAACCAACCTAGCATGGTAGTACTATTACTACTAAACATAACTAGATCGAGGGGAAAGAATACTCACACGACGTCAAAAGACGGAAGTCGTTTAACGGATGTCGACTTGAACTCGTTAGGCCTTTATCGGGGCGCTTCCGAACCTAATACCAAAACTAAGCAAGTTTAGCTCATACGCTAAACTTGAATGAAATATATAATATAAATAAATCTAATGAAAACCCGTTTTCAAAACCCAGCGTTAAAACTCGTTAAACCCTTCCGGGGCGAAAGATATGAAATCAAACCACTTGGTCATAAACCCGAAATTACAACTTGAATCATAAACCGAATTTAGAATCCGTAATTATATTTTCCGGGCAATCTAAACAACATCATAAACTCAATGATAGAACTCGTTCTCAAAGCCAAGGATAACAAAACCGTTCAAAGATTTTCCGGGAAAATTATACCATTTTAGAAATATGGGTCATTCTCAGCAATTAAAATTCTGGGCCACTTCTGTAATTAACTCCAGTAGGGTTATGTTTGCAAATTTCCAAAACCAAGGCCAGAAAATGTAAATACATAAAATGGGTTGATTTCTGCAATTAAACTAAAAGTAAGGGGCCCGATTACAAATTTCAAAAGTGTTCTTTCAACCCCGCAGCAATGGTTGCGCAAGGGAACAGAGGGGGCGACGGCCTTGGCTGTTGCTGCCCCCGGTAACGCAAAGCAGGGGCGGCGTGGGTTCTCCTTCGACGACCTTAAGAGGACGAGTCGAGGCGGATTTCCAGGCCGGTGGTTGCAGCAATCACAATCTGCAGAGGAAGGAGAACGAGACCCGATCAGCACCGGAAGCCAACAGCGGACACGAAACCCTAGCGGACCGGAGGCGGCATCGGAATCCGAGTGGAGGCGGCGTCACCTTCCTTCGTGTCGGGCTGAGGTGACGGCGAGGTATTTCTCCTGAAGTCGGCTTGAGGCGGCGGCAAGGGTTCAGGGAGGAAGGAATGGCGTTCGGCCTGCTGGTGCTCCGGTCGATTGAGGCGGCTTCCTCCTCGATCCGGTGGTCCCTGGAGGTGCAATCTTCAATCGATCCACGCAGCAATAGAGAGGAGGGGGGGGAAATTAAAATGAGAGAGTTGCAGCTTGGGAAGCAACAGAGGGAGAGGGAGGTGATATGGTGAGAAGTGGATGGGGCTGAGAGAAGCAACAGGAGATAGGGGGAGAAGAAGGGTAAGCGGCCGGCTGTCCTGGTTGGCTCCGGTAGGCGCCGAAGGTTGCGCGAGGCTGGGACGATGTCGATGGTTGCGCGAGGCTGAGGCGACGCCGATGGTGGCCTCCAGTGAAGAGTTGAGTGAGGATGGTGAGATTGACGGAGGAAGGGTGGTGCCGCTGTGTAGGCTGACGGCAAGGCCTTCCTTGGTGTTTGGGAGAAGAAAGAAGCAGGGGAGGGAGACGGCTGGGACTAGAAGGAAAGAGAGGGTGTGGCTAGGGTTAAAACGTTCCCCCTAGCTGCCTCTCCTTATGGGCCTAGCGGGCCTATCCTGATGGGCCCAGAGCGGGCTTGTCTTGATGGGTCTGCTCGTCTGTCATTTTGACGGAATTTATGATACTAGTATCAACTAAAAGGTCAACCCGGTCGGATTACTGTTTGACTCGGAATCTATCTAAAAATAAATTTACTTGTCCGACTTTCCACAAAAATTAAACATTGAAAATATAAACAAAATATATACTTGAAAAAAAAAATATAGTTTGAAATACAAAACCATCCTCATAATTTATTTTACGATATAATATAATAATTTAAACACGGGTAATAATATATATATATATATATCGATAAAAGCCGGAAATATAAATATCGAAAACGCGCCCAAAAACGGGGCGTTACATCATATCCCCCCTAAAAAGAAGTTTCGTCCCGAAACTTGCTATATGCCGAACTTCTCGGTCCCTTAAGGCCGAGGTATGAACTCTCACTCTAAGAAGGTTGAAACCTTCTAATCTATATACACAAACTACTCAAACTACCACCGCAAGATATATCAGGTCGTATAGCACATTCCCGCACAGGGCACAAAACCACATATAACCTCACACATATACACAACTCCGCTAAGTGAAGAACTAGGTCTAACCCATCGATTCTATCGATACTACTAACTCAGCGTAAAAACTCAACTAAAGATACTATCCTCCGTCTTCTAGGTAGCCCCATTGGTTCCTCGTCTGCCACGAGATCCTCATGACTGACAACATGTCTCGAGCCATGTATGTACTCTCTCTATTGATACACATGAAACACCGGGTGAACACCCTCTACTCTTGGTGGCAACGCCAACTTATAAGACACTTCTCCAACTCACGCTAAGATCTCAAAAAGGTCCGCCATATCGGAAACTCAACTTCCTACTCGGGTCTTTCACTTCCATTATGTCTCTAACAAAGAAGATCGAACTTCCAATTTACACCGTTGGCTTTAGTTCTTGTCAAACCGAACTTTGATGTTATGTTTCCTCAATTCTTGTTGCAAGTTCCAAGTAATGAAGGAAGTACTTTACTTCACACTGCTTCTACTAACGAGACACGTATGTTATTACCTTTACCTCGCTTCTCAATACTCGATAAAGACCTCGTCTTGAAGAATCACTAGTCCACTTCAAACCCATAAAACCTCAAAATAAATAAAAAGAGTTGCACCAATGAATCTCCTCTTAACTCTCCGCAACTCTATTGTCAATTCTTCGTCCCATTCAATACTTCATCGTCATCCGGAGTAGGTTACCATAAAAGGTGTTACACAACTTCTTCCTTCACATATCTGGTAAAGCTCAACACATCTAAGATGATTTGTAACTCTTTCTATATCTCTCGGGGTTTGCCATCCCGAGACAACTTGTCATAGGACTTCTCTCTCTAGTGACTCTGGTTGGTCCAAGATTCCGTATTTGCAATATCTAAGTCTCGAATTCTCAAAGGGTTACAATCAAATCTTAACTTAATCTTAGAAGAGACTACCGACCCTTGCAACCGATCGAGTAGATCATCTATTCGTTGCAAGGAATACTTGTCTTTCACCATTATCTTGTTCGACTCACAGTAATCGATGTTCAAATGGAGAGAATTGTTTGTCATTTTTTTTATTTTTTACAACAATTCTGGTGTTTTCATAATAACTTCAATCAAGAATTCAAGATATAATTAAACATGATATTCAAATCAAGAGCTCAAGATAACATTCGGAGTTCCCCATAGCATTTCACTAATTTCTTGTGAAATCTTATCAATAAGTTCTTGCACTAGCTCCTTCACTTGTTTTCACAACGCATGTGACTGCACAAGTGTCATTCCATACGGCACCTTAGATATCGGGATTGAATCAAGCTCGACCTTAGTGGAAAAATCCACATTATGACATATTGGAATCCGTGATATCTCGGTTTTCGTCTTTTCCTCTTTCGCCACATAACGTAGTACCTACACAACCTTGTCTTATAATTTGACAGGTGGTCATGATACTAATGGTTTACCCCGATCTGTTGGGGGAACATCCTTAAAACACGTGTATTGTTTCATCTGTAGCTACAATGTTGATCGTCTCCTTCCAAACATTCGTCTTTTCTTGAATTGGAAAGATTTGCTTGCGTCTTCTGACTCTTGTGGTCTTCTTTGAGTTTTCTTTTAACTTAATATCATTTTTCCTCTTTGATGACATGATTGTAAAAATCCTCTAAGGTTTCTCACTTATGTGCAACCATAAGGGTCCAATCTGCAAGACTTAACCGTGTTTCAAAACAATTGACCTTATCTTCTTCACTTTCCGCGACATCCCAACATATGGGAGGAGCTCTTCGCATTCTACATAAGCTCTCACCATAGACATCCTTTCTTCAGGTAGGTGTAGAAATTATACTTCACTTTCCTTATGTAAAGTCAACCCAATGGTAGAGGTTCTAACCTCAATCTTCCAAATACTTTTTGTATATCTCTTGTTGACATCAAAATTCAAAACTTCGATCTTCTCTTACTCTTGTTGGTCACCTTATACATCTCTTGGTATTCCAAAAACAACTTCACACCCGTACCGGTATGCCTTGTGAAGAACGCTAGGCTAATAACCCCCTACCAACATCGCTGAACTATCCAACTCATAACTCCACCCAACACTAACATCATAACCCTAAGCTTGCAGCATTCCCTAATCCAGATTCCTCGTTTCATGTTATAGCCACTATGGCTTCGCCATACGAGTCACAAAAACCTTGACTTAGCTTGGCTCGTGAAAATATGACATCCATAACCTTAGAACAAACATATCATACCTCCCCTTATATATACCCCTTTCCGCACAAACAACTATAGAAGACTCACCTTCCTCTTCGTCCTTCCAAGTTCCCTTTACCCTGAGCCATGTCATTCCTCCATATGAAAATCTCATGACCTAAGAAGGTCACACCAAGTCGTTACATTCCCTCTCAACAAGGTACATTACCATCACTTGTTGGAATCGGTAAATTGTTACTTGGTTAAGATATTTGTACTTCCCTTGATATACCTCTTCATTGTTGACATTCAACCACCACGGATATTACAAGTTCTTGTTACTCTTCTTCGTGATCCCATCTCCTGGGTTACTCTCCCAACCTACATCCACCAGTATACAACCCACACCTGTACATTTTTGGTGGTCACCGATTAACTCATGGATGACCCTCTCCAAGATCAACGACTTACCCTCCTACCTCACTTACATGTTACCATACTCTTGAAGGATACCTTCTCGGGGTATTCCGCCTTAATTTCACTAGCTCGTTTAACTCTACTTTCAACTCCGTTAGCTCCTATTACGCTCCCCTCTTCCTTCCACTTTTGTAAGATAACTACACCTTCTTGGCTCTTTTGTGTCAAATGACCCAACTTCATAGGCTTAACCGTCCTTCATAATGTGTTGTAAGTGTAATTTCCCCACATCTCTATCGTTTATAACCATTCTCTTCTCTTGGTTGGTAACTTAAGTCTTTTGATCCTCGCCCCTTGTTTCATCTTTCATATTTTGAAGATCATCACCCACACACACTTTCTCCTTCTTAACATTGCTCAGTCTCATCACCACGACGGAAAACGATTGACTCCGCAAGGTAATTCTACTATGTGAACTTTTGCCATGTAATCCTCCTCATAACTCTCGTATTTCTGAAGAAGTCTCCCGCTTAAGCTCTCACAAAAACCGTCACTTCACTTTCTAGTTCTTTTGTAAGCTTAACTTACGCATCTCATGAATCTTCGTATTAGTTCGACCAAACTTCACACTCTGACTCCCATGCTTAGGATCATCTAGGAAAAACTTCACGTCTCAAGGAAATACCACTTCTACCCTTGCTAGTATGCACTCCTTTCCTTCTCGCTCCGCGTCTTTTGTTATCCATGCGTCGTCTTGAAGAATCATAGTTTTGTTGTCTCGACTTCACTTCATTGTTACTCGTCATCGCTTTCTCGGAACCACTCCCACAACTTCAGATTGCTTCCCTATTTGTATATCTTCCATCTCAGTTTTGCTTATGTTGACTCGAGGTTCTCTTCTCTTTGTTTGTCCTTGCGATTAACATCATCTCTAGTCTTCATATGGATGCTTAGATGCTCTCTAAGGAGTCTGAGGAATCATCGGGGTGCTCACTAAAACGTGATGTTCAACTCGATACTTGAGCATTTTCGTCTTCGTGGTGACACTATCCTAAGCCAAAAGGCATTGTTCAAGGTGCGATGATATCTTTCTACCATCCTAACTATAAGGTCCAAAAACCATATGCTACTATATATCCTAGTACATGTATATGACTATATAAGTCCTATGTCCACATTGCTATAACCAACATATCACATCCAAACAAAACTATTACAACAAAACAAGGTCTCAACACTTATATGATATCATCATGCCACATGTACAAATATCAATATAAAAATCATGCCTTCATTTTCACATAACAAGTCCATCATGCATAACTATAATCCACATATAATAATATTCCAACAACATCCTAGGCCCACGATAAATATCTACATAACTACACATATCTATATATATATACTAAAAATCCAATAAACTATGCTGCCGAGATCCACGGAAGGAGTGGTGGTCCGTACATTCTACCCCGACTCATGCATGTGATTTTGAAAACGAAAACTCAGAACCCGCGGGGTTCTGTTTATTCCTTATTCGGCCTTTAGAAGATTGCGAGTGCCATTGTTGTCAACCTAGGGCTCTGATACCACTTTTGTAACAACCCGAATCCGCGGGACTCGGGATGCTACGGGTTGGGACCTCACAATGGGTCCCGACCCTTAGCCTGACAACAATTTCACCGGATCTTTCAACATGGCACAAATAAAGGCAAAATCAAAATTCCTTTTAATGCAAATGATAAGAAACCCGAAGGAAAACAACAAAAGACTTCAGCCGATAATCAACACCAAAGATCAAAACGCCATACACACGGCATCACAATATAATAAACGAAGAATAAAACACAACCCGACTCCAACCAAAACCCACTCCTAAAATGTACGGAACCCCGGCTGCCCACTCTTCCGGATCTCTCGGCCGCTTTCCTAACCTGCAAGGCAATCTACAACAAAATCGGTATAAAACCGTTAGCTAGTATTCCAAGTATTAGAATCATGGTATTGGCACACACACACATAAGACATCAAAAACACACAACATGCTCCAAAACACACAATCCGGTTTATTATCTTTTTATTATTAGGTCATATCCCATTCTAATTCAACTTCTTTTGTGACACGAGAATCTTAAAGATCTCGCCCTTGTCCCCTTTCACCATACGGGTTTGTACTTGATGCGGATCAGCATCACCCGATGGACTGGTCGCAAGGCACCTCCCAGTCATCCCCATTTTGGACCGGACATAGCGGTCACCGCCCGTTATCATACACTTGGGCCAAATATAAACATATAAAGTCGGTGGTCCTATTACCGGTTTAGATGTTATAACATAAGAAATAAACACACACATAAATAATAAACACACACCACCAAACACGCATTGAAACTAATACAGAGAATACAAGCTAAGTAAGTCCGGAGACTTACCTCGTCCCAAAGATAATCCCGCTAACCACCGCTCTCAACTTTCCGTAGGAAGGCACTCAATGCCTGGTCAAAACAAGGCACACAATCAACATCTCTCTTACATGCTAGAAGTCCTTAAACTTCTAGTCTCAATGATCTCGCAAGATCACAAGCCAAACCATGCTAGGATACTCTCGTTCTGGTCCACAACCTCAACAATCATACAAACTCAACCCCTAAATTCTCACAAGCTCAACATACAACTTAAAGTCATAAACAACCTCACAAGATAATATCAACTCTTCAAGCCTTACAACATTTCACAATCCTCAAACACCCACCTAAGGTTCATAACCACTACTTGGTATTCACTCTAAGTTATGCTATAACCAACCTAGCATGGTAGTACTATTACTACTAAACATAACTAGATCGAGGGGAAAGAATACTCACACGACGTCAAAAGACGGAAGTCGTTTAACGGATGTCGACTTGAACTCGTTAGGCCTTTATCGGGGCGCTTCCGAACCTAATACCAAAACTAAGCAAGTTTAGCTCATACGCTAAACTTGAATGAAATATATAATATAAATAAATCTAATGAAAACCCGTTTTCAAAACCCAGCGTTAAAACTCGTTAAACCCTTCCGGGGCGAAAGATATGAAATCAAACCACTTGGTCATAAACCCGAAATTACAACTTGAATCATAAACCGAATTTAGAATCCGTAATTATATTTTCCGGGCAATCTAAACAACATCATAAACTCAATGATAGAACTCGTTCTCAAAGCCAAGGATAACAAAACCGTTCAAAGATTTTCCGGGAAAATTATACCATTTTAGAAATATGGGTCATTCTCAGCAATTAAAATTCTGGGCCACTTCTGTAATTAACTCCAGTAGGGTTATGTTTGCAAATTTCCAAAACCAAGGCCAGAAAATGTAAATACATAAAATGGGTTGATTTCTGCAATTAAACTAAAAGTAAGGGGCCCGATTACAAATTTCAAAAGTGTTCTTTCAACCCCGCAGCAATGGTTGCGCAAGGGAACAGAGGGGGCGACGGCCTTGGCTGTTGCTGCCCCCGGTAACGCAAAGCAGGGGCGGCGTGGGTTCTCCTTCGACGACCTTAAGAGGACGAGTCGAGGCGGATTTCCAGGCCGGTGGTTGCAGCAATCACAATCTGCAGAGGAAGGAGAACGAGACCCGATCAGCACCGGAAGCCAACAGCGGACACGAAACCCTAGCGGACCGGAGGCGGCATCGGAATCCGAGTGGAGGCGGCGTCACCTTCCTTCGTGTCGGGCTGAGGTGACGGCGAGGTATTTCTCCTGAAGTCGGCTTGAGGCGGCGGCAAGGGTTCAGGGAGGAAGGAATGGCGTTCGGCCTGCTGGTGCTCCGGTCGATTGAGGCGGCTTCCTCCTCGATCCGGTGGTCCCTGGAGGTGCAATCTTCAATCGATCCACGCAGCAATAGAGAGGAGGGGGGGGAAATTAAAATGAGAGAGTTGCAGCTTGGGAAGCAACAGAGGGAGAGGGAGGTGATATGGTGAGAAGTGGATGGGGCTGAGAGAAGCAACAGGAGATAGGGGGAGAAGAAGGGTAAGCGGCCGGCTGTCCTGGTTGGCTCCGGTAGGCGCCGAAGGTTGCGCGAGGCTGGGACGATGTCGATGGTTGCGCGAGGCTGAGGCGACGCCGATGGTGGCCTCCAGTGAAGAGTTGAGTGAGGATGGTGAGATTGACGGAGGAAGGGTGGTGCCGCTGTGTAGGCTGACGGCAAGGCCTTCCTTGGTGTTTGGGAGAAGAAAGAAGCAGGGGAGGGAGACGGCTGGGACTAGAAGGAAAGAGAGGGTGTGGCTAGGGTTAAAACGTTCCCCCTAGCTGCCTCTCCTTATGGGCCTAGCGGGCCTATCCTGATGGGCCCAGAGCGGGCTTGTCTTGATGGGTCTGCTCGTCTGTCATTTTGACGGAATTTATGATACTAGTATCAACTAAAAGGTCAACCCGGTCGGATTACTGTTTGACTCGGAATCTATCTAAAAATAAATTTACTTGTCCGACTTTCCACAAAAATTAAACATTGAAAATATAAACAAAATATATACTTGAAAAAAAAAATATAGTTTGAAATACAAAACCATCCTCATAATTTATTTTACGATATAATATAATAATTTAAACACGGGTAATAATATATATATATATATATCGATAAAAGCCGGAAATATAAATATCGAAAACGCGCCCAAAAACGGGGCGTTACATCATATCCCCTAAAAACAAGTTTCGTCCCGAAACTTGCTATATGCCGAACTTCTCGGTCCCTAAGGCCGAGGTATGAACTCTCAAACTAAGAAGGCTTGAAACCTTCTAATCTATATACACAAACTACTCAAACTACCACCGCAAGATATATCAGGTCATATAGCACATTCCCGCACGGGGCACAAAACCACATATAACCTCACACATATACACAACTCCGCTAAGTGAAGAACTAGGTCTAACCCATCGATTCTATCGATACTACTAACTCAGCGTAAAAACTCAACTAAAGATACTATCCTCCGTCTTCTAGGTAGCCCCATTGGTTCCTCGTCTGCCACGAGATCCTCATGACTGACAACACGTCTCGAGTCATGTATGTACTCTCTCGACTGGTACATATGAAATACCGGGTGAATACTCTCTACTCTTGGCGGAAACTCCAACTTATAAGACACTTCTCCAACTCGCGCTAAGATCTCGAAGAGGTCAAAATATCGGAACTCAACGTCCTTCTCGGGTCTTTCACTTCCATTATGTCTCTAACTAAGAAGATCGAATCTTCCCATTTACACTTTGGCTTTGGTCCTTGTCAATCCAAACTTGATGTCACGTTCCCCCCATTATATGTTCCAAGTTCCAGGTAACAAAGGAAGTATTTTCTTCACCCGCTTCTACTAATTAGACACGTATGCTATTACTTTTATATCGTTCTTCAATACTCGATAAAGACCTCGTCTTGAAGAATCACTAGTCCACTTCAAACCCATAAAACCTCAAAATAAATAAAAAGAGTTGCACCAATGAATCTCCTCTTAACTCTCCGCAACTCTATTGTCAATTCTTCGTCCCATTCAATACTTCATCGTCATCCGGAGTAGGTTACCATAAAAGGTGTTACACAACTTCTTCCTTCACATATCTGGTAAAGCTCAACACATCTAAGATGATTTGTAACTCTTTCTATATCTCTCGGGGTTTGCCATCCCGAGACAACTTGTCATAGGACTTCTCTCTCTAGTGACTCTGGTTGGTCCAAGATTCCGTATTTGCAATATCTAAGTCTCGAATTCTCAAAGGGTTACAATCAAATCTTAACTTAATCTTAGAAGAGACTACCGACCCTTGCAACCGATCGAGTAGATCATCTATTCGTTGCAAGGAATACTTGTCTTTCACCATTATCTTGTTCGACTCACAGTAATCGATGTTCAAATGGAGAGAATTGTTTGTCATTTATTTTATTTTATTTTATTTTATTTTATTTTTTTTATTTTTCACAACAATTCTGGTGTTTTCATAATAACTTCAATCAAGAATTCAAGATATAATTAAACATGATATTCAAATCAAGAGCTCAAGATAACATTCGGAGTTCCCCATAGCATTTCACTAATTTCTTGTGAAATCTTATCAATAAGTTCTTGCACTAGCTCCTTCACTTGTTTTCACAACTCATGTGACTGCACAAGTGTCATTCCATACGGCACCTTAGATATCGGGATTGAATCAAGCTCGACCTTAGTGGAAAAATCCACATTATGACATATTGGAATCCGTGATATCTCGGTTTTCGTCTTTTCCTCTTTCGCCACATAACGTAGTACCTACACAACCTTGTCTTATAATTTGACAGGTGGTCATGATACTAATGGTTTACCCCGATTTGTTGGGGGAACATCCTTAAAACACGTGTATTGTTTCATCTGTAGCTACAATGTTGATCGTCTCCTTCCAAACATTCGTCTTTTCTTGAATTGGAAAGATTTGCTTGCGTCTTCTGACTCTTGTGGTCTTCTTTGAGTTTTCTTTTAACTTAATATCATTTTCCCTCTTTGATGACATGATTGTAAAAATCCTCTAAGGTTTCTCACTTATGAGCAACCATAAGGGTCCAATCTGCAGGACTTAACCGTGTTTCAAAACAATTGACCTTATCTTCTTCACTTTCCGCGACATCCCAACATATGGGAGGAGCTCTTCGCATTCTACATAAGCTCTCACCATAGACATCATTTCTTCAAGTAGGTGTAGAAATTATACTTCACTTTCTTTATGTAAAGTCAACCCGACGGTAGAGGTTCTAACTTCAATCTTCCATATACTTTTTGTACATCTCTTGTCGACATCAAACTTCAAAACTTCGATCTTCTCTTACTCTTGTTGGTCACCTTAT
>BSUD01000005.1:129926217-130041046 GCA_033239045.1 Fagopyrum esculentum | reverse complement strand
AGAAGCAGGGGAGGGAGACGGCTGGGACTAGAAGGAAAGAGAGGGTGTGGCTAGGGTTAAAACGTTCCCCCTAGCTGCCTCTCCTTATGGGCCTAGCGGGCCTATCCTGATGGGCCCAGAGCGGGCTTGTCTTGATGGGTCTGCTCGTCTGTCATTTTGACGGAATTTATGATACTAGTATCAACTAAAAGGTCAACCCGGTCGGATTACTGTTTGACTCGGAATCTATCTAAAAATAAATTTACTTGTCCGACTTTCCACAAAAATTAAACATTGAAAATATAAACAAAATATATACTTGAAAAAAAAAATATAGTTTGAAATACAAAACCATCCTCATAATTTATTTTACGATATAATATAATAATTTAAACACGGGTAATAATATATATATATATATATCGATAAAAGCCGGAAATATAAATATCGAAAACGCGCCCAAAAACGGGGCGTTACACACAAGTCTGTGAAATTTTATTCAAAAACATTAAATATACAAATATACCCGAAAAATGTGCGGAATATGAACTAGTTATGTTCATTAAAATTAATTAAAAGTTTGGGTCAAAATGTGCAAATAACCTGTCGATGGCAAAAACATTAGAAAACAAACTACATGCATAAATTGTAAATACGAAGTTGGGTGGTTTAGTGAAATTATACCCAAAGGGTGGGGGGACCGTTGTTAAGGGTAAAGGGCTAGCGGGGTTTTGTCGGCGTTTTCCCGGGGACACTAGTGGTTGTAGGGGCGGCGATGATACTTCTCGATGGCCCAAAACTATTAGAGTATTGAGTTTATCTCTTATTATATTTTGTTGTTATTATTTTATCTCTTTGTATTTGCCTATATAAATATTGTTTGATCAATAGAATAAGACAAGTTTTCAATTCACAAATATCTTCAGATATCAGAGCGCTTTCTTGGATCTATACTTCCGCACAAAAGAAAACTTTAGACCCTAAAATTAAGTTTTATACCGCAAACCTAAAATTTAGTTTTTGCCGCTTTCGCGGTATCAGAGAATACTTTGATCGACACTTTGACCATCGGTATCAGGGAATACTTTGGCCGTCGGTATCAAAAAATACTTTGGCCGAGTATCATGACCGCCACAATTATTGGGGCAGCGGGACAAGCTAACTCCGCATACCCCTTCTCTAGTCCCTTAACCGTTGATGATCGTAAAGACATTGACCCTGCAATTAATGATACTCAGTGGAATATTCTTATATATGTTTTGAACTCCTACCGTTCAAATTCGTTCTCTTGGATTCTTGATTCGGGGGTTTCTTTCCATACGACAGGTGATTGTTCATTACTTTCATCGCTCAAGCTAGTAACTATATGCCGGATTAAACTCCTTAATGGAGCTTTAGTCTCCGTTGAACACGCAGACACCTTGCAACTCAATAACTCCCTTCACTAGCCCCGAGTATTATATGTTTCATGAGTTGATTATCATCTACTTTCTCTAAATCAGATAATTACGGGTTTGAATTGTGTTTTTATGATAACTAATAAACTTTGTGTTATACAAGACCGTACTTCGAGGACAATGGTTGGACTGGGTGAAGCTCGTGATGGAATATACTAGCTTTGCGCTTCTTCCTTCCTTCATGTCTTACCACTATTGACACCACCACCCACCATAACCGCCTTGGTCATCCTTCCATCACCAAAGCCACCTATCCATGTGACATATGTCTCCGGGTCAAACTACCTAGATCATCTTTCCCCCACCCAAGAAAACCATTCACAAATTCCCCTTGACGCGAAGCCCCCAACTCTACCTACTACGGCCCCCTAGAACCCTCTCACCTCCCTCTTGTCCCTCCACCTACCATGGGCCCTCTGTCATCTCTCCCCTACCTGTTGTTGATGCCCCCAACCCCTTTCCACTAAACCCCTCCCCATTTTCTATAACCACCCCTCCAACGTGTCCCCCACCTCCCTCTACAAATCTACCTATTTCTACCCCTCTTCCCATGGGCAGCAAAATCCCTCAACCCATCATTCCGACTCCACCACCCGTTACTGCTACTCCGACCAAAAACCCACCCGTCGCAGCTCCCGTACTTCAAAACCATCTATCCTTTTACGAGACTATATTTATCAAAAGGCAAGTTATTTTGATTCCAAATCAGGTGAAACTTCTTCTCCACTGAAATCAGGTACCCGGTATTCCATAAATAGTTCTTTATCATATGAACATTTTTCTCATGCCTATGTTACTGTTATTAACTTTGTATATCAAGAACAAAAACCAACCTCTTTAAAAGACGCGATTGCTAACCCAAAATGGAAAAAGGTCATGCATGATGAAATGACAGCCTTACACCGCAACAACACTTGGGAATATATTGATCTTCTTCTCGATCATAAACCTATTGGCTCTAAATGGGTTTTTTCGTATTAAATACAATTCCGATGGACAAGTTGAACGCTATAAGACGTGTTTGGTTGCACTCGGTAACAGTCAACAAGAAGACATTGACTATAATGAAACTTTTGCTCTTGTTGCTGAATCAATTACAGTTAAACTAATTCTCACAATTGCCTCTATCTATAACTAGGAACTTCATCACATGGGCGTTCACAATGCTTATCTTCATGGGGATCTGCATGAGGAAGTATATATGCTACCACCTCCCGGTTTTCGAACCTTGTCCCAAATTTGTCGTCTAAAGAAATCATTGTATGATCTTCGTCAAGCTCCACGGAATTGGTTCCACAAGTTTTTTAGCATGAAATATTGTGATATTTTAGGCACGTTTTCTAAGTGTATTTGATCCATATTGATAGTCATTGATTGAGCATTGATGCATTTGTGAGTTAGTTTGTCTATAATGTCGATATGGAGATCTACACAAGCTTTATGTTGATTATAGGTGATTGAGAGCCATTTCCGAACGGAATTGAGCAAGGATGAAGTTGATTGACATATCCATGGATTGAGGGTTTTCTTAGGAGCAAAAGGAGTGTCAATTTGAGGAATGCACGAGGCTAGGGAAGAATCACGTTCTTGCCCTAAACCACGCTCTAAAATAGGGCCGTACTACTTTCCACGTTCAAGTCCACGGCCGTGGAACCTTAGCAAGTGAAGCGTGGTTCATTCCAGTAACTTCTACGGTCGTGGAATCATTGATTCAAACCGTGTTGATTTCCACGCTCTAAATTACGGTCGTGGAACCTTCCACGACCGTGATCTTGGCGATCTTTTTCGCCACACTTTAAGCCACGATCTCCTACGCAATTGGGCCGGGCCGATATTTTATCTTACACTATAAAAGGACGGACGAAGAGAGATTCCGTCACCTCGCTTTAGACGCCGCTTAGACGCACTTTTGTCTACGCTTACGCTTGGATTTGCCCTAATCTCGCATTTGGCGGAGATTGTGTTTGGGAGATTTTGCCTTTGTCGTTGTGATTTCCGGATTGACGGAAGATCGAAGATTCGGAAGATTGTTCGCAAGAAGATTTCGCTTCTTGCTTAGGTTTGATTTAGAAGACGGATTGACATCCCGTTCTTCCTTCTTATCTAAGATTTGTGTTTGTTTGTGTTATTCCAAATCTAGTGACGATTATTGTTCTTGATTGTGACTTTGAGATTGATTTGAAGTTTATTGAAGGTTTTCGGAAGTTTTCATCTTTCAATCTTTTAATTCTTGAATTTGATATCAATATGACCGTTGTTGGCTAAAAACCCTTAACAATTCTAAGGTGAAGGGTTGATAGTTGTGGCTTAGATGATGATAGATCGATCGTAAACAGATTGGACCCTGAGAGTTAGAGAGAATCGCCGACAAACCCTAAATTACGGCCTGTTCTTGAGTCCACGACCGTGGAACCTCAAGAACTAACCGTGATTTCCCTTAAGTTTACGAACTTGCTTTTACTTTAATCCAAAGTTAAAGATTTGCTTTAACTTAGTTTAGGCTTGTCTTTTCTAGGTGGTAGTGAAGCCTCAACAACCTCTACCTCGATTGTGAGTGTCACAACCTTAATCGGTTTAGTTAGTCTTGATCCTTGGATTACAAGTTTGGGTATTTGACATTAATTCTTACCTTTAGAACCTTCCTATATTGAAGCCTCAACAACCTTTATAGAGAGTGTCTTATAGGTGAGTCATATAAGGTTTTTGGAACTTCACCGTACGATTACCTTACATTCGTATACCTTTGCATATCTCAACTCTGTCCTTATATCATTAGTATATCTTGAATCGATTGCCACAGCTGGATTCCTGGATCTTTAGGATTGTTGTTTTTCCAATAATTTGAAAAGTTCTTACATTTACTCTCTTGATAACCTATAATTGAATTTGTTCCCCCCAAATCCCTGTGTTCGATACTCTGGAATTCTTGCTTAACTACGTCGATCCGTACACTGCGGGTTCGCTTGCTTGATTCTAGTTTTATAAATTTAAAGCTTATTTGCACGCACGCTAAGTGACGAACAAGTTTTTGGCGCCGTTGCCGGGGATTTGGTCTAGGCCGAATTCGGTAGCCGGTTGTCAAGCTTGGGAGCTTGCTCTCGTTATTTGATATCTCTTTGAGTGCATGCGCAGGTCTAGGAACACCGAAGAACTCTTACCTCTCGATCAAGAGCTTGAGAGAACTTTAAGGCAAAAGCGTAAGGAAAAGAAAATGGCTGAAGAACACGAACGTGATCTTCAAGCGGAGTTAGCGGAGAAAGAAGCTCAACTCCAATGGAATGAGAATATTCGCCGGAATGAAATGGATCCTCATCAATCTCAAGTTAACGATCTAAAAGATATGATGTTCGAGATGAGGATAGAACTAAGCAACCTTAAGAATAAGGGAAGCAAGAAATCCTCAAGAAGGGCATCAAGATCGAGAAGAAGAAGTCATTCATCCGCAGATGATAGCGATTCCTCCATGCCACCACTAGAGGAAATTGATCCCACGATCAATGTGAATCCTTTCCATCCACAGGGAGCTGCTAATCGCCGTATTCCACCTAGGAATGCAAGGATCGAACGTGTGGATGATGAGTCAAGAACTCTTGGCCAAAGAATGGATCCAACACAGCAACCACGCCGTTTAGGTGTGAACTTTGATGCCGATGATGTACAAGGGTTTAGTTTTAACCCTCAAGTTATTACTCTTGTTCGCCAAAACCAATTTGGCGGGACAAACGCTGAATCTCCACACCAACACTTGCAAAACTTTGAGTGTATGATGGAGACAATTAGGCCGAAGAACGCAACTACCAACAACTATAAGCTCAAGCCTTTCTTCTTCTCTTTGAAGGGGAAAGCATTATCTTGGTATCAAGCTCTTCCCAATGGGAAGCTAGACACATGGGAAGACTTTTCCGCGGAGTTCCTCACTAAGTTCTTTCCGCCATCCAAAACGGCGGAACTTAGAGGTAAGATTAATGCATTTACCATGAGATCTAACGAAAGTTTGTTTCAATCTTGGGAAAGATTTCAGGACTTGTTATTGGATTGCCCTCATCATGGCATATCCAAGCTTGCATTGCTGGAGATATACTACAAGGGGCTGGATGTGGAGACACAATTCAAGCTCCAATCCCTCTCATGTGGTACGTTCATGGACATGAGGGAAGATGACGCTTGGGACTTCATTGAGAAGCAAGCAAGGGTCATAGAGAAGTATTCTCACCGGAAGGTAGAGGGAAATCGTGTAGAGCAAGGAGCAAAGCTCACACATGAAGCCCAAACTCAAATCTTTTCTCTCAACAATGAGATTAAAGAGTTAAAGGAAGCTATCAAGACTAACTTTCCAAAGCAACAAGGAAAGGATGTTGGCTATTTGGGCAACAACAACAATGGTGGTGAGAATACAAACCGGAACAACAACAATAACCGGAATAATTGGAATGACAACAACAACAACCGGAACAACAATTGGAACAACAATAGGGGTTCAAACAACAACAATTGGCGCCCCAATCAACAAAACTCCGGTAACTCTTATCCTTCCAATTTGAATTCACTAACTCCACCTTCCTCTTCCTCTACTCCTTTGAAAAGCCAGGGGTAAACATCTAATGGAGGAAGCACTTCGGGGAAGAAGAAGCCCGATCCCGTGTTGGAAACGATCTTGGGAAAGCTTCAAGGTTTGGAGAAACGCATCATTAAGGTTGATGATCAAGTTTCAAAGGTTGATAAAGCCCAAAAGGTTTTAGAAAACCAAATGTTCGCTCATGCGGAGGAAGTTCCTAGGAATCAAGGGAAACTTCCAAGAAAGACGGAGGACAACCCTAAGGGAAGGGTGATGGCAATCACAACTAGGAGCGGAGTGACTACCACCGATCCGCAGCCCAAGTTTGTTGAAGTCTCCGTTGAGAAAGACAAAGAGAAGGGGAAGGAGAAGGAAGATGTCTACGTTCCTCCTCCGGCTTACAAACCTCCCCTACCATTCCCTCAATCTAGAGGGAGAGCACGCCTAGATAAACAATTTGGTAAGTTTATAGAACTCATGAGCAAGCTGCATATTAATATACCATTTATTGATGCTATTGTAGGTATGCTGGCTTATGGCAAGTTCTTGAAGGAGCTCCTCTCCAACAAGAGGAAGCTAGAAGATTTCGGTGAGGTTAAGATGAGTTCGGATTCTTCGGATCTCATCAAGACCATGAAGGCGAAAATGCCCCCAAAGCTAAAGGATCCGGGGTCGTTTTGCATTCCCATAGGAGTGGGAGATGTCACATATGATGCGCTATGTGACTTGGGAGCAAGTGTGAGCATCATATCACTTGCATTATGTAGGAAGATCGGTTTAGGCGATCCTAAACCGGTGAAGATGACGTTGTACATGGCGGATCGATCCATCACTCGCCCCGTCGGTATTGTAGAAGACGTCCCAGTCAAGCTAGGTAAATTCTTTGTTCCCATTGACTTTGTTGTGCTTGACATTTCTGCAGATAGTCCGGTCCCAAACATAGTCGATTGCAAGAATGCTAGACTCGCTTTTGACATAGGAGAGGAGAAAGTAGAGTTCGTTCTTTCCACTCTAGTGAAGGAGCCAATCTTTGATGAGGATATATTCAATATCCAAGATGAAGAAGGGTTGTCTAGAGAGGAGGTAAGTGATATTCTCTTCAAAGATCCTTTGCAAAAGGTTATTACTATGAGTCTAACGGATGTAGGGGAAGAAGAGGAGTGCAATGAGGCAATTGAAGCTTTAGAAGCACAAGAAGAGATGGATGAAGAGGAGTTTGAGAAACTCCACGACGAGGCAGAAAACGTGAGAATCCACGGCCATACACTATATTCCACGGCCGTGGATTTCATCAACCAAACAGTGTCCCACTCCAGAGGGTTACACGGTCGTGGAGAAGGCAGAGCAACCGTAACCACCTTCCACGCCCTAAACCACGGCCGTGGAGGATGTGAGGAAACCGTGATTCTGGCCGTGGAAGAAGGTGATCGAGCCACTTCTTCAACTTCTTTTGATTCTTCTCCCACACCTTCTACACCCTTAGACACTTCTAAGGAGACATCGGATGCTCCTCAAGAACCATTGGAAGCTCCGAAAGCAATGGAGCTAAAGCCACTTCCTACTCATCTAAGGTACGCTTTTCTAGGACCTAACTCTACTTATTCGGTTATTGTTAGTTCCGATCTAACCATAGATGAACATAGTAAGCTTATGGTTGTCCTTAGGAAACATAGGAAAGCTTTAGGTTATACTATTGAGGACTTAGTAGGAATCAAACCCTCCCTATGCATGCATAAAATATTAATGGAGGAAGACTTTAGATCGAACTTCAAGACAACCTCAAAGGCGGTTGAATCCGACCATGAAGGAGGTTGTCAAGAAGGAAAATTTTAAACTTCTTGATGCAGGTATCATCTATCCTATCTCCGATAGTAAGTGGGTGAGTCTAATTCAAGTATTCCCGAAGAAGGGAGGAATGACGGTCATCGCCAACAAGAAAAATGAACTCATTCCTACCCGAACCGTAACGGGATGGCGAGTGTGCATAGACTACCGCAAGCTCAACGCGACGAGGAAGGATCACTTCCCACTACCCTTCATCGATCAAATGCTTGAAAGGTTAGCGCAACATTCACACTTTTGCTATCTTGACGGTTATAGTGGTTTCTTTCAGATTCCGATACACCCGGATGATCAGGAGAAGACCACATTCACGTGCCCATGGGGTACGTTTGCTTATAGGAGGATGCCGTTCGGGCTTTGCAACGCCCCAGCCACCTTTCAAAGGTGTATGATGGCCATCTTCTCCGAATACATTGAGGAAATCATGGAAGTCTTCATGGATGACTTCTCCGTATACGGTTCCTCTTTTAACGATTGCCTTTCTAACCTTTCTCTTGTTTTACAAAGGTGTGAAGACACTAACCTAGTTCTTAATCGGGAGAAGTGTCAATTTATGGTAAAGGAAGGAATTGTATTAGGACACTTAATCTCTAGTAGAGGGATAGAGGTGGATAAGGCGAAAATAGAGACTATAGAGAAGCTTCATCCCCCAACTTCGGTGAAAGGGATAAGAAGTTTCCTAGGACATGCTGGATTTTATAGACGTTTCATTAAAGACTTCTCTAAAATATCAAAACCGCTCACTAATCTATTGATGAAGGATGCAGTTTTTGAGTTTTCGCAGGAATGTTTGGATGCGTTTAACACAATTCGGCAAGCTCTAATTTCAGCACCTATTATCCAACCTCCGGATTGGACTCTTCCCTTTGAGGTTATGTGCGATGCTAGTGACGTAGCTATAGGAGCTGTTCTTGGACAACGAAAGGAAGGGCAAACCCATGCCATATACTACGCTAGCAAGACGCTAGATGAAGCGCAGCTCAACTACGCCACTACGGAAAAGGAATTTCTAGCCATTGTCTATGCTATTGACAAGTTTCGTTCTTATCTTGTAGGTGCAAAGGTGATTGTCTACACGGACCATTCTGCGATCCGGTACCTCCTTGCAAAGAAGGATGCGAAGCCAAGGCTAATTAGATGGATTCTTCTCCTACAAGAATTCGATCTAGAGATCCGTGACAAGAAGGGTTCGGAAAATTATGTTGCGGATCATTTGAGTCGCCTAACACATCTAGAGGACGACCACTTACCTATAGATGACTCCTTCCCGGACGAACACCTACACATTATAGAGGAGTGCATCGATGTGATCTCCAAAGGTAACGAACCATGGTTTGCTGATTTTGTTAACTATTTGGTTTGTCAGGAGATACCACCCGGATTATCCTACGCACAAAGGAAGAAGTTCTTTAAGGATGTTCGGGAATACTTTTGGAATGAACCTCTCCTCTTTAAGAGAGGTCCGGATGGCATCATTCGGCGATGTGTGCCAGAAGATGAGATGCAAAGTGTCATCCGCCATTGTCATTCACTACCTTGTGGAGGACACGCTAGTTCGAACAAGACTAGCGCAAAGGTATTGCAATTTGGATTCTTTTGGCCTACTTTAATTAGAGATGTGCAATCCTTTGTTTCTTGCTGCGATGCTTGTCAAAGAACAGGTAATATCTCTAGGAGGAATGAGATGCCTCTTAATAACATCCAAGAGGTGGAGATTTTCGATGTTTGGTGTTCGCTCCAAACGGTGTGTGCAAGCTTTGAATTTATAACCCTAGACTTAAGCTTAAAACAAGGATGCGAACCCGCAGTGTACGGGTCAATCGTAGTAAAAGCAAGAAAATTCCAGGGGTCGATCACAGGGACTTAGTGAAACAAAGTCCAATACGGTATGCTAGTGTTAATGCTAACCACAAGAGCAAGTATACAATCAAAGATGAATAAGATGTCAAATAAGCAAACATGCAATTCTAGGGATTAAAGCATCTAGTTGTGGTTCCAACTCAAGATCTATAGATAAGCGGACAGAGCTGAGATTTTTGCATGGGGAAGGTGTTTCTAAAGTGGAGTAGATCACCGGGTAAGTCTCACTACACACTAATCCCAAACCGTAACTCCTATTACCGGGTAAGTCTCAAGGAATTAAGATAAAGAACTATTGCCTCAAACTAACACACCATCTAAGGGAATAGAATCAACCTTTACCGGGTAAGTCTCAGGCTAACTCGCAAAGATGGGATGGAAGCACACTCAAACCCCAATAAAGGACAAGCCTTTATTACCTACACTTATGATCGTTAGTATACAAACTAAGGAATTACCGGGTAAGTCTCATCCTAAGCTTGCTTTGAACCAGAAAGGTATAATAAGAATAGGATTTGGCAAACTCTAACACATTAACTCTCAGTTAAGGATCGGATAAGCCACCTCGGTCAGCCAGTTTCCACCCCGGCCGAGATGTTCATCGACTGAACGAGATGCTTAGGGTTAAGGTTAAAGACTCGAACTTTCAGGATCCTACTGTGATTAAGATCATTCTATCATTGTTTTTCCCACAACCTTCAGCCAATCACCCTAGAATCACACAAGGAAATTAGCCACTCATCATCATAATGAAAGTATTAAATATATGGGAAGAAGGTGAATATTTGAACAAAGAAGAATTTAATGAAAACACTTCAATAACTGAATCAAATATCACACAAAAATCGTTCCTTGGATAATGATCCAATAAGACAAGACAACAAGGAAAGGAATTGAAGACAATCTTACAAAACCCTCCAAAAAGCTATAAAGCTATAGTCTTCAATCTTCCTTCAACCTTCAAAAAGGTTCTTCGAATCTCCCAAATTGGAGTAGGATGCGGCTGCTGCGCTGATAGCGGATGTGCTGTGTCGTATGCGGGATCTTCTAACTGTAAGCGGAGGTGTTGGAATTGTGGAAAACCAACCCTTTTTATAGGAAAAATAACCCTCCAAAGATAAGAAATCTTAAGAAGATATTATCCCATAAATATAGGTAAAATATATATTCTGCATATCTCCTTCCTTCTAGAAGCTCAGCCCAAAAATATAAGATCACTTTCCAATTTTAAAAGATCTCAGCCAAGAATAAAATATTCTCGCCGCGTCCTAGGTGTTCGCCTCGGTCGAGTCGGTGTCTCTGGATCGCCTCGGTCGAGATGAATCTCTGGGCAACCGAGGTGATCATAACTGAGTGTAGAATCTCTCAAAACTGGTCCAAAGTAAATCTTTAATCCATGGCTATGCTTCCTGAAGGATTCCTTTTTGCTCCTCAATGTAGCTCCAAATGACTCTTGACTCCTTTTGCTCCTTTTCGATGCAAAACGTACCATATTACCTGTAATTACAACGAAACTAGGTGTAGACCTCGATTCTCGCAAAGGTAGATGAAATGGTAGTAAAATCACATAATGTACATACAAACATGCAGATTATGAAAGATAAAACGTCCAAACAAACCCCAAAATATAGACTATAATTCATGCTATCAAAATACCCCATACTTAGCCCTTGCTTGTCCCTAAGCAAGTTCCTCATATAGAAATCAAGATAGAATGGATTATAAGTCAAGAAAATCAATGAGAAGTCCTTCAAAAATATTTTTATGGTGTGCAACTATCATAGATCACTCTAAGAGAGTACTTCCTGGAAATTAAAAAACTCAATATGATCAAAACATTTTATAAATATAGGAAAGTTGTTCATCTTTGCATAAAATCATAGAATGCATAATAAATCATAATTATCAAAATTAATCATGTATAATCCGATTTAAACCGCTAAGTCAATCAACAAGCTCAAGGTCTCAAGGGCTTCCCAAAAGAAAGGTCAAGAAACGTGTAGGGTAGGGATGCATGTAAGGTAATGTGGTGCTAGAATCCGGGAAAAGGATGAACTTCACTTTCACTTTGACTTGCAACATCTTCCACCAATAAGCTTTGCTTATTTCACACTTTTTCTTTTACTTTACTTTTTGGGATGCATGGATAGAGGTGCACAATAACCGAAGCCTAGGAAATCCGCAATCATCAATTTCTTGAGATGCATCAAACCCTTGATGCACATACCATGACCCGTTAGGAATATCGCTCAATCCGATTTTGGCAAGACACAAACACCCGGCTATGTGAATGGTGCCGAGTTACTCATCTTCATGATTGACTTCCCCAAACCTATTATTGCTTTCTAACACTTTCACTTTCAGCCACTTCTCAACTTTTGACTTGCTTTCACCACTTCGCTTGCTTCCAAATTCCCGGATAGGTAAAGGGAGGCAAAATGTATATGAGGGGCTAAGCATGATCAAGAAGAAGAAGAAGAAGAGAATGAATTGCCTTGGTCTTTCCAAGAAGAAAGTGAGAGAACTTATCCTGCGGTGTCAACCTTCAAATTCAACATAATTTGGATAAAACAAAGTATTAAACATGCTAATAATTTCAAACAAAGCATTTAGCAACTTAAACATATCATAAAACATTTCAAACATATAAAGAATTTAAAACCAGTCAGTAAACAAGATCTTCACTGAGATCATATCCAGATAAGTAACACAAAAATCGTTTTCGAAAACTCTCAGTTACGCCACCTCGGTCGAGATGTTCTTGGTTCAACCGAGGTGAAATGCCTCGTTTGGCCAATACTGACTCGGTCGAGGTCAAAAAATTTTTTTAAAAAACCATTTTTTTTTCGACGTTTTTCTTAATCAAATAACTTGTATGTATGCATGTAATATCAGATAAACATGTAGAAGCAACTGAAGCATAAAATATCAAATAATACATAAACACCCCACACTTGGGACACACTGTCCCAGTGGGTCGAAATAAGTCTAAGGACAGGATACGCACCGAACATAGCTAAACTGCATGAAGAAGTAAGAAACAGCTCCCAGATAAGACCATCTCGGTTGGCGAAGTACATCTCGGTCGAGGTGTTCTGACAGTCCCCGAGATGTATCTCAGTAAAGCTCGTTTCCTCAACTTCTCGAAACTTCGTTCTTCTAGTGTAGCTCCTGAACTGTGATCCTTCCTTTTGGAATACCTGGTTGTTGTCTAGAGGAAAACAAAAACAAAGCAACTATCTAAACTAAACTAGAAAGGGGAGAAGAAAGCAATACCTTGGGTTGCCTCCCAAGAAGCGCTTGGTTTAAGGTCGCTAGCTGGACCCTTCTCCATAGAATTACTCAATGTACCTTGAACACCATGGAGTGCTCATCACATCCATCATAAAATTCTTCCAAAAAGGTTCCGGTTCCTAATTTCACCGGCAAATGGTAGGATTTCCTACGTACAAGCTTGTACGATTTGGTTCTCACCGGAATCCTACCGGTCTTCCTCTTTGTCCATGGGACATAACTCAGTCTTTCATCCCATCCTTTCCTTGATCGAGAAAACAGCTTCTCGAGAATCCTAGTAGCTTCCCCTTCTATAGCTTGGGGATGGTACAAGGTCCTTAGCATGCGAGGGACCCCATACTTGAACAAAAGACACTTCATTGCCTTAACGGTGAAGTGCTTGCTAACTCCACTCCTTATAATCCAAGGAGCTTCTTCTTCCAACAATTTCAAGGAAGACTTCATCTTGATTTTAGGAGGTTCTTTCGGAAGAGACCTCCAACTTTCCGGTGCATTCCTTTCCTCCACCTTGACCACAGTCTCAGTAATTTGGTCAGGGTTTGCTGCATCTTGCAGTTCTACAAATTCTTCTTCCATCTCGGTCGAGATCTCTGACACCTCGGCCGAGGTCTCGGCAGTTGGATCGAGATCTTCCATATCCTCCGCTTCCACAAAAGCTTCAGGAGAAACTTCCGGTTCAACAAGAGGAATGCTTGGAACGTGCAACACTTCCTTATGCTCCTCTTTCGGCTTAGCATAGGATAGGGTGCTTTCCTTGAGCTCCTCCACCTTCTTCATCAACTTCTCCAATCTTGATTCGAGAGAGTCTTCAAAAGGTTGCTCATAAATGTTTTTAGGGACATTCTTCTCATCCCATATCGCAAGTTCACGCTGAATGACCTCTTCTCTTTCCCATTCATTGCTGAACCAATAGAAGGAGTACTTCTCCTCCAAGTATTCATAATGGTCCGCCCTAGCACTTTGCCTTGCTATCCAGGCTGGATCAAATGTAGTCATCGGAAATCCTGAAAACTACAAAACTCATAGAAAGAGTAGTTAGTAGCAACAGGGGCAAGTGCCCCGAAAGCAAACCGTACCGGCTCGGTCTAGACCAAGTCCCCGGCAACGGCGCCAAAAACTTGTTCTTTGGCGAAACTCTGTTCCGTTGCCGGAACAAGAACTTCGCGTGTACCTAAGAACACAAATCTGCAAGAACACTCAAGTAGAATGATTAGTAGAAAAAGCAAGAACAATCCCCGGCAACGGCGCCAAAAACTTGTTCGCTCCAAACGGTGTGTGCAAGCTTTGAATTTATAACCCTAGACTTAAGCTTAAAACAAGGATGCGAACCCGCAGTGTACGGGTCAATCGTAGTAAAAGCAAGAAAATTCCAGGGGTCGATCACAGGGACTTAGTGAAACAAAGTCCAATACGGTATGCTAGTGTTAATGCTAACCACAAGAGCAAGTATACAATCAAAGATGAATAAGATGTCAAATAAGCAAACATGCAATTCTAGGGATTAAAGCATCTAGTTGTGGTTCCAACTCAAGATCTATAGATAAGCGGACAGAGCTGAGATTTTTGCATGGGGAAGGTGTTTCTAAAGTGGAGTAGATCACCGGGTAAGTCTCACTACACACTAATCCCAAACCGTAACTCCTATTACCGGGTAAGTCTCAAGGAATTAAGATAAAGAACTATTGCCTCAAACTAACACACCATCTAAGGGAATAGAATCAACCTTTACCGGGTAAGTCTCAGGCTAACTCGCAAAGATGGGATGGAAGCACACTCAAACCCCAATAAAGGACAAGCCTTTATTACCTACACTTATGATCGTTAGTATACAAACTAAGGAATTACCGGGTAAGTCTCATCCTAAGCTTGCTTTGAACCAGAAAGGTATAATAAGAATAGGATTTGGCAAACTCTAACACATTAACTCTCAGTTAAGGATCGGATAAGCCACCTCGGTCAGCCAGTTTCCACCCCGGCCGAGATGTTCATCGACTGAACGAGATGCTTAGGGTTAAGGTTAAAGACTCGAACTTTCAGGATCCTACTGTGATTAAGATCATTCTATCATTGTTTTTCCCACAACCTTCAGCCAATCACCCTAGAATCACACAAGGAAATTAGCCACTCATCATCATAATGAAAGTATTAAATATATGGGAAGAAGGTGAATATTTGAACAAAGAAGAATTTAATGAAAACACTTCAATAACTGAATCAAATATCACACAAAAATCGTTCCTTGGATAATGATCCAATAAGACAAGACAACAAGGAAAGGAATTGAAGACAATCTTACAAAACCCTCCAAAAAGCTATAAAGCTATAGTCTTCAATCTTCCTTCAACCTTCAAAAAGGTTCTTCGAATCTCCCAAATTGGAGTAGGATGCGGCTGCTGCGCTGATAGCGGATGTGCTGTGTCGTATGCGGGATCTTCTAACTGTAAGCGGCCGTCGATGTATGCGGCGTAAGCGGGGGTGTTGGAATTGTGGAAAACCAACCCTTTTTATAGGAAAAATAACCCTCCAAAGATAAGAAATCTTAAGAAGATATTATCCCATAAATATAGGTAAAATATATATTCTGCATATCTCCTTCCTTCTAGAAGCTCAGCCCAAAAATATAAGATCACTTTCCAATTTTAAAAGATCTCAGCCAAGAATAAAATATTCTCGCCGCGTCCTAGGTGTTCGCCTCGGTCGAGTCGGTGTCTCTGGATCGCCTCGGTCGAGATGAATCTCTGGGCAACCGAGGTGATCATAACTGAGTGTAGAATCTCTCAAAACTGGTCCAAAGTAAATCTTTAATCCATGGCTATGCTTCCTGAAGGATTCCTTTTTGCTCCTCAATGTAGCTCCAAATGACTCTTGACTCCTTTTGCTCCTTTTCGATGCAAAACGTACCATATTACCTGTAATTACAACGAAACTAGGTGTAGACCTCGATTCTCGCAAAGGTAGATGAAATGGTAGTAAAATCACATAATGTACATACAAACATGCAGATTATGAAAGATAAAACGTCCAAACAAACCCCAAAATATAGACTATAATTCATGCTATCATTTGGGGAGTAGATTTTATGGGACCGTTTCCATCATCTTGTGGAAACCAATACATACTCTTGGCGGTGGATTACGTTTCTAGATGGGTGGAAGCGATTGCCTCTCCCACCAATGATGCCATGGTGGTGGTTAAGTTCTTCAACAAAACCATCTTTCCGCGATTCGGGACACCAAGGACTATCATTAGTGATGGAGGTTCTCACTTCATTGCCCGGCGCTTTGAAGCTCTTCTAGCTAAGTATGGGGTTACTCACAAGATCGCCACCCCATATCATCCACAAACAAGTGGACAAGTTGAGATCTCAAATCGAGAGATCAAAGGAATTCTAGAGAAGACGGTTTCAAGGACTAGGAAGGATTGGTCTTTGAAGCTTGATGATGCATTGTGGGCATACCGGACTGCATACAAGACTCCCATAGGAACCACACCATACAACCTTGTGTATGGGAAGTCTTGTCACTTACCGGTAGAGTTGGAGGATAAGGAGTTTTGGGCTATCAAATGGTTAAATTTCAGCATGAAGGAAGCGGGAGAGAAGCGTCTCTTAGACCTTAATGAGCTGGAAGAACTCCGCTTGAACGCTTATGAAAACGCCAAGATCTATAAGGAGAGAGTAAAGCGTTGGCATGATAAGCATATCATTCCAAAGGACTTCAAAGAAGGAGATCAAGTTCTCCTCTTCAATTCAAGACTTCGTCTCTTTCCAGGTAAGCTTAAATCTCGTTGGACCGGACCTTTTCTAATTAAGCGTATTTTCCCCCATGGTGCAGTTGAAGTATGGGGTGAAGCGGGCGGAAGCTTTAAGGTGAACGGTCAACGACTCAAGAAGTATACGCCGGAACTCCAAGCTGAAGAGTTCGCGCCTACCGCACTCGAATAAGTGCGAGAGTGGTCTAGCTACGGACCTTAAACAAAGCGCTTCTTGGGAGGCAACCCAAGGTATTGCATTTACGTTTTTGTTTTCGATTCATAGTTAGCTTAGTTTAGACGTTTTTGCTTTGTTTTGCCTTCGATTCCTTCCGGTATGTTCGTGTTTTTGGATGTAGGAACGATGGAAAAGGAAAAGGGAAGAGTTATTTTGAAGAAAAGTGACGAAACTTGGACTTTGGAGCATTACAGAGAGTTCCACGGTTTAAACCACGGTCGTGACAGCTACAGTGACCGTAATTTCCAAAAGCCTTTGAAAAATCACCAAAACCATGGTTCCGTACATTTCCACGGCCGTGGAACCCCCCGATAGACCGTGATTTTCAAAATTTTGCCTGTCACTATATAAACCACTTTCTTCACAAAAACACTTCACAAATACCCAATTCCACGACCCTCTCAGCCGATTCCACGCCCTTCGCCTCAAATCTCCGTTCGTTAATCGTTTTCAACGATTCTTCTTCCCAAATTGAAGCAAATTCGACCACCAACGAGATCCAAGCAACGAATCGAGCGGCAAATCACCAAGGAATGAACAATTCGAATTTTAAAATCCGAAACCTAGGTTTTTTTCGCTCTTCTCTATCTTCGTCAATTTGGGCTCGTTTTTGTTAGAAATTTTAGGAGAATTGATTGAAATTGGAAGGAATTAGACTAGGGCTGCCTGATTGCTGAATTGGAGTGTTGTTTGTTGAGATTTGTGAAAGAACGAGACGAATCACGGTCTTTGACAGTTCCACGGCCGTGGAAAAGCAAGAACAGACCGTGATTCTTAACAGTGATGGATTTTGTTAGGAGAGTTTCGGGAAGGATTAAGGAGAAGAAGAATGAGCAGAACAAAAAGAGGAAGGGTAACCCCTCTTCCTCTTCATCCTCTAGAGCACCACCACCTTCCTCCCCTTCACCTCCATCATCACCTTCATCACCCGCACCTCCTAGCCCTAGAGTACCGACCATTCATGAGGATTACCTCGATGCACTCGAGAGGATCCATGAGAGGGTTGTGATTGGACCTAGGTACCTATTGTTAGAGGAGCTAGCTCCTCTTAACATCATAGATGACCTTACTTGGCTCTTGGATAGAGCCGGACTAGTTGTCTTCTCGGCTATCCGAGAAGACGCCTACGAGGAGATTACGAGAGAGGTTGTGACGTCTTTCGAGCACAGCCATGTGGATAGGACCGTCTCTTTCCGTCTTATGGAAAGAGACTATCATTTTACCATTCCTGAGTTCAGAGCCTTCTTTGGGTTCCAAGAGACCTTTAACGGTCGTTTTCCTAGTGGTGTTTACGCCAAAGATTTTTGGGAAGAGGTAGCCATGATTTACGCCAACGAGGACCGCTGGCAACCTGCTGACACCAAGGCTAAGTTGATGTACCACTTAGCCTTGAATATTGCTCACCGTATTCTTTCGGAGTGTTTCTTCCCTAGGACGGAGACACCTCAAAAGATCAAGACGGATGAGCTCTTTTTGTTGTATTCTATGCTGTATGGGCGCCGAGCTGACTGCGCCACCCTCTTAGCTGCTACCATGAGCAAACTTAAGAACAAGAGGAAGGGCAACATTGGATATGGGGGGATAGTTACCCATCTTGCTAAGGTGTTGGGAGTTGATTTTTCTGCTTGTACACGCATACCAGCCGTACCCCTAGGACTTCATGCCTTCATGGCTAGAGGTCTCATCTTCCCTACACATAGAGGTCCGCCTATTGCAGCCATGCCTTGGGAGAGCAGGACGGGTAGGGGTATTGAGTGGCTACAGGAGTACTCCATTATGGCTGGACGCCATAATTGGAAGGCTACGTTCGTAGCTATGCATGCGAACAGGATTGCAGCTCCTCCGTATGTGCCACCACCGCCCGTAGTTGAGGAGGAGATGGGAGACCAGTATGAGGGAGGAGGAGGAGCACAGCATGAGTTTGGCACATTTCCGGATCAGCCGGATGCGGCCCCTGATGTGCCTAGACGTTCTCCACGTCCCGCCAGAGCTTCAGGCTCGTCTTCTCGCCGCGCCAGCGTGAGTGAGAGACCCACTTGGATGGAGACGCCTCCTACATGGTACGGAGTTCCACCTCCATGGTCCGCCCAGCAGACACCAACACCAGCACCAGCACCGTCAGACGCTGCAGGATGGTACAGCCAGGCTCCGGGATGGTATAAGCAGATGCCAGATTGGGCCACCGGTCTTTCAGAGAGAGTAGGAGCATTGGAGATTCGAGCCGATGCTAGAGACGGACGCATGGACGACCTCGATCACATGATGAGAGACGTCTACCGCCAGTAGTTTGGGTGGCACTACGACTCCAGCTTCTCTCCATTCCCGCCTCCACCAGCGCCGCAGTGATGATTTGATGATTGATAGCTTTAGCCATTCCACCGCCATTTTGTGAGTTTCTTTTTTTTCTTCTTTTCCTTTCTTTTATTTGAACATTAGGGACAATGTTTGTTCTAATTATGGGGTGGGGTGTGACTAAAAGTTGTAATAACTCTTACTCACTATGATTGCTTCTATTTGAGACTATCTTGCATGTTCATTATATTGTTGCACGTTTCATTATTGCATTGCATGAAAAAGAGTTTGAAAAACCCATAAAAATTGAAAAATTTTGAAAAATTTTGTGCTTCTAAGGAATTGAGATGATTTCTATGATAATCGCTACTTGTGAATTGAGTTTGATGAAAATTGCATGCTTAAACGAATAGTGAATTGAAAAGAAATTGAATGAGTTGATTATACCTCTTTTACAAGTTTCATAATGTGATGAATGTTACTTAAATCATGTTGAGAAATTGAAGTTGAAATCACACTATAAGTTCTTATGCTTCTTGTTGAGATGATTAAGGCAATTCGATTTTTCTTTCTTCTTTCTTTGATCATTTAGCCCCTCATTTAAATTATAGCCTCCCTTACCTATCCGGGAATTTGGAGGAGTTGATTGAAAAAGGCATGTATGATGTGGGAGGGCCATGAAAGCAATTATTTGCAATCAAAAGAATAGAAAGAAATTATAGGTTTGGGGAAGTCAATCATGACGATGAGTAACTCGGCACCATTCACATAGCCGGGTGTTTGTGTCTTGCCAAAGTCGGATTGAGCGATATTCCTAGCGGATTATGGTATGTGCGCTAAGGGTTTGAGGCATCTCATAAAAATTGAGAAACACCAATCTCCTAGGCTTCGGTTTTTGTGCACCTCTATCCATAACTCCAAAAGTAAAGTCGAAAAATGAAAAGAAGAGAGCGAAGCTCTAAGTTGAAGGTGTTGCGGAAACCGCAAGAGAAGAAGAAAAGAGTAGTTGTCCACTTTCCCGAATTCATGCACCACATTCCTTAAAGTTTCCTTCCCTTTCCACATTCTAGACCTTTTTCTTTGAAAGTCCTTAAGATCAAAAGAATGTTATATGGCTTGGTGATCTAAATTGAAGTTTCTTATGATTGATTTTGATAATGTTTGAAGGTTATGATGTTTGTATGGAAGTTTAATTGATTTATGAGTTTTCTTTACTCTTTACTCTTTGATTAAGTGTATGAAAGTCTTATAAAAAATTGAAGCAAGATTTGAGAATGATCTATTGTTTAGAAGGCACATTCATCCAAAAGAAGTATTGCTTTGAGAAGGTACACATATTTCATCCTAACTCTTGTTTTAAAAGCTTTTGAAAGACCTTGCTTAGGGACAAGCAAGTTGCAAGTATGGGGTTATTTGTTAGCATGAAATATTGTGATATTTTAGGCACGTTTTCTAAGTGTATTTGATCCATATTGATAGTCATTGATTGAACATTGATGCATTTGTGAGTTAGTTTGTCTATAATGTCAATATGGAGATCTACACAAGCTTTATGTTGATTATAGGTGATTGAGAGCCATTTCCGAACGGAATTGAGCAAGGATGAAGTTGATTGACATATCCATGGATTGAGGGTTTTCTTAGGAGCAAAAGGAGTGTCAATTTGAGGAATGCACGAGGCTAGGGAAGAATCACGTTCTTGCCCTAAACCACGCTCTAAAATACGGCCGTACTACTTTCCACGTTCAAGTCCACGGCCGTGGAACCTTAGCAAGTGAAGCGTGGTTCATTCCAGTAACTTCTACGGTCGTGGAATCATTGGTTCAAACCGTGTTGATTTCCACGCTCTAAATTACGGTCGTGGAACCTTCCACGACCGTGATCTTGGCGATCTTTTTCGCCACACTTTAAGCCACGATCTCCTACGCAATTGGGCCGGGCCGATATTTTATCTTACACTATAAAAGGACGGACGAAGAGATTCCGTCACCTCGCTTTAGACGCCCGCTTAGACGAACTTTTGTCTACGCTTACGCTTGGATTTGCCCTAATCTCGCATTTGGCGGAGATTGTGTTTGGGAGATTTTGCCTTTGTCGTTGTGATTTCCGGATTGACAGAAGATCGAAGATTCGGAAGATTATTCGCAAGAAGATTTCGCTTCTTGCTTAGGTTTGATTTAGAAGACGGATTGACATCCCGTTCTTCCTTCTTATCTAAGATTTGTGTTTGTTTGTGTTATTCCAAATCTAGTGACGATTATTGTTCTTGATTGTGACTTTGAGATTGATTTGAAGTTTATTGAAGGTTTTCGGAAGTTTTCATCTTTCAATCTTTTAATTCTTGAATTTGATATCAATATGACCGTTGTTGGCTAAAAACCCTTAACAATTCTAAGGTGAAGGGTTGATAGTTGTGGCTTAGATGATGATAGATCGATCGTAAACAGATTGGACCCTGAGAGCTAGAGAGAATCGCCGACGAACCCTAAATTACGGCCTGTTCTTGAGTCCACGACCGTGGAACCTCAAGAACTAACCGTGATTTCCCTTAAGTTTACAAACTTGCTTTTACTTTAATCCAAAGTTAAAGATTTGCTTTAACTTAGTTTAGGCTTGTCTTTTCTAGGTGGTAGTGAAGCCTCAACAACCTCTACCTCGATTGTGAGTGTCACAACCTTAATCGGTTTAGTTAGTCTTGATCCTTGGATTACAAGTTTGGGTATTTGACATTAATTCTTACCTTTAGAACCTTCCTATATTGAAGCCTCAACAACCTTTATAGAGAGTGTCTTGTAGGTGATTCATATAAGGTTTTTGGAACTTCACCGTACGATTACCTTACATTCGTATACCTTTGCATATCTCAACTTTGTCCTTATATCATTAGTATATCTTGAATCGATTGCCACAACTGGATTCCTGGATCTTTAGGATTGTTGTTTTCCCAATAATTTGAAAAGCTCTTACATTTACTCGCTTGATAACCTATAATTGAATTTGTTCCCCCCAAATCCCTGTGTTCGATACTCTGGAATTCTTGTTTAACTACGTCGATCCGTACACTGAGGGTTCGCTTGCTTGATTCTAGTTTTATAAATTTAAAGCTTATTTGCACGCACGCTAAGTGGCGAACAAAGTTCACATCTGTTCTTCTGAAATATGGTTTCTCTCAATCTCTGGCTTATTACTCCCTTTTCACCTTCATACGGTCAGGTATCATCCTTCACATTCTGATAGATGTGGATGATCTAGTCATTACTAGAAATAATTGTGCTACCGTTCGTCGATTTAAAGAATATCTTCATGATTCATTTCATATGAAGGACCTTGGACCCCTTCGGTTCTTCTTAGGCATTGAAATTGTTCGTACACCGTCTGGTTTATGGTTTAACCAACGGAAATACACTATAGATATTCTAGCTGATTTTGGTCTTCTTGGATGCAAACCCGCATCGTTTCCGATGTTTGTTGATCATGGTCTTTAATCAGATTCCTCTACTTTGCTTGATGATCCTGAGAATTATCATCGATTGGTTGGCCGTCTTATCTACTTGTCCATCACTCGCCCTGAACTTGCATACTCGATTCATACACTTTCTCAATTTATGGCTGCTCCGCGCCGTGGCCATTGGGATGCTGCCGTAAAGGTTCTTCGTAACCTAAAGTCAGTACCTGATCAGAGTATTTTTTTTATCTCGTTTAGTGATTTGTGTATTCATGCTTTTTGTGATTCTGATTATGCAGCTTGCCTTATCACTAGACGCTCTACTATAAGCTACTTCATTCTCCTTGGCAATTCACCCATTTCTTAGAGAACCAAGAAACAAGCTACGGTTTCTAGATCTTTTGTCGAGGCCGAATATAGAGCAATGACAGCTACTACTTGTGAGCTCCTTTGGCTTTGTTCTCTACTTGATTCACTCGGGGTTTCACACAAGGCTCCTATGCGCCTCTTTTGTGATAATCAGTCCGTCATTCATATAGCCAACAAGAGGTTGCATGGGAGGTCGAGTTGTCGGGCTAGAAAAGTTTCACTAGAAGCTAGGGTCGATGGGGACAAGAGGTGCAAACCAAGAGTAACATGGGCGGGGCATAAAGGTGACTACAAGGGCTGGTGACTAGGGAGTCGGGCTAGGAAGCAAGAGACATGCTAGAGAGTTGGGTGAAAGGTTAGGATGAGTAGCATGGGCGGTTAGAAGGGGAAAGGGTTGTTGGCGCCAGACGACGTTACGAGAGCCCAGGGAAGAAGTGGCGATGGCGCTAGGTGGTGTGGGTGTGCCGGGGAGAAAGTGATGATGACGCTAAGTGGTGTGAGGCCGGGCAAAAGGCACCAACTAGTGTCGGGTGGTAAGGGAGGAAGAAGAAAGGGAAGGAGAAAAAAAAAGATAAGAAAGAATAAAATAAAATAAAACTCAATAAAAATATTCGGAACGGATGTTTCGGATCGGAAAATTTTCAAAACTTTTTCATAAAAATAGTTACGAATATATATAATAGTAAAGTATCTTTTACAATATAAAATAATCTCGAAAAATATTAATACATTAATATAATAATAAAAATACGGAATAATATTTATATAAAACGCACCTTATATGTGTTTCATACCTAGTCTCTTGGGATTTCAACCTTGATATTATATCATATACTTATATTGACACATTCGTATACTTGTGGTACTATGTGATTAATGTGAAGTCAACACACATCATTTATGTCGTCAAATATGAAGGGTGATCGACCTCTAATTCGGAAGATATTAGGCTTTTATTTTAGTAAGGTGTTACATGGGTTTTGATGCATGCAAGGTACTTGATGACACCATAAAGCTCCACATGTATTTGGACCTCATGTTTAATATTGGCCATCAATTTACATTAAATATAAAAATTAAAATATTGGCCATCATTTTACATTTAATATAAAAATAATAATTTTAATTTGCTTAGTATATGGGACAATATTTTGGTGACTCAATAGGTGAGTCACCCTTTTCATCCAGTAGGTAAAATAATATATTTGTTTATTCAATGTTGGAAAAGTGAGAGGCATGAGTATCAATTATACAATTAGGGGGATATATTTATCTTTTTGTGGAAATTATAATTAGATAGTTGAAGATGGGCAATCGATATGGGTTTCCAATTACATCATTGATTTTTATGGGCCTAGTAAAACTAAGTGGATCAATTTACACAACATTCTGAAGTCCAACAATCTAGAAGTGTATTGCATTTGTTTTGCCGGTCCAACAAAAATGGATGCTTCTTCATCCTTATGAACCCTCCTGATCCATTCGGATGCAATAATCTCGCAATCAGATAAGCATTTCGCCACCGCCATCAACTTCCCTTTGTTTAATGGTGTCGCGCTTTGTTTCCATGAGATCTTGTTGCATTATGCTTCGATTTTTCAGTCCCTTTTCGATCGCAACCTCAACTTTTCCCCCACAAAGCAAGGTATACCTTCTCATTCGACCTCTATAAACTTTTTGAAGTCCGTAATTTAGCTTTCCTTTGTCGGTCATAGATTTTGCTAACTACAAACTGGCAATCTAATTGATGTTTGTAACATTTATTATATTATAAGATGACCATGTGTTTCATGGTTAAGTGGACCATAAAATATACTTGTAGGAGAGTGACTATTAGTAGACATTGCTCTTTCATCACTTGACCATATAAATTGCAGGTGATAAGCTGATTAATGGCATTTTTTTACTAGCATACCAAAACAAAGCTTAGTTTTGATCAGATATGACCAAAACCATCCCTCATGTACTATGTTCCTTCCTGAGTAATGCCCAAATTAAATGGTAGGTGATAAGATATGAATTTCTTGCAACTGCAACCGAGCTATACATTTGTGGTTTCACACTCACATCCACTTACTGTTGGTGATATCGTCAATTCTTTGCTGATATGAATTGTTGTTGATATCGTTTATTTTGCATTTTGTGGTCTGAATTTCCTCATGATTAAGAATAATTGGATTGTATAAGGAAACTGATATGTTGTTGATATCGTCAATTCTTCCCAATCTTTGAAGGTATTGGACTTGATATGTTGCTATAAATCCACTGTTTCATTTGCAAATTGAATATAAACACCAAGCTATGAATAGGAAATACTACTAGTGCAATATGAATGCCTTAAATTGATACAAAATTGTCAATGAAATAGTAGAGAAATAATCTCTAACTAATAAATTGAATTGAACATTTCTTCATATAAAAAACATAATTGCTAGGTTTCTTCTTAATAGATAAGAGAAGTGATATATCTATCTAATCAACTGTAAAATCTCATTAGGTTCCTTGTTAATCATAGTAGCTTCTTCCTTCATCATCTCGTTAATTTCCTTCTTAATCTCTTCTTCCTTCATCATATGGATAACTTTCTTCTCCTTGTCATTGAAGTACTTCTCATTCTTATTCTTCTCTGTAGAATCTTTAGGGCTAGTACGTCATTGTCAATCTTTTCTTTGTGCATGTCACTAAAGTGTGAATGGGTTGACTAATTTTGTTTGCTTCTTCATTAAAGAGGACTAGGTGCTATGAAAGGGAGGATCCATTCCTACCATGTTCTTAAGATTGACACAATTTTTGACATCGGCTTGAAACTGCATGCGTAGTAGAGCCCTTGACTCCTCCACAAAACTAAGTGTTTTTGCATGAGGCATTCATAGAGGACATGGATACCTTCTGGGGTGATTATTGGCGTAAAAACCCCCTTGATAGTACATGTTGAGCTCTTGAAGGGAAGATTGAAGGTTGTAGGTCGAGATTGAAGGCCTCTTTGCAAAACGAGTCCGGTAAGAACCCCGATTGAATGTCCCTTGAGCTGTACAGATTTAGCCTATGTCAAGATCAAGCTATTCTTCCGCCTATTCATGCCATAGGCTTTGTCATCATGGGTTGGAAGCAAGTTATGCCACTGTACGTACAAATGACCACTATGGTAGCAGGTTTTATGGTTGTTCTTTGTATTATTCAGATGGGAAATGTAGGTATTCACCTATGTCAAGATCAAGTTATTTTTCCGCCTATTCACGCAATGCTTCTCTTAAGGAAACTGAGAAGACTAAATTTGTGGTCAAGACTGAAGATGATCGTGATGAAAAATCTGGGGACAAAGTTGAGAAGACTAAATATGTGGTTAAATAGCAGCTGATTATGTAATCCTTACCTAACCAAACCCATGACGTTCACAAACTCCCTTTGCCTTCTGCTTTGCCTCTGTTATGATACTCATTATCTCAATGTACAATTCTTCATTTGTCATTGTCAAAGTTGACAAGCTCTCAAACTCAGACTTCATTGCCTCGTACCTTGACATTTCCTTCGGCTTCATCTTCAACAAGGAATAGTAAGGAACAGGGATCTTCAAATACTCCCTTGAAAATCTTTTCTCCATCGATCAAGGATATACCTTTCCGGCGTAGGTATTGTATCTCCTCAACGTGAAGAACACAAAGTGAGTGACTATACATTATACCTTTCAACTCGAATTTTTTACAATCACATATAATATCTAGTGTATCTTGATCCACTGCAACATGATAACTTCTACGTGTTATACATCCATCAAAAACCTTTCTCACCAAAATCTCGTACACGAACCTCCTTCTATCATCTTTGATTTCTTGGCATTTGCATATGCCATCTCTTTTACTTCATCTTGAAATTCTGCTAACTTCTTATTTGTGTACAACCTTTGGAATATATGCTCAAACTCATGCTCGGTTGCACAATAAATTGGGATATCCTTGGACTCATACACAACCTTGTCCTCCTCTATAACCCTCTTAGCAAGTTCCATACCATATTGCTCCATAAATTGCTTGAGAGATGTATTTATATTAAGAAACTCCTTGAAAGAATAATTCTTGCTCTCACTTCTTTGTGTGTTTGCCATTCTAGCCTATAATGAATCCTTAAAATAAATAGGCACCCACATGTGCCTATACTCAAACATTGTTGTACACCATTTACTCTCTTCAAGGCTACACATAACTATCAAGTGCAAGGATATCTCAAACTCGGAGGTAGTGAATGAATCGTGCAATACACTTCTTAACCCTCTTAAAATCTAATGAGAAGATTAGTGAAATAAGACACCTTTTGTAACTTGTAGACTAACTAGGCACCATATTTTTGCAATTAAAAAATAAAGATAAAATTGAGTGGATATAACCAAAAATATGGAAATTCAAAGATTGATCTCTCTTTTATTAATAATCAATTAAATTTTGTTAAATCGAGAAATTAAATATTCTTATTTTTCTTCTTAATTATAATTAGTAAAAGATTGTGTCAAAGGTAGGATTCGAACTCTGGACGAGCTCCCCCACCCTTATATTAGTTAGACTAATCAAACTTCGTGTATTCTTTTGATGATACACAATATTTAATACACAATTTTAATACATAATTTCAATTACACAATGTCCGTACACAATTTCAATTACACAATGTTAATACATAAAACACAAATATCAGCTACATAAAATGCATTGGGCATACATATTCTACACTCCGAGATATGTCATCCACAAGAAATACACGTTTACTACATAATTGTAACAGTTATGTAAAAAGGCACAAAAAATATGTATTCATAACGGATCCACAAGGAATACACATTTACTACATAATTTTGCTGAGTTATGTACGACGTATCTTCATCGACAACCCTCCATTGATGCTCTCGAATTGATGATCCGAGTTCTACGCTGAGCAATGGAGAATAGAATAAAAAACGATGAATATTGTTAAATGACCTTCATTAATTATGGAGATATTTTAGGAGTTGTCAGTATCTCTTTCCTTGTTTGACGTAGCAATATAATTATTTTATTATCTAATTAGGAAAATTAGTTATTTATTATAGGAGAGAGAAGATTCACTTATATGGTAATATCATTTATTATTTTCTATTTGATCTTTTTCTACGTAAATTAGGGTGTCTACTTTGTTAATAGAAAACAAAAAGTACTTACTTTATGCACAAATATACGTAAAATACCTATTTAACCAACTCATTCAAATATCATTTTACTTAGCGTTTTCGCTTTCCTTCAAATGTTTTCTAGCGTTTCCCATCACATGCCATATACACCATTTGTGTTAACTATTCGGGAAAACCTCTACAATGGCATTCCATGAAAACAAAATAAATTAAAAAGTATGCATCCTTAGTTAGAAATAAATGTGACAATATATATAGAAAGATATACAAATCATACACTCGAGCCACATTTTAAACATTCATACAAAGTTCGACGTATCTTCTCCTCCCAATAATGCACACCCAAATAAGATTGAGTGTGTGTGGTTATTAACACCTATAAACGGAGAGAACGGCATCCTATACCTATTTTTTACATACGTCGTGTCAAAAGACAAAATGTCTCCAAAATCCTTGTAAGCGGCCCTGCTATGTCCATCTGCCCACAATACATTTTTCAAGGAGTTGTCCTCATATGTCTCATACATGTAGAAGAAGTTTGTTTCACTTGACATCATACTATCAAAGTAAGTGTTCATTGCTGCAAAGTCACCTTTCTGCAAGTTCAACCTCCTCTCTCTAGCTATTAAGTTTCTACAATCCCTATCATCAAAAGGGACATTATTATGCCCACCAAAATGCACCACAAAAGTAGAGTAGTTCTTTCTAACCGGGACACTGACCGTGTCATTATCTAGAAGTATCCTCTTATTTCCATCACTAATGCGTTTGTACCTAGGCATGAATATCATATCTTCCGGCTTACATTCATGGTTGTGCTCAAGAACAACTTTAATATCTTCCATGATCTATCAGGGTATGATGTTGCGTTCACCTTAAACTCACGAGCAATCCGACAACTACTACTTGGTCTTCCCGAATGCTTCGACTTTGGTGTAAATGAACCGTATTTTGAAGAAACAAGCCTTAACCATAACCAATTGTTGTAATTCTTTACATGACGGTTTCTCTCAATGTGTTTCGCAACAACATCAACACTCTCTTACCTACTTTCGAAGCTTCTAACTCGTATTTTGAATCCGGTAGCCCTACCATATTCATGACAATAATCCAAAAGTTCATCGACCGGAGAAAATATAGACCCTACACAAGGCGGCACAATCATGTTAGCTTCGGTATTGTTCTCTTTTTATTTCTCCAATAATTTTCCTTAATTCATCTTCAGAATCGTTAGTGCGATTTTCCGACAACATTTCAGCAACTTCATTTTCAACATAATCTGAATTCAAATATTTCAAATGTACAACTTCATTATTTTCACTAAATTCAGTCACTTCTTGAAAAAACGGGATGTTTAAATCAAAATCCTTCAACTCCATATGAAATTTGAATATAGGGAACATGAAACTAATTGGAAAAACTCAAGGACCGAATAAGATTAAAATGGGACATGAAACTACGTACTGATGAAGAACCAAAGATGACGTAGATGAAGAAGCTAAACCAATAAAAAATATTTATAAACCCCAAAACAATACCAACCATGATGAAGAAGCTAAACCATTCAGAAAAATTCAATGATAAAACATGAAACTACTTACTGACGAAGAAGCTAAAAATATACATACATTTATACAAACATTTATGAAATCCTTCGACTCCATATGAAATTTGAATGTATGGAACATGAAACTACTTACTGATGAAGAAGCTAAAAAGAAGCCAAATGAAGAAGCCATATAGAGAAGTCAAGGACCGAAACATGAAAAGTACAAAAAGACGGATGAAGACGCATGAAAAATACAAAACTTATTGATTCACATTCTTAGTTGCAATGGAGGATGAAACTTTTGAGATGCTAGATGAAGAAATCTTTGAGATTCTAGTATGTCAGATGAAGAAGCTAAACAGACGGATGAAGAAGCATCCTTTTTTGTTGGACCGACAAAGCAAATGCAATACACTTCTAGACTATTGGACTTCAGAATGTTGTGTAAATTGATTCAGTTAGTTCTACTAGGCCCATATAAATCAATGATATAATTAGAAGCCCATCTCGTAGGCCCATCTTCAACTATCTAATTATATTTTCTACAAAAATAAATAAGAATAATTAATACTCATGTCTCCCACTATTCCAACACTAGAGAAACAAATATATTATTTTACTTAGTAGATGAAGGGGTGATTGAACTATTGGGTCACCAAAACATTGTCCGACTATATGTTATTACTTTACATATTTGAACTCTTTTTGGTCCAAGAGAGGTTGATTGCTTTATGGAGATCAAGTACGTACTTGGGTGATTATTCTTGTTTCAATATATTTTTCTACTCCACTCTGTGCCTAGATTTATCATTCCCAATATAATGTCTTGCTCCCTTTCTAACTTGCCTTGTTTGATTATTGTGCAAATAGTTTTCGTCTCTTTCCATTTTTCTCCGTTTTTCCTCACAAAAAATATTCTCCAATTCGTATAGTTAGAGAGGACATAACATTCAAGATATTTGGAAAAAAAAAAGTGTATAATAAATACTCATTTATTCCATTCATACCACCATGAATGAGTTTAAGCATATTAGAGATAGCTTCTCCCATAATACGATTCATTCTAAAGCTTAATATATTTTTAATATATGACACAGAATGCAAAGACATTCAGGCAGAGTTTTCATTAGCATTGCATGATTATACTCATGCAAAGTTAGCTTGGAAGGGGAGTTACCTTTCACGTTGATGGCTTTCATCTGCGTTGCTAGAAATTTAGGAAATATAGTTTTTTTATACATAGGTAAGTAAATTAGGGAAGTCAATATCTAGAAACGGACAATTCTAAAGCATCCTTTCGGATGAGGTCTTCAACGTCATCCGGTAGAGCATCTTCATAACCAGTACAATTGTGACCATGAAGCGCAAGTCTATCAGCGACGGAGTTGAAAAACCTAAAAATATGAAGAGCACTAGAGTATTTGAAGCCCGAGATCATGAAGAAAATATTTTAGATGATCATATCCGTCTGTCAAAGTAGTTTCCAAACTTGATTGATTGAATTGAGCAGTATCAAATTATCTCCTTTAATCTTAATAAATGTAACACCTAGACTTCTTACCTTTTGTGGACCCTCCAGAAGAACAACAACTTGTGCCCCTGAAATAGAGTTGACCGTGCATTTTTCAAACTTGATTGATCGAATTGATGGACATCAATATATTTATATGATTAAATACCAAATTATGTATAATTATTATCTGCGTCCTTAAAAAAATTTGGGCCGGACCCTGAGCTTCAGTAACCCAATAGACTGGCCGAGTTAAGTATCGGTAGGTCCTGACTCCTGAGCCCAAATCGCATTCGCCAAGTATATAGTTAAACCCCCTTGTTAAACCCTACCCTTAGGGTTTTGATTTCTTCTTCCCCATTCACCAAGCCTCCCGTTGATTGCTTTCATTGCAATGGCGAAGCGTTTGTTGCCTCTGCTTAACAGGGTTCTGGTGGAAAAGATCGTTCCTCCGGCAAAGACCAGCGGCGGAATTTTACTTCCGGAGAAGACCTCCAAGGTAAACAATAGTCTCTCTCTCTACTGCTCATCTATCTTATCGGACCATTTCTGTTATGATTCGATGTTGAAATCTACTTATTCATGTGGTTTGCCATTGTGTTTGCTATTTGGTGTGGACTTTTCGTGCACGGACAATTGTTGTTATTTCGTCTTAGGTCTGATGAAATGTGGATTAACGGTGCTTCATTTTTATTCTTCTATATTGAGAAGATGCTAGTAAAATGCACTTGTTCAGACATGTTAGAATCGGGTATCTGCTTTAGTTGTTAATCTGGCAATGGATAATCTGCTATAATGAAATTTGGAAGTGGTAACATCAATATCTGTTGATTGAAATGCTGAATAACTGATATTGAAAAGGATGTTTTAAGATTCACGGTTTTAATAGTGTGCTGTTTATGGTGATGTAGCTGAACTCTGGAAGAGTTGTAGCTGTTGGACCTGGACTTCTCAACAAGGAGGGAAAACCCATACCAGTTAGTGTCAAGGAAGGAGACACTGTGCTTTTGCCAGAATATGGAGGAACCCAAATTAAGCTTGAAGAGAAAGAGTAAGTTTCATCTACCATCCTATTGCCATCCATGGTTTTACACTTTTACTGTTGGAGGAATGTTTTAGGATAGAACTTGTCTCATGTTATCATGACTCTGTCCCTATTTTGTTATTTTCAATAGTGGAGAAGGAGAGAGTTCCTTTTTATCTTAGTAGTAACTTAGTAAGAAGAAGGAAGTTCTCTGAGGATAATAAGATTAGAAACAGCTAATATATTGAAGCAAATTCCAAGGCCTAGACCAACAATATGGGCAACAATTAAGCTTATACATTCACTTGTGAGTGTGAAGAAGCTCTTACAACCATTCCCTTCTGTGTTCCTATGCATTTCTAACCTTGTAATTTTTATTGTATATGCGTGCTTGAATGTATTGTCACCATCTCAAGCTTTTTTCTGTCTGTGCTTGGTTGTATAGCTTGTATTGTCACCTTGTAAGGCGTTATCATATAATAATGTTATATACTGATGCATCCTGTTTTGATGTCTATGATAATGATTTTATCTTTTTATGCAGATACCACTTGTATCGTGACGAAGATATATTGGGAACCCTGCATGATTGATTAAATATGGTATCAGTTCATCTCATGTGCCATGTCTGAGGAACGAAGGAACCCTGAGAGTCGCATTGTTTGTATGGCAGTGTTCAGTTTGTTACATGCTCTACTGTCGAGTGTATTTTGGTCTGAACATCAGTTGACTTAGTAAGTGAATTTTCACTGATAACTTTGTTGGTTTTACTCCATATCCCCAACATTTATGCTATTGTGAAACATTTACTTAATAATGTACCGAGTTGATCGAAAATGATGCTTCATCTCTACTGTCCACCCTGAACGTGAAGGATTTCTCTCATTTTCCTGGAAATTCAAAGCAAACCAGATATATGTAAAAACGTGAATGTAAAAGTGATGTGGATTGCGGCTTGGTTATCGCAAAACAAACTTGATGCGTCTTTAAATTCAACGTTCAAGTCTTTAAATAGATTCTCTCAACACTAGATTGAGATACCGTGCTTTGTTTCTTTGTTTTACATGAGATCGGTGAATTCCCAAAGAGTATATAGTAGCCGGTAACAAATCTTCTAGTACTAGTGAGCTCAAGCTTTCCGGTTGAGGGTAACAAAATACCTTGTCTTGGAGTCATCTTGATATGCCTAAGGACTTGTTGGGCTGCATCTAAGTGTGGTTGGCGAGGATTACTCATAAAATGATTTAGAATGTGCACGGCATATACTAGCTAGATCTGGTCTTGTGATGGTAAGGTATATGAGACGTCCAATAAACCTTTTATATTGTGACGTATCTGGAAGTTCCTCCCCTTCATCTTGGCGTAGGACTAGATTTTGGTTGGTCCATGGGGAACCTTGCAGGTTTGGACCTTAGCAACTCAACATCTTCGAGAATTTTGAGTGCGTATTACCTTTGACTTAACGAGATCCCTTTGCTTGATCGTGCCACTTTGATTCCAAGGAAGTATCTGAGTTTTTCCATGTCTTTAAGTTTGAATTTATGTGACAGAAAGGACTTGATGTCTTCAATGTCTTTACATCGTCATCATAAACTAAAATGCAAGGAATGTACCTTTTTTGTCTCTGACGAACAATGAATAATTGGACCATGCCTGAACAAACCCAATAGTTTTAAGAACATTGGAGAGCTTGATGAACCATTGTCTTGACACTTGTGTTATTCCGTATAGTGACTTTTGTTATTTACATACGACATTCTCCCCTTTTTGGCCGAAACTAGCTGGGAGGGACATGTAGACATCTTCATGAAGGTCAACATTAAAAAACGCGTTATTGACATCCAATTAATGAACATGTCGATTCCGGAGAGTGGCAAGACTAAGCAAAACACGAATAGTGATTAGTTGGGCCACAGGGGCTAATGTCTCTCGGTAGTCGATCCTATGGAAATGGTTATATCCTTTGGTGATGAGGCAAAGCTTATATCGTTCAATCGTGCCATCAAGATTATGCTTGATTTTGAACACCCATTTGCAACCAATGGGACACTTGTGAGGCGGAAGAAGGACAATACTTTATGTGATTATCTTGTACAACTTTGATGTCAGTAGCTATGACGTCATGCCATCAAACATTAGAGATGACTTGCGAAAAAGAGTAAGGTTCTTTGTCAACCACAATATTAGCAAGCAAAGATTGGTAGAATGGGGACAACCAATCATAGGTTAGGACATATTGAATGGAGTGTGTCGTGGATGGATCGGTGGCGGTTGCTTTTTCGGATTTGATATCCACTAGATAAAAAGTTAGAGAGAGGAAAAATAGAAGAGTGATTAAAATATAAGATATGTGATACCACTCCTTTTTATATAAAAAAGGATAAAAAAAAGTGTAATATGAGTATATTAGTATATCAAATTGATATCCATATACTTATATACCAAACATTGAGTATGTATTTTTTTTATATATCGGTACCCATATCAGATATCTAGATATGGATATCAAACATGCCTTAAGACAACCGTGGTAATATGGTGAAACATCTTGCTTGCTAGAAATCAAATTATATTCAACAACAAAAAGATGCCACAAAAGCTTAAACACATTGTTAAGAACCAAATAAACGATTGGGAAAATGCCAACTTAAAGTTGAATACAAAACACATCAAACAACCGAAATAAAGAAGAAAAGGGCAATCATATTTCCACCATTTGGGTGAAGGGGAAAGGGGTGGAGAAAGGGATGTATTTGTGTTAAATGGTGGATGGATGTGACTTGTAGGGGGGGGGGGGATAATTGATTAATTTGTGTAAAATGGGTGGAATTAAGATTGGGCGAAGAAAAACAAAAGAAAACATTATATGGCAAATATCTAAGGAGGATTTGTCAAAATCAGTTTTGATGTCTCAAGGAACTCGTTTAACCAATTTGCTTATGAGTACATAATTCAGAACAACCTTGCAATCACACTAATTGTAGGAAAAAGAAGATGCAATGCTGACTTTGTGTTAGAGGCAAATGCTTTCGCTCTTTGGGAGATCTCCAAAAGGCCACAAATATATGTGTTACGTCTATTGAAATTGAAGGAGACAATCTAGTGCTCATTAATTCGACCAATCAAGTCTGAAAACCACCGTGGGAGACATACATGATCATCTCAAATATCTCATCCATGATCTCGGGCTTCATGCACTCTAGTGCGCATTATATTTTCAGAAAAATCAACACTTGTTGATTGACTCGAACTGCATGAACACTACTCAACTACACATGACGATACATTACCACACGATATTGTAGACCTCATCCAAAAAGATGTTGTAAGACAAACAATCTCTAAAAAGTGATCCTTGTACATCTTGCCTTTGTATTAAAAAAAACTCATTATATATATATATATATATATATATATATATATATATATATATATATATATATATATATTCTCATATAAGATAATTTTATAAATTTAATCACAATTATTAATTATTTTTTTAAAAACTCCTAAAAATCTTCCTTTTAAAAAATGGTTTTCCTCTCCTAAAGATCTCCTCTTTATTTATTTATTTATGATACCCCATCACGGACGCTCCCTTTTACTTATCTGGGTATAATTTTATTTTTCGACTAAAAAGGAGTAAAATTTAAACAGTTATATCCAACGGCTCTTTTAGGCACGCGCTTCCCAATTCGGAGGTCCTGTTCCTACAAAATGCCCTTCGATCAAGCTTCATCCAACGGTCCATATTTCAAAAGCAGATACAAATTCGACCGTTGTAGCTACTGAGTATAATAGGAGAAGTCTTCTACATCCCCTCTTTCCCAGATAGGGTTTCTCATTCCTTGTCGATTGTGTTGATTTGGTTCTTGAATCCCTAATCAAATTAGAGAGAGTATTTGATTTCCTGATAAACACAGAGCTTTGATTTTGCGATTGGAGAGGGAGAAGAAATGGCTTCAAGACACATTGTTACTCAACAAACAAGAGGTTTGTCTTTCTTCTTCCTTTTTGACGCTTGCATCTTGATTCGACTGATTTTAAGTTCAAATACATGATGTGTGCTTCTCTAAACAACTTTACACATGAAAAGAAACCAGCAATTGCGATCTTTCGACTGCTAGATCCTCTGTATGCTATCAATTGAACATTCCTAACAAACCCTAAAAACCATGAATTTTAGGTGATGGAGTAGCCGTTGAAGGTATGAAAGCACAGAAGAACGTGGCGGGAGGAGATGCGAGAAACAGGAGAGCACTTAATGATATTGGAAATCTTGTTCCTGGGAAGGCACCTGAAGGAAAGCTTCATGCCCAAATCTCAAGGCCTGTCACAAGGTTTTAGTTCTTTTCATTATGAATAATATCAATCTATCATTTGAGTCTTTTGCTGATTTCCCCCTTTAATTTTATCCCAATTTCTAGGAGTTTTGGTGCTCAGTTGCTTGCCAAGGCACAGGGAGGAGTAGCAGTAATTGATAACAACAAGAAGGTGGTTGCTAAGAAGGCGGCTGCGCCACCAGCAGAAAAGAAAATCCGATCAAAGCCAAAACCCGAGCAGGAAGTGATTGTGATTAGCCCTGATACAGTAGAAGAGAAACTCAACAATAAAAAGAGTAACGATGGTGGCTGCAGCTCAGGTAGAAGGCGGAAGAAAGTTGCCACTACGACTTCAATTCTCACAGCCCGTAGCAAAGCTGCTTGTGGGGTGGTGGTGCCTGAAAAGAAGCCTAAAGAGCCAATCATTGACATTGATGCTGACGATGTCGATAACGAATTGGCCGTGGTTGAGTATGTTGAGGATATCTACAAATTCTACAAGCTTTCTGAGGTATATATCATCATATGGGGCCTAATTGATGAAATCAGGATTTGTCTTTGTGGTGATGTGATTTATATATTTTTCCTTGATTTAGAACGAAACCAGGCCTCATGACTACATGGGATCACAGCCAGAACTGAATGAGAAGATGAGGGCTATTCTAATTGATTGGCTAATTGAGGTCCATAATAGATTTGAGCTCATGCCTGAAACTCTCTACCTAACGATCAACCTCATTGATCGGTTCCTGGGTCTAAAATCAGTGTCTAGGAGGGATTTGCAGCTTGTGGGTATTGGTGCCATGCTCATTGCTAGCAAGTATGAAGAGATTTGGGCTCCTGAGGTATACAAATATCTTCTTTTTTTTTTTTTTTGCAGAATCCGAATAATTGTAAGAATTGAAATCTGAATCTTAGTTTTGTGTTTTCAGGTGAATGATTTTGTTACCATATCAGATAGAGTTTACACCAATGATCATATCCTTAAGATGGAGAAGATCATTCTGGGTCAGCTGGAATGGAACATTACTGTGCCTACAATTTACATGTTCCTTGCTAGATTCATCAAAGCAGCCATTGCTGATGATGAAGTGAGAATCACAATTCACAAATAAACGTATCTTAGATAATATACTGGTTTCAATTTTGTTCTAATCAAAATTAATTATGTGTAATTGCAGTTAGAGAACATGGTGTATTTCCTATCGGAGCTGGCATTGATGAATTACTCGTCCTTGGTGCATTGCCCGTCAATGGTGGCTGCTTCGGCTGTTTACGTGGCTCGTAGAACCCTGAAGAAGACTCCGGTCTGGACCGAGACCTTGAAGCTGCACACTGGATTTACTGAATCACAACTCATGTAAGATGAGTTATGATATTTAATAAGAGAAGTTAATAATTTTGGTGAGTGACATGTTGTTGTGTGTATGTGATATGATTTCAGGGATTGTGCAAAGTTGCTGGTGACACTACACTCAGCGGCTGAAGGTGGAAAGCTTCAGGTTGTGTTCAAGAAGTACTCGAAAGCTGAACAGTACGCTGTGGCTTTGACAGAGCCAGCAAGATCAATGTTGGTCTGATGGGGTTTAAGTGTTTTGTGATGAGATATGATGCTCACACTTACTGTGAGTTGGTTGGTAGGACTAAGTATATCAATGTGTTAGTTGATTGATCTTATAATCACTGTCAAAGAACTTCGACTGTTGCTCACAGAGAAAACTGTTATATTGATGATGCCTGTTATTTTTGGGTATTGATTCAGGGTGGAAAACATGTATAAAAACTGTCAAAGACATGTCTTGACTTGTTAACAAATATGCTCAATTTAGATTTTTTTGCACTCTGTGTTGTCTTCTGATAATGTAATCGAACCCAATAAAGCTGTACAAACGAAAGGTATGTTCAATTGCTCTAAGAGATAAACTCCATTGTTTAAAAATTATACGAGTAGAACGCAAAAATCCGGGTATTATTCACATGCACGTCGTGTGTTTGTTGTTTCAAACCTTCTTTTCCCGTGTCATTTCATGTGTTTACTACAATGTCGAGTTCGGTTCGAGGCAAGTTAGCACAACTTTTATTACAAGCTTAGGTGTACGAGGACTTCAAATGCGCGACAGTTTGGTCGGAGCCAACTCATGTATTTGAGTCCTCAGCTTAATCACACAATCTTGTATTGTTACGACTAACACAACTCATACAAGATCAATTTTAACTCATAGGCTAACTTTAGACACTTAATGATCTTCATGTAACGCATTTACTCTAACTTTCCTTGCTCTTAATTTGAGCTTCAAGTGGTAACATATTATACTCAGATATTGAAGGAATTGTGCCATTTACTTCAAAGTGTAATTTTGTCGATAAACTATTCTTCCTATTGTTAATTGATTTCAGGATGGAACTCTACCGGATTATGGGTTGAGTTTGAGCCTAACGTGCATGTGCGCTCTTAGGCACACGACTCACGCTCTATGGTCCGTCTGTGTTGGACTTTGACAGAGTATATTTATTAGATAATAAAGCGTTATCTTCTAATAAATATTAATGGTAAAATATATTATTATTTACAAAATGATTATATCTGAAGTATTATAAAAAACGGACTTTTTTGAGAGAAATTATAACTTAAATTTGGTAGCTAATGGGCCGTGAAATGCAAAGCAAACGGAAGACAACAAGTGCATGAAATTCAATTGCTAATTTAATATTCTTCGATTGGGTTGGTGAATACATGCAAGTGAACAGATGGGTGTCACTTTAAGATTGCAAAAGCAAATTGTGTGCATGCATATCCAGTTATCCACTTGCTTGCTTAATCTCTTCCATCTTCATTATTCTCTCGATCCTTAGCACTAGTATTCAAGCATCAAAGGCAAATTCAAATCTACACTCGATGTACTAATTAGAGGAGTCATGGTTGAGACTCTAAATATCTCCTTTAAAATAGCTGCTCACGCGTCAAGAGAAAAGTCAGCTCTATCCTTCTCGATCTCTAAGGTAAGTTGGCTCGATCCTTTAAAATGTTGTATCCTAAATAAATGGTAATTGATTGACACACAACCGGTTCACAAAATTTGTCCGACTTGGTGTTTTTATTCTTCCTTGATCCATTGGATGTGTTGTCTCGGTATCAAGACATGATCACCTCGATCGCCGCCATTGATTGCCTCTTTACTATGATGGGGGACTTCGTCTTCACTTCTCTTGCTCTCAGTTCTCATGTTGAACTAGTATTGGCCTCACTTTCTCGACAATTAAGAGAACTTTAAATTATTGTTGATGTTTCTTCACTTTTGCTCGAAAACGTGTTTATAATGACCTTGAACGCCTGTATTTCAATAAAAGTACCGGTAGATATTTAAAAAAAAGAAATATTAACAGATTCTACCTAAATATCATGCAATATACCTAAATATAATGGAAAAGGATGCATATGCACATGGAACATAATACGTAAGTGAATGACATCAGTCTTGGTACGAAAATGCATCTTTGGATCTCTTTTATATCCGGAATGAGCATTTTAGATTTGTCGATAAGCAATATACCATACACTTACAGGAGCCCATGTAGAGGACCAACTATGTACACTTTTTTTTAACTAAAGGCAATAGTCATACTTGTTTCTTAGGAATCCAAAAATTTTCATACATATTTCAAATTTAATGTTCCATTGTATAAGTCGTTGGTTCAAACCATATATAGACTTTATAAGAAGATATGCATTATAAAAGTCCTTAGGATGTGGCACGTAGATATTTCATTTAAATCAGCATATAAGAAGGCAATATTGACATCCATTTACTCTTTTTTTTTCCAATAAAAACAATAGTCACAACAAGCAAGAGCCTTAAAATCTTACATATAAATGGACAAATATGTTAGTGCAGTTTATATATCCCTTTCTTTGGATAAAGCCTTTGACAACTGGTCTAACATTTACATTTATGGGACTCGCAAGATTTAAAACCTTCTCTAATCTTACATACCCATCCACATTAAATCGATATTGTATTGTCGGTTTTAGGGACAAGAGTCCGAATTTATGAACATAGATTCTATCTCATCTTTGACGGCCTTATCCTAGTTTTTAGCTTTTGGGTACCTAACAACTTATCAACACCTAAAAATTTATTCAAGTTTTTAGAAAAAAGAAACGAGTGGATTATAAGTTAGTTCAGACATAGACATGAAACTCAGCTGTAATTTAACTATATAATTTTTTTTCAAAAATATCAAATACCAATATAGTTAGGTAAGGGTATGTAAGTGAAACAATTAGGTTGGTTCAAATTGACAAATTGATGCTATCTCCAATCCAAATGATAATATTTAATTACAAGTATGGGTGTAGAAGTGGATGAGGATAATATGATGTGGAGTTGCATGGAGGCCACACAAATCCATGGAGGAAGTTAGGTTTAGTCAAGTGTGATAGTAGGAATCAAAGATTGTGGCTCTTTTGTCTCATGTAAGAGTTAGTGAAGTGGGGTTTGTTTATCATATTTTGGGAGAACCAATGATATATGCTTGTAAGTAGAATATAGGTCTTACAAGTAAGTAACTGGTCCAGGATGTGTGCAGTGCAGTGCAGTGCAGAGGTTTGTATTTTGTCGAATGTGGTTAATTAGCCCTCACCTACATCATAATGTATGGGGTCCTACTCCTCAATAGCATTGCCACTTTGCTCAGGTTTTCCAAAGTTGCATGAATACTCCCACGTAGCTACACTTGAGTAAACCTAACACTATCCCTACAACAATTGACTTGACACCAACACATCTAACTTATTAGGGTTAAATGTTTATATGTATTGAAGTTTTATCTTTATTTTGTAATCCATGTCATTTAGTACCGTCTAGCACAAAATATAACAATACTAGGTCGAGGCCGTGCGCTTCGCATACGGTTGTAATAATACGACGATGATTCATTTGTATTTCATAAGTAAATTACTACTTAGTGATGCCACGAGAATGATCTTTGAATACACGTGATGATCTATCCTTGTGCTTTTAATATCATTATTCAAACCAATAAATATGTCTCGCAATATTAAGACTTGTGGTTTGAAGATAATGACACAAGATTGACCGAATATGTTAATATTTTAATTTAAGATTAAAGTAATTTTAATTACAAAAGTAAATATTTTATTTAAATATGATTTTTGTTTATTTAAGCTATATTTTTGCATCAATCAAAGTAATTAATGATAATAAATTAATAGTTCATGAAAATGTTAGAGAAGTTTGAGAGTTTGAAAACTTGTTTATTTTTATTTAGGTTTATAAAATTTTTTGGCTCCAAAAATAAAATTGGTCACATAATATCAAATTATAAAACCTCATCAACTTGTTTGTTTTATTTATGCTATACAAGTTTTGGATTCCAAAAATATAAAATATGTCACATAATATTTCGTGTACGGACTTCAATAAAAATTATAATCGGTTTTGAATTTCAATTTCTGTACAAAAAAATTGAAATATATAGTGACCGTGGTTGTTTCCGTGTAACATAAATGGTTGATAACACTAAACAAACTACCGAGGGTCAGAACACTTAAGGAGATGGAAGTATCCTGAACATCTTGACTGTTGTTGCGGGTGGAGGAAGCAGTTAGCCGACACCCCAAATTCAATTTGAGAGTGGTCTGCCACCGCTTGTCCTACCAAACCCAATAATCGGGACTCATCCACTTCAAAGTGGTGAACAATCCGATCATCAACCGGTCCCTTAGACAATACAAGTGCCTGCCTCTTTGAGCTCAAGATTGCTGCCAAACAAGTTCGATAGAACCATTGTTCCATGTGTTACCATTAACACATGGAATAACAAATAGTAATAAAGTAATTTCATACCCGACTCTTACATTTTACAAAAAAAAAAAAAAAAACAAAACTACTATAACACTCGATACATATGCATTCATAAGGATATAAATCATCATGAATAGCATAGATTATCCATGCAATCGGGATCTTAAGACCCTAGAATGGGAGAATTTAACACGATATACCTTATTGTAAATTCAAGCTTTATTAATCGACATAATAAAGACCGGTCATCTGATCAACATAAAATGGTCGACCGATCAGTATCGTCTATGAAACTTTGAATGAGAACTGGATACCCATACTTGCGGCAGAAAACACCCTATTTATATGAGGATATCAAACCTTGTCCTCCTAGGGTTTGTGATACGCCTTTGGATATCGATGCCATCTGTGCCTCTACCTAAGGCGGCCAGACAAGCGGCATGCCTTGTCTTGGCATGAAGCTTGCTCACTTTGACAACATTTTTCTTGCTTTTGCCTATGTAATTATAAAAAGGATATTCACGTGGAATATTTTCTTTTAAGCTTTCCCATTGGACCTCCTTTAGACTTTTTCTATTGTAGCTCTCTTTTTGACCTTTATTTTTTCCCTTTCATTCCAACCTTTCATTTCTGCCCCATCCTCTAATAAAGAATGTTTGGCCTTGTAGGGACCCTGTAACACGTTAGTTAAACTGCATGCAAAATAATAATAGGGACCCTGTAAAACGTTAGTTAAACTGCATGCAAAATAATAATAGGGACCCTGTAAAACGTTAGTTAAACTGCATGCAAAATAATAATAGGGTCGGAAATTTATACCACTTGAAATGCGTATGTTGAGCAGAGTCGAGATTTGAATATCTTTCCTTAATACTAAAAACACCCCATATTACGACGGTTACCGGTGTTTAAGAATTCTAAGATACAACTGTTGTTCGAATCTGGCCTTCTTAATTTACAGGAAGCCTACGAACCAATAGTAGTGCTTTGCACTCTCGAGAAGGAAGTGAGCTAGTAAACTGAAGATGAAAAGAGAAGATGAGATGATAAAAATGAAGGATGAGGGGTTGTATTTATAGGAGCTACGGAGGGGCTTAGTTACGGATCCAAACAAAAATTTCGGAGGCCATTGACTGACCCAAAACCAGAGTCAAGCTGATCCACCCACTTGCACAATTTTCGGAGTCAAAGAAGACCCAAATGCTAACCCTAATTTTGGATATGTTGATTGGATATCCGTTTGACTAATCCAATTTCTCTTTGATCCCATTCATCTGTTTGCTAGCCCACATTACGCACAGGTCCACCCATCTCGTCTCAAAGCAGCTCAACTCAACTTGTACTCGAGCACGAGCCCGATGTGGCTTGACAAGTCACTCACGAGCACGAGCGTGATGCAATGCGGCTCAGCGCGCGCGTGTGGTGGTTTGCATACATCGTTCCCCATTGAAAATGGGTAGTGACCCAAAGGCCATGACCATTAGCACATTACTCCTCTATTGGATTTCCCTCAATATAGTCGATGTGGGATTGCCCCATTTTTTTACTATTTTCCCAAGTTTTTGCCTATTAAACAACCAACTTCGGGTCTCCATTTCTCATTCAAACATAACTCAAATTTAACGTATGAATATACCACAAGCAAGAGCTCGCGAAGACGAAGCCAATGCTTTCAATTTCCGGTGTTGATAATGGCCGGACCACCGGAACCCGGAAAGTGCCCGGCGCGCCATGTGTTAAAACATGTATAGTTCATAATATGTTAATAAATTAGTTCCAATAACTCCCCACATGAATAGAAATGATTCTAAACATATGCTTCTCCGTTTTGTACAAACTTACAGAATTTTTTAGAGTACAATAAAAAAATCACTACATCAGGACTAGTGTTATGTTTTAGGCTTGAACCATTCGTAGTGAATAACTGTCGGATTTATCGACCAAGTAGTGACCATGATGTTTTGAACCACCCGGGTTTTTATGTAAACCGAGACAACAACTATTACACAGTTTCATCTTCTCGCAGAACGTTGGTTCTCTGGTTGTGTTCATTTTGGCCTTGAACACTCCTGGTTATTTATGAGTGAATTTGGAGAATTTAGCCTCGCCTTATTCTCCTAGACATGGCCCCATGTCACACTCACAAGGTGATTGACCGTAAAGAGTATCTTTCATACCCCCTTTTGTTACAAGGCGATAGAATCATTAAAAGTCAAGCTTAACTTGTACATATTGCACTGCTTATCATCCTAGGAACGGGGTAGAGATAGCACTCCACTCGATTCAGCTTGGTTAGATTTCCCCTTGTACCTACATTGTGGGATCTCTAGTCATGTAGGTGGGGTTGTCCTTCAAGCATCCTCTTTTGTGATAGACTTTAAACTCATTCCTCTTGATGATCTTAAAACTTGATCTCTTGACAAACCCTTAGTAGATGGATCCGCTAGGTTGTCAGCTGATTTGATATAGTCTATCGAGACTATACCTGTTGAGATCAGCTTTCTAATGGACTTATTTCGTCGTCTAATATGACGTGACTTTTTATTGTATAAAGCGCTCAATGCCCGAGCTATAGCTGATTGACTATCACAATGTACATATAATGCCGACACTGGTTTTTCCCACATCGGAATGTCCTCCAAAAAGTTCCGAAGCCACTTTGCTTCTTCTGTTGCTTTGTCTACCGCTATGAACTCAGACTCCATTGTGGATCTGGCCAATAATGTTTGTTTGAAAGATTTTCAAGACACTGTTGCACCACCAAGTGTAAATACATATCCACTTGTGGATTTTGAGTTTCTAGAGTCAGATATTCAGTTTGCGTCATTGTATCCTTCTAGAACTGTTGGATATATACCATAGTGCAGGCCATAACTTTGAGTATAACATAGATGGTTCAATACTCTAGTTATTTTTTTTCTAGTGTTTATTTCATGGGTTACTTATATAGCAACTTAGTACATTGACTGAGTTCGCCAAGTCAGGGCGTGTACAATTGGTTAAGTACATAAGACTCCCAATTACACGTGCATACTCCAGTTGTGACACTAAGTCCCCCACATTTTTGGTCAGGTGGAGTTGAGGATCCACTAGAATCTTTGTTGTTCCACTTGAGTAGTTCTTAAACCTCTCAAGTATCTTTTCAACATAATGAGCTTGGGACAGAGTAATTCTTTCAGTGTGTCTAGTGATTTTAACCCCTAGAATAACATCCACTAATCCCATATCTTTCATGACAAACTGACCCCTAATTAAGTTCTTAGTTATGTTGACCATGTCTTTGTTGCTTCCAATGATAAGCATATCATCGACATACAAACACAACAAGACATATCTCGTAGGAGTAATCTTAATATAGATGCATTTGTCACATTCATTGATGCTAAAGCCATTTGACATCATTACGTTGTCAAAATTTTCATGTCACTGCTTAGGAGCTTGCTTGAGTACGTAAAGGGACTTTACAAGTCTGCACACTTTGTATTCTTGTCGAGACACAATATGCACTCCAGCTGTTTTATGTAAATCTCCTCTTCTAAATCCCCGTTTAGAAAGACAGTTTTTACATCCATTTGATGGATCTCTAGGTTTTGTAATGCCATTATTGCTATCAACATTCTTATAGAAGTTATTCTCAAAACTGGAGAATAGATGTCAAAGAAATTCAGCCGTTTTTTTTGTTGGAAACCTTGCACCACAAGCCTAGCCTTGTACTTCTCTATTGAGCCATCGATTTTCAATTTAGTTTTGAAAATTCATTTGCACCCAAGTGCTTTACACCCTTGGTAAGTCAACTAACTCCCATGTTTGATTTTGCATAATAGAGTCTATCTCACTTTTGACCACTTCCTTCCATGAAGGTGCATCAGGTGTAGACATGGTTTCTATACAACTTCTCGGTTCTTTCTTCATGAGAAATGTCATTAAGAAGTCATCCTCAAAGGATTTTTCGTTCGAGTTCTTTTGCTTTTTCGAGGTTCTTTCTCTACTATTTCATTCCCAGAAGTGTCTTCCTCCCTTCGTTCACGAGTTTGTTTCGGATTTTCTTTATCCTTACATGGAAAACACTTTTTCAAAGAAGGAAGCATTCATTGATTCCATTATTGTATTGACATGTATATATGGTATGTCTGATTTATGTACCTGAAATCGATAACATTATTGTTGTGTTCATATCCTATGAAAATACATCAACGGTTTTAGGTCAGATGGTGACCTTTTTAGGATGTGGTACAACCAATTTGGCTAGGTACCCCCACACTTTATGTTATTTGTACGATGACAATTTACCTTTCCAAAGTTCAGAGTTTGGTTTTTTTGGTTCTGCAACTCTGTTAGACTCCGGTGAATAAGGAGCAGTTGTTTGATGAACTATCCCGTGTTCTCCACAGAACGCGCTGAAAGGTTCATCGTACTCGCCTCCTCTATCACTTTGTATGCTTTTTATTGTTTTACTAAGTTGGTTTTCAACTTCCAACTTGTATACCTTGACTTTTTCCAAGGTCTCATCCTTGCTTCTTAGCAAGTAGATATAACAACATCTTTTATAATCGTTAATAAATGTGACGAAGTACTTTTTTTACCTCCTCTAATTTGTATAAACTTCAAATCACACAAATCTGTGTGAATTAAGCCAAGAGGTTCGGTTGTTCTCTCCACGTGTGGAGATGGCGTTTTTGTAAGTTTTGCATGTACGCAGACTTCACATTTGTCTTGCATTTTGGAATTAGGTTTAAATTCATTAGTCATTGAATAGACTTATAATTTACATGTCCTAATCGTTCATGCCAAATATTAAAAGACTCAACAACATAAACAATAGGAGCTTATTCATTGAAACATCAGTTACAACTGTGGGGATGACTCTCAATACACACATTTTAAACAACTCATCCTTTACATACCCCTTGCCTACATATATCCCACGTTTATTGAGAGTTAGCTTATCGGATCCTACTTTCACGTCGAATCTGTTCTTGCTAAGTAGAGCTCTGGAAAGCAAGTTTTTCCGGATGTTTGGCATGTGCATGACGTTGAAGAGAGTCAACTCTTTCCCATACGTCATTCTCAGCAGTGTATTGCCATGGACTTCGAGCTTTGATGTGGACGAATTCCCCATAAACAATTCCTCGTCCTGTTTATTCTTCTGATAGGTGGTAAACATCCCCTTGTTAGTACAGATGTGGCGGATAACACTAGTGTCATACCTGATAGAAATACGGGTGATCTAGATCGAGGAGAAACTTCAACTACTTCTTCTTAATCGTTCGAATTGGATCAAACTGAGAACTTGAGCGGCGGAAGCATAGAAATAGATGCAAAAGCGTTCGGTTGATCCTTCAATAGGATCCTCGAGTTTGAATGCTTGGATCAAAAACTAGATCCAAGATAGAACTTTAAGAGGATTGAAGAAGAAGTTATGCTTGAACCAAGTAAGAGGATTTTTCTTCTCAACACTTGGATTCAACTTAGACATATCTTACAAAAGTCATCCTTATACATTGGATGAAGGTCATACAAAGAGTCAAAACATAAATGAAAGAATTAAAATCCAGAATTAAGTTACGGTAAATGAATGACCTAAAATATGAAAGGTCGGAAGTTAAGTCACGGAATTAAATTTCGGAATTAAAGTTTTGAATATAAAAAGCCTATTATTAAATAGCCGAAATATTTAAATGTCTTCATAATGGTGCCAGGTCCTTCTAGCAGTTAACACGGATGACATCGCAATCCGGGGGCGTATCATTATTCTCCTCTTAAATGTGAAATGTCCTCATTTGCACGGTCAAAATAAAGAAAGGAGTATCTTTGGGAACGTGACCCTTGAAATTCAACACCGGATGCACATTGTCAAAGTCGGGCGGTTTGGACTTGTAGTCTTTCAAAAGGTCAATGGTGCCGCCAAGATTGTCAAGCAGAAAGAGGAAAACGTACGGATCGGGAGGCTCGAACTTATAGTTTGACATGGTGGTGGCGTTGTGGAACTTGTCTCTTATGCCGCAAATGGTCTTGATTTTAAGCGGTGAAGGCACACTAAAAATGTTGAATGGCAAGCCAAGATGGAAGTTAGTTGGCATTATAAAGACAAACCTCGGATCATACGACTCGGATAGGTAGTCCAACAACGTGATGTGGTCATTGTCTGGGCGGATGACTTCGTCTTCCTCAATGGGGATCTCATATTTGTCATCTTGAAAATACTCTCCACATAACGGATTGACAAGATGAATTGGAATAACCGGGGCACAATTTTGAATGACAACATCTTCCTCGTCTTCAACTTCGTCACACAACGGTTGGACCACCAACTCACACCGTGGTTGTGACACCGCTTGAGATTCTTCTTGTTGGGCGGTTGTCATGAGGGCAAACACTTGTGCCTTCAAAATTTCAATCTTTTCCCTTAAAGACTTATTCTCTTCTTGTTGTTTCTTGTAGGGATCTCCCTCAAGGTAGACACATTGTCGTGGGGAAACAAAGGTATCCTCAAAATATTCTTGTCGGTGTGGATACCGTTGATATCCATCCATGGAAAAAGTCGGCCTAGGTGGGTCCGGAGGAGGCAACCACTCCTCGTCATTATAATGGGAACTCCAACGGTTTTGTTGATACCGTCGGTGCCTCTTTGTGGCCGCTTTGAGCTTTAGTTCATGTGGAGAAGGCAATCATTCTCCATATAAATCAAACTGATCATCATTATCATCATAGAACATGATGAACGATGAAGAACACAATGAAGATCTTCAAAGAACACCGAAGAACACTCGAAGATCTTCGAAGAACACCAAAGAGGAAAAAAAATTTGTGAAGAATAACCAAGAACAAAAGTAAGGAACTTGACCTTGATCCCGAGCTCTGATACCAATGATAGAAATACGGGGCGATCTAGAGCGAGGAGCAATTTCAACTACTTCTTCTTTATCGTTCAAATTGGATCAAACTGAGAACTTGAGTGGTGAAAGCATAGAAATGGATACGGACGCGTTCGGTTGATCCTTGAATAGGATCCTCGAGTTTGAATGCTTGGATCAAAGACTAGATCCAAGATAGAACTTTAAGAGGATTGAAGAAGTGATGCCTAAACCAAGTAAGAGAATTTTCCTTCTCAACACTTGGATTCAACTTAGACATATCTTACAAATGAGCCAAGTCATTCTTATATAGTGGATGAAGGTCATACAAAGAGTCAAAACATAAATGACGGAATTAAAAGCCAGAATTAAGTTCCGGTAAATGAAAGGCCTAAAATATGAAAGGTCGGAAGTTAAGTCATGAAATTAAGTTCCGGAATTAAAGTTCCGAATATAAAAGTCAATTATTAAATAGCCGAAATATTTAAATGTCTTCATAATGGTGACGGGTCCATCTAGCCGTTAACACAGATGGCATCGCCATCCGGGGGCGTATCAATACCACCACTCCATCGGGTTTCTCCCGACCATGTTAACTACATACGTTACAACAACCATCTCAAATATTGTTAGATTGCCTTCAGTTACTTGGGCTTGTGCTTTGACATTGCCTTTGCGTGAGTCACCCTTGCTCCGACATTCGTCGGACTTGTGACCCAATTTTCCACAAATGTGACATTTGCCTGCAAACTTCTTTTCCGCCGGTTGCTTGTTGGGAACCTTGGGTTGAAACTTTCATTGTTCAATCAGATGAGATTTCTCTGACTTTTCCCCTTCAGCGTTGCGGTTTCTTGATTCAATCCGCAAATTGACCATGAAGTCTTCCATAGTTATTTCCTTTGTCTTGTGAAGGAGGTAAATCTTGAAATCCTTCTAAGACGGAGGGAGTTTCCCGATGAATGTTGATACCTGGAAAGACTCACGGATATTCATGCCTTCAACAATGATGGCATGGACTAGAAGTTGTAGCTTCTCAGCTTGCTCCATGACGGGCTTGCGATCTACCATTTGGAAGTCCACGAATTTTTGAACGATGAACTTCTTATGGCATGCGTCCTCAATTTTGTACTTGTCTAGGGCAATTCATAACTCCCTAGAAGTACCAACCATGATGTACACTTCGTATAGTGGGTCTGACGGGCGGCTTAGAATCCACCATTTGCACACATAGTCACCGTTCATAGTAGCTTGGAGGGGTACCCCCGCATTTGCGAGTATATCCTCGATCACATATTTGTCCAGTTTGTTCATGGTTAGGAAGAATAACATCTTCTGTTGTCGGGTCTTGAAGTTGTGATATTACTGATTTTACAATAATAGAGAAAAATATTTTGTTCTCTTGTAGCTATGAATTTGTGTTCTATTAGTCGGCCGACCAGTGCCTACCAATCGGATTTGTGTGCTTCCTCCTCTTTGTGATTTATGATGTTCCTCTTCGTATTCTTCTATTTTATTATGATCGGTCGACCAACGTCTACTAATCGGTTGATTGATTTGTTTTCTTCTTTTTTATTTTTGTGTTATTTTATTCCAGTTTTATGATTAATTTGTCAAATCAATAACAAATTTGATGGCGTTTGTGAAACTCGATACATATTTGGTGGGAATAAAAATCCACTCAATATCTTTGGCACTTAACAAACATCATAAATTTTTATGGTGTTACAAAATGCAATGAAAATTTGGTGGGGGATCCATGAAATTTTATGTATTTTAAAACATCATAAATTTTATGGTTTTTGCTAATTGCCATCAAATGTCTCAATCGTATATTTATTTAATAAGTTTCATCAAAAAAGCGTTTAATGACATTTTTATTAAACGCCATCTTAAAAATATCATTGAGAATTATACTAGTGTCATTTGTACTTATAAGTACGGATTTAGAATCAAGTTGTCTTGATATCATGTTCAAATAGGGGGTCTGTTTATGTTGTGGACTTGACCGTACTTAATTGATTTTTTTTATAGATCAAAGAGATTCGATGCACCGGACATGTCTAGTATTGAATCGAGAGGCAACATGAAATGTTAAATTGATTGGCCAATAAAAAGAAAATGTAAAAAAAATATCAAGAATCAGAGCACATATGACAACAAGAGGGAAAGAAAAGAAGTTAGAGTGAAGACATATAGTGAGCACGCATCAGCTAGAAAAAGTGCACAAAGATACTATGACGGAACAATAACGCAAACCTCATATTTGATATGATCATGAGTTGTTAGATTACGATCAAAATCTATGACTCTCCAAGAAAACAAACTCGATCCATTGTCACAATAGACGCTCACACACAAAAGCACCTGACTCGAAAAAAATCGGAACACGAGCATCCTTCTCTTCAAATGAAGCCCAACCGATTTTGAGTTGGATTGGAGTCGAGAGATTGCCTTGCAAGAATTATATATGTTATCTTATCAGAATTGAACACTTATTGACCCATCCAAAATGATAGTATACAAGCAAAACACATGATACACAAAGTTATGTAACAATGTAAACACCTTAATAAGCAAAGCATTAATTCTAGCATTACTTAATCCTTACACAATCCACTTTTGTACGTACTGCACTTCTGCATGGCTACAAATACCCATTTTTAATGCTATTTTGAGCTCCACCACCAACTAATCCAAATAAAAACATTAGTTCTTTTGTAAGTGTCTATAAACGGGGACAGATCTGCAAGCAAGCGGACTTCATAATTGGCATTCTGCATATATGCTCTTTAAACTCATCTTTCTTCACGTGCATGCATGTCAAACCCACATAAATTGGAACTAAATATTCACACAATATTCTTAACAAATTTGATTATAACTTCCAAACGATAATCTAACCTCTTTTTGTTAACACTAAGGGCCCGTTTGGTTTGAACTCCGGAATCGGAAACGGAATGGAAACGAATCTACTCCATATGTATACCCTTATTCATGAAAGTTGTTGGAATCATTCCTTGTGATTTGAAGTAATTGAAGTTGAATTTGATTACTTTTGATACCCTATAGGGTAACAAAATATGGGGAGACAAGTGCATTTTGCATGTAAACACAAGGAATGATTCCATAGAATTTTATGAATATGGATATACATATGGACTAAATTCGTTTCCATTCCGTTTCCGTTTCCGGAGTTGGAACCAAACGGCCCTAAATTTATATAATAATTAAAGCGGGGAAAAAGAGGTGGTTGATGAGAACAATATGCTTTCAAACTCGATTATATTATATGTAATGAAAAATTGATGTAAGTGAGTTTGGAAGAAAAGCATGTTCAAACATGAACATTCTACCTTACATCAAAGCATATCGTTTATGTGGTTGTGAAAGAATGGTATCAAGGAATCGAAGAAAAATTCAACAAATTGTTTCTCATTCCATCTCATGTGAGAGAGCAATAGAACCATCTTGAATAATCAATTTTGTGAAGTAATAAAAGTGACAAAGATAAAAATATTTAAATAATTGATTTTTTTTAAAAAAAAGGATAAATAGTCCTAAGATATACGCAATATGAGGTATTTTGCTTTCCACTCCGTAAAGTCGACGGTAGACACCGAATAGAGATAACACAACATATTTATCAAAATGTATTATATTTCTAGATGAGAAAATAAGAGACACCACCTCCCTATTTATAGGAGTAGGTTCGGCCTTCTAGGGTTACAAAGGACGGTTGCATGAGCTTCTAATCCAGCCCATAAGCCCATGTCTCATCTAGAATAAGATAAGATCTAACTCTAAAAAAAATATAAAATAAGATTTATCTTCTAGAAAGATAATATCTATTTTTAATCTTCTCTATCTTAATTTTATTTGTAAATAAATAAAATAGGCTTGGGTTGAAAATATAATTACAAGCCCACAAAATTAATCTATAATTAAACATATCCATCCTTATGGGCTAAATAAATAAAATAGAAGCCCGATTCAACCACATGTGGTGTGTCTCCCCCACGCAAGGGAAGAGGATATACTGACTTCTGGATGGCGCGTGGATCATGCTGACATGCATGGTTGGACCATTCACATGCTTGTATGGCTGTATAGATTGTTTGGTGGCTTGCTATATGGTCGTGCATGGGGAAGCTCATCCATTTGTGATGTTGATCTCCATTTTTCACACGCAAGTGTATTGGAATGTGCATTTGTAGAATCCCTTATGTTCAACATATGATCGATCCATCATCTCTTTCGTCCATACACGTACTTGCATGGTAACATTGACTTCCATGTATACATGGTTCTTGTCATCTTCCATTTTCAACAACTAGTCTTCACTTCCTCATTAGGGATGACCTTCATTTCCTTCTCAAGGATGAGCATCAACTTCTTTCTAGAATTGGTCTTCATTTTTCTTCTAGATTTATTTTGAGAAGTGGTCTTCATTTTCCTTCTAGAAATATTATGGGAAATGATTTTCACCTCAATTCTAAAAATGTTCTTCATTATTCTACTGAAAATGATTTTCATTTCTCTACGGGAGATGGTCTTCATCTCTTTATTAGAAATGGTTTCCATTTCTTTCTAGAATATCCTATTCATTTCTCTCTTGAAAATGTTATTTGACCCTTCCCCTTCTTCTTCTTCTTCTATGAGTGTTCTTTACTCATTGCTTTCTAGCTTACTTGGCTTCCATGTTTATGGTCCTAAAGTTTCTAACTCTTCATCTCCTCCTCCTGAAAGTACTATTCATTCCTTGCTTCCTAGCTCCCGTGGTTATGGTCTTGAAATGTGCTAGGTCCGGAGGTGTTCCTGCATCAAATTGCTTGTATAATTGGAGTAATTTAATATTTTTATATTTTTTTAATTGAGAAAGAATAACTTGAATTGTATTTTCCTAATACTAACTATGATAATATTAAACATAACAATCTTAAAAATTTTGAGGGAATATGATTTGATTAAACAAATAATTATATTTTTACTTGTAAAATTATTAGGAAAAAACAGTGTACGCATAGGCTCAAACACTAGTATTTCTGTAAAATGAACAATAAAGTGGATATTGACAAGTTAATATGCATAAAAAATAGTATTCAGTTAACCGAATTTATGGCACCTCAAGAACGTTATTAATGGTTATTAGTTATGACATTTGGATTAAAAATGCATCTCGCATTCTCAAAGGAGTATGTAAAAATCAATGAAAACTTTAAGCATCGTCGTCTTGTAACATTATTGATATCTTTAATTTTTTTCAAAAACATTAGAAAAATGTATTTCTTTAAAAGGGACAATAAATTGCATATTCTCTCCCTACTTCCACATACATCTAACTATTTGTGTCCAAAACCTGGAAGTCAACTGGATATCTTAAGACTTTGAAGACAATCAAATTCTTCCGGCTCGATTCTAGTTTCTCAGAGGTGCCTTTGTCCAATATAATAACCTGGATCACCATCCGGACCAAACGGAAAAACTTAGAGATCTTGCCTTGCAGATCTTCCCTATCGACTCACTTCTCCATTGTTGGCATTACCGAGTTGCCAATAATAACATATTTCCAAGAAAATTTACTCAGTCCACCTCTTGTGATATCGCCTCAGTTAGTGACAGATTCGCTTTAGCCTTGAAGACTTTACTACAACCCACATCAGAAACTCTATTTCATTAGCATCAATGTGTGTGTAAAGATTTCCTCGATTACTGTAACAATGGGGTTTGGAACATCCTCTCCATAGTCGATGACCATAGCCGTTGTAGGTGGGTCTACCTCCATAACATGTATTGTCCGAGAAAACCACCGCGTTTGACATCAATGAAAAATAAAACCTAGCCTTTTCACCTCTATTTTTTTTCCTTCTTTCAGAGATTTTTCCAACCGGCACACAATTGTATTACAAATATGATTTAATTGAATTTCTCACAATTTTGGTGTAAAAAAATAAACATAGGGCTTATATTGTGTAATATGATTCAAACATATGTATAATTTATTTGAAGTTAGTATTTTAATATTATTCTTAAATAGTAAACAAAATAACCAGGTGAAACTAATATAAATTGTATTGTATAAAATAAAATAATAAAATAAAATTAATATTCATTACAGAAAATAAAGTTAAAAAGGAATTTTTTATAAAGGAAAATATTATTTATAAAAAAAAGTTAGATTCCATTGGCATATCCTCATTCAAGTTTGTAAGAGTTTTAGAAAATTAGGATCCCTATTGTAACAGTCAAAAATCAAATATGGCCTAATCGGGAATTTTAGGAAGTTAAACGGGTTTAACGGAATTAAAACCGTCTTAACAAGAGATCGATACCTACATGATATAAACCCGGTGTTATTTGGAGCATTTGGGAGCTTCAATTAATAAAAATGCAGTTGAGAAAAATGATCAGGACATCGGACATATCCTAGATATGAAAAAACATAGAAAGGCAAAACGGCCAAAAGAGTCGCTATTTCGTTTCTTAGCGGCTAAGAAAGACGGCTTAGGAATACGCGTTTCTCGAGACAATTGCGGAATAATTATCCATACAATATTTCAGATTTATTATTCCAATTTCGAGAAGTTTGGAGAAGGGGTCTTAAAACGCTTTCGGATCGGTAAAAGGATAATTATCGACTCCGCTAAAGGATAATTATCGTCTTCGCTATAAATAGCTGAAATATCGTTTATTAATTCATTTTCTTTCACGTTTCCTCGTAAAAACTCTGATTTCTCTCAATCTTCAAACTCAGATCTACTCTTCGTTTCTAATCCGATTTCAAATCCGTTTGAGTATTTGGATTCCTCTCTTCATTCTCTTCATTTTGGTACCGAGTTTCTGCATTTCCGAGCAAGGGAAGGTCTAGTCGAGCATATATGATACTAGGGAGGTTCCGTCGCTCAGATTCCGGTGAATTTGATGGTGTCCGAGCGTAGCCTGCGTCGTTGTGATTCCGAATCTTCTTTCGGATCGTCAATCGGGTTAGTAACGAATAAGTTATGAATTTATTCGTTTTCCGTATTGCGATTTAGCCTAAATTGACCTTAGGCTTGTCAAAATGGATAATTGGAAATTCCATTATGCTCGTTACTTTATTCTGGTGATTATGGGCTGTTTGTTTGATAAGATTTGATGACAGGTGGGTTCAGAAATTGCCTGCGGGCAAAACATTGTTCTGGCAAAATTTAATTAATTAATTAAAGGTTAATTAATTAAATTAGGATTCTAGAAAATGCTATAAGCTAATTAAATTCAAAGGAATGAATTTAACTGGTGTGTGAAGCGAGAAGTTTAATACGAGGAATATGATATTCTCCGCAGGTGTTGTTGAAGGTTTTGGTTAACTATAGCTTAGTTCTTTGTGAGCGTATCCAAGCACGATAAAGGAGGATAGTCCGAGTGCGAAACAGACTCAATAGTTGGTTTGCGAGGTTTTATTGTTCTTACTTGCGAGGTAAGTGTATATGAATTACACTTGCTTAATATATGTTATGTATATAATATGTTATGATTTTATGCATGTTTGAGTGTATATATATGTTTGTTATGATTGTATGCATGCTTATATGTATATGAGTGAGACGATGATGATGACTTGATATTCCTTATGAAAGCATGCATGAGGTACATGAGATGATAGTGGAAAGAATGTGATGAAAGAATATGATGAAAGAATGAAATTGAGTTATGATATGAAAGTGATAATATAGGATGATAATTGATTAATTAGCCAAACTGAGTCCCGCACGGGTTTCCGGGGGACGAGGTCGCTACCTGATCTACAGGGGGCCTCAGAGGTCGCTACCTGATCTACAGGGGGCCTCAAGATAAGAAAAACAGCCAGGGGTCGCTACCTGATCTACAGGGGGCCTCAAGATAAGAAAAATAGTCCAAGATCGCAACCTGATCTACAGGGGGTCTTAGGACAAGATGGCCGAGGTCGCTACCTGATCTACAGGGGGCCTATGACGCTATCGGGTTGGCCAACCGAAAGAAAAAAAAAGAAAGAAAGAAAAGAAATACGAAAGCACATGAGAAAATATATCGTACGATCAGTTGGGGCTAGTTAGTTAATTATCACCTATGCATCGATGCAATCGAGTCTAGCATGTTATATGTTATGTTATGATTATTTATATGTGATTGGATGATATGAGATGTTTATATGAGATGATATGTTTATATGTGATGTGTGATAACATGCTTGAATGTTTATGTGAAATGTGATGTGAATGGTTGTGGAATTATATGTGAATGTGGATATGTATGCATTGATCGACTCTGGAATGTGAGGAAGGGTATAGAGTGTCCTTTGGGGACGGGATATTAGATACTTATATATATTGGGAGAGTGCGATTTGTATACCCTTACTGAGCATGTGGCTCATTGTTGTTATATCCACATATTTTTCAGCTACTCAGACTTGGCCTGATCAAGGTAAGGACGTTGGACCCAACACCTGGATTTGAGATCATATCAGGTGGGCTGTTATGGGATGCTACCGCCTAGGATGTTTTGTGTGGTTTTAAACAGTTGTGTTTTGTTAAACAAAGTTTATGACGTATGTTAGTATGTATATATGTTGTAAATATGGTTGTAAGATAAAGTTTTAAAAATTTACGTTTTCCGCTTTTCCGCTTATTGTTTTAAACAGGGTTAATTAATTGGTAATCAACTAGAAATGAAATAGGTGTCACATTTTGGTTGGTATCAGAGCCGGGATATGATTCCTTGGCTTGGGGTTGTGGGAAGTTTTCGAAAAAGCTTTTGAAAGTTTCTTTTTCTTTTAGACGGCGGAGCACAGCCAAAGGGTCGACTGAGTGTGTACATGCTCAGGGTAGAAATGATCCGGAGCACCCTAAGGTGCCAGTTTAGCCAATATCACTACCACCATCGGATATGACTGGTATATCTGATTTAGTGATATTTTTGAGAGAAGTTATACCACCATAGACACAACAGTGTCTCAAGCGAGTATTATTCTAGTAAAGATGGGCAAGAATTTTGCGAAGATTTGCCGCCAAGGGGCAAAGTCGTTTGAGGGGACTACTGATCCATTAGTAATGGATGAGTGATTGAAGAACATTGCGTCCATTCTAGATGGAGTTATCTACGCTAATGAGAGATGTCTACAATATGCTATATCCTTGCTTGAGGGAGCAATTAGAGACGGGATCTGCCTTTTCAATTGATTCCTAAAGATTGGATGTGGTGGGACACGGTTCCTAATGGCCACAGTATACCACATCTGCTGACATGAGATGATTTCTTGAGAGAGTTTGATATGATATTAGGTATGGACTATTATCTACTCATAGAGGCTTGATTGATTGTTATACAAAGGAAGTCACCATGGAGGTAGATGGGGTAAGAGAGGTGATTTTCACCGGTGAGAGAAATATTATTCCTACTTACCTCATATTTGCAGTGACAACTTTTAGACTACTTTGGGAAGGGTGCTAGGCTTATCTGGCTAGTGTGTCAAATTATGCTATTGTTAGCCCCGGAGTATCTGAGGTGGATGTTGTCAGAGAATTTCTTGACGTTTTTCTTGATGATTTACCTATTTTACCTCCGAGTAGAGAGGTAGACTTCGAGATTGAAGCATTACCAGGTGCAACACCTATATCAATTGCTCCTTACAAGATGGCTCCGCTAGAGTTGAAGGAGTTAAGGAAATAGTTGAAGGAGTTACTCGAGAAAGGTTTTATACGTCCGAGTATTTCTCCTTGGGGCGCACCAGTGCTTTTTGTGAAGAAGAAGGACGGTAGTTTACGATTGTGCATAGACTACCGTCAGCTGAACAAAATTACAATCAAGAACAAGTATCCCTTACCGAGGATAGAGGACTTGCTTGATCAGTGAAGGGGTGCTATAGTATTTTCAAAGATTGACCTTCGATCGGGATACTGGCAGCTGAGGATAGCAGAGAATTCAATACCGAAGACAGCTTTTCGTACTCGGTATGGACACTATGAGTTTACAGTTATGCCTTTTGGGTTGACGAATGCACCTGCAGCATTCATGGCTTTGATGAACTCGATCTTCCAACCTTATCTAGATCAGTTTGTCGTGGTCTTCATTGATGATATCTTGATATATTCCCGAGATGCAGATACTCATAGAGAACATTTGAGACGCATCTTAGGGATTCTGAGGGAGAGACAGTTGTACGCGAAGTTTAGCAAGTGCGAGTTTTGGACGGATCAGATTGCCTTTCTAGGGCATGTGATATCACGAGATGGTATACAACCTGATCCATCCAAGATCAAGGCTATTACAGAATGGGAAATTCCGAAGAGCATTACGGAGATTCGCAGCTTCTTAGGACTTGCGGGTTATTACAGGAGGTTTGTAAAGAACTTTTCGATTATCGCGCGTCCATTGACTAACTTGCTAAAGAAGAATCAGCAGTTTATATGGGATAACAGTTGTCAAGAGAGCTTTGAAGAACTTAAGAAAAGATTGACTACGTTCCCTATTCTGGCTGTACCCTCAGATAAGGGTAACTTTGTGGTTTACACCGACGCATCTGGGAGTGGCTTAGGAGGAGTTCTAATGCAGGAAGGGAAGGTGATAGCATATACATCTAGACAGTTGAGACCTCATGAGCAGAACTACCCTACACACGACCTAGAGCTTGCCGCTATAGTTCATGCTCTTAAGACCTGGAGGCACTATCTTTATGGTGATACATATCCGGTGTTTACCGACCATAAAAGCCTGAAGTATATTCCCACTCAGAGGGATCTGAATCTGAGGCAGAGGAGATGGATAGAGTTACTCAAGGATTATGATTGCACTATAGAGTATCATCCAGGAAAGGCGAATGTGGTAGCTGACGCTCTCAGCAGAAAGAGCAGTGACCAAGGCAGTAAGGTCAACTACAAAGTTGAGCATCTATTAGCTCTCAGAGTTATGAGAGTAGAGATGGATGTAAGAGGATCCGAGTTGATAGCTAACATTCAGGTTAGACCGTTGATTCTCGATGAGATTTCAACTAGACAAGATGAGGATGCTACAATGAAGAAGTTGAAAGCTAAAGTGGGAGATGCTACCACTACACACTTCCAGTTGTCTGATAAGGGAGTGTTATATAAAGGTACACGGATATGCGTACCCAACATTGAGGAGTTAAAGAAGAAGCTACTTGAAGAGGCACATTCCACGAGGTATTCCATACATCCTGGGAGTACGAAGATGTTTAATGACATAAGGAAGATCTATTGGTGGCCCAGGATGAGACGAGAGGTAGCTGATTTTGTGGCTCGATGTCTAGTGTGTCAGCAAGTGAAGGCTGAACACCAAGCACCAGCAGGAAAGTTACAATCTTTATCAGTTCCTGAGTGGAAGTGGGAGAGGATTACAATGGATTTTGTGGTTGGACTTCCTAGGACTTTCAGAAAGAATGACACGGTATGGGTGATTGTAGACAGATTGACGAAATCTGCCCACTTCTTACTGATGAGACAAGATAACTCCTTGGATGAGCTGGCAGAGTTGTATGTGAGAGAGATTGTTCGACTACAAGGAGTCCCTATATCGATTGTATCCGATAGAGATCCGAGGTTTACCTCGCATTTTTGGGGAAGTCTACAAACTGCCTTAGGTACAAGATTGCATTTCAGTACGGCATTTCATCCTCAGACAGACGGACAATCAGAGAGAACGATTCAGACCTTGGAGGAGATGTTGAGATCTTGTGTTTTGGAGCTTAAAGGTAACTGGGATTCTAACCTGTCATTGCTCGAATTTGCGTATAATAACAGTTTCCATTCAAGTATTGGTATGGCCCCTTACGAGGCCTTGTATGGAAGGAAGTGTCGCACACCTGTATGTTGGGATTTTGAGGGCATGCGACAGATAGAGGGTCCTGAACTTGTACAACAGACAATAGAGAAAGTACAAGTAGTAAAGCACTGCTTGAAGGCAGCACAAGATCGTCAGAAGAGCTACTTTGATCGCCATAGACGAGAGATGACATATGAGATAGGCGAGAGAGTGTTTTTGAAGGTATCTCCTTGGAGGGGAGTTATGAGATTTGGTAGGCATGGGAAGTTAGCACCGAGATACATTGGTCCATATGAGATCTTAGAGAAGATCGGACCACTTGCGTATAGATTGGCGTTACCACCTGAGTTATCAAGATTACATGACGTCTTTCACGTATCGGTGCTATGGAGGTATAGGTCAGATCCGAGTCATATCATTCCCGAACCTGAGATAGAAGTATCTGAGAACTTGTCCTACCCAGAAGAACCAGTTGAGGTTTTAGGCAGACAAGTTCGAAGATTGAGAAACAAGGAGATTCCGATGGTGAAGGTCAGATGGGGACATCATTCAGCTCGAGAGGCTACATGGGAGACCGAACGAGATATCAAAGCGAAATACCCCTACCTTTTTAAGTAAAAACCTCGAGAAATTGTGATCCGGTTGTGCATCCTTTTTATATATCTACGAGTTTGGTTCTACGTCCTTTCTTAAATTTCGGGACGAAATTTCTTAAAGTGGGAGATATTTGTAACAGTCAAAAATCAAATATGGCCTAATCGAGAATTTTAGGAAGTTAAACGGGTTTAACGGAATTAAAACCGTCTTAACAAGAGATCGATACCTAGATGATATAAACCCGGTGCTATTTGGAGCATTTGGGAGCTTCAATTAATAAAAATGCAGTTGAGAAAAATGATCAGGACATCGGACATGTCCTAGATATGAAAAAACATAGAAAGGCAAAACGGCCAAAAGAGTCGCTATTTCGTTTCTTAGCGGCTAAGAAAGACGGCTTAGGAATACGCGTTTCTCGAGACAATTGCGGAATAATTATCCATACAATATTTCAGATTTATTATTCCAATTTCGAGAAGTTTGGAGAAGGGGTCTTAAACCGCTTTCGGATCGGTAAAAGGATAATTATCGACTCCGCTAAAGGATAATTATCGTCTTCGCTATAAATAGCTGAAATATCGTTTATTAATTCATTTTCTTTCACGTTTCCTCGTAAAAACTCTGATTTCTCTCAATCTTCAAACTCAGATCTACTCTTCGTTTCCAATCCGATTTCAAATCCGTTTGAGTTTTTGAATTCCTCTCTTCATTCTCTTCATTTTGGTACCGAGTTTCTGCATTTCCGAGCAAGGGAAGGTCTGGTCGAGCATATATGATACTAGGGAGGTTCCGTCGCTCAGATTCCGGTGAATTTGATGGTGTCCGAGCGTAGCCTGCGTCGTTGTGATTCCGAATCTTCTTTCGGATCGTCAATCGGGTTAGTAACGAATAAGTTATGAATTTATTCGTTTTCCGTATTGCGATTTAGCCTAAATTGACCTTAGGCTTGTCAAAATGGATAATTGGAAATTCCATTATGCTCGTTACTTTATTCTGGTGATTATAGGCTGTTTGTTTGATAAGATTTGATGACAGGTGGGTTCAGAAATTGCCTGCGGCAAAACGTTGTTCTGGCAAAATTTAATTAATTAATTAAAGGTTAATTAATTAAATTAGGATTCTAGAAAATGCTATAAGCTAATTAAATTCAAAGGAATGAATTTAACTGGTGTTTGAAGCGAGAAGTTTAATACGAGGAATATGATATTCTCCGCAGGTGTTGTTGAAGGTTTTGGTTAACTATAGCTTAGTTCTTTGTGAGCGTATCCAAGCACGATAAAGGAGGATAGTGCGAGTGAGAAACAGACTCAATAGTTGGTTTGCGAGGTTTTATTGTTCTTACCTGCGAGGTAAGTGTATATGAATTACACTTGCTTAATATATGTTATGTATATAATATGTTATGATTTTATGCATGTTTGAGTGTATATATATGTTTGTTATGATTGTATGCATGCTTATATGTATATGAGTGAGACGATGATGATGACTTGATATTCCTTATGAAAGCATGCATGAGGTACATGAGATGATAGTGGAAAGAATGTGATGAAAGAATATGATGAAAGCATGAAATTGAGTTATGATATGAAAGTGATAATATAGGATGGTAATTGATTAATTAGCCCAACTGGGTCCCGCACGGGTTTTCGGGGGACGAGGTCGCTACCTGATCTAAGGGGGCCTCAGAGGTCGCTACCTGATCTACAGGGGGCCTCCAGATAAGAAAAACAGCCAGGGGTCGCTACCTGATCTACAGTGGGCCTCAAGATAAGAAAAATAGTCCAAGATCGCAACCTGATCTACAGGGGGTCTTAGGACAAGATGGCCGAGGTCGCTACCTGATCTACAGGGGGCCTATGACGCTATCGGGTTGGCCAACCGAAAGAAAAAAAAAAGAAAGAAAGAAAAGAAATACGAAAGCACATGAGAAAATATATCGTACGATCAGTTGGGGCTAGTTAGTTAATTATCACCTATGCATCGATGCAATCGAGTCTAGCATGTTATATGTTATGTTATGATTATTTATATGTGATGGGATGATATGAGATGTTTATATGAGATGATATGTTTATATGTGATGTGTGATAACATGCTTGAATGTTTATGTGAAATGTGATGTGAATGGTTGTGGAATTATATGTGAATGTGGATATGTATGCATTGATTGACTCTGGAATATGAGGAAGGGTATAGAGTGTCCTTTGGGGACGGGATATTATATACTTATATATATTGGGAGAGTGCGATTTGTATACCCTTACTGAGCGTGTGGCTCATTGTTGTTATATCCACATATTTTTCAGCTACTCAGACTCGGCCTGATCAAGGCAAGGACGTTGGACCCAACACCTGGATTTGAGATCATATCAGGTGGACTGTTATGGGATGCTACCGCCTAGGATGTTTTGTGTGGTTTTAAACAGTTGGGTTTTGTTAAACAGAGTTTATGACGTATGTTAGTATGTATATATGTTGTAAATATGGTTGTAAGATAAAGTTTTAAAAATTTACGTTTTCCGCTTTTCCGCTTATTGTTTTAAACAGGGTTAATTAATTGGTAATCAACTAGAAATGAAATAGGTGTCACACCTATCACAAAGAAAATATAGGAATGTGTCTTAAATGACATACTCTTTTTGTTTATTGTTTTTTTCCCTTAATTTTTTTAAAAATAAATGAAAAAGTATAATAGACTCTAAATGTAAGAGCAAGTTCACTAGTTACGTTTTAACCGGTTATCACATAGATAAAACGATGTGACGAAATTTATTGTTTAAAAAGTGATTTTCACCCGTTAGTTTTAGTGGACTTTTATTTAACATTTGGTAAACTTTAAAATTTTAAATGCTAGAAAATTAACGTAATCGCTATTTTTTTGGATGGACCACATCTCTTTTTATCAAATAAACCACTAAAAAATAACTTTTTTTTTGAAAATGCATTGTATTTAATACCCACACCTTTATGCGTTTTGTCGTTAAACTCTAGCGATCAAATAAATAATATTATAATTTGTTACCATGATATTATCAAAAATATTTGTAAATTTTTTATTTAAATATATTTATTTTTATAAACCATAAAACTGTGTAAAAAATATTTTTATCTTTAGTTAAAATTTCAGCATTAGATATGCAAATCTTATTTTTACCCTCTCACGATTCTGTAAAACAAATACATTAAAAATAATTTAAATGTATAATTATAAAATTATATTATGACATTAATTGGTGAACTTGACACATTACCTTAAATTAAATATTAATTGACATATGCCATAACTTACTTCGACTTTAATATTTATAATAGATAATATATTATGAAATTAAATCAGCCACAATCACTTTCTAGTGAAACATTAGATTATTTGACCAAAATAATTCGAATTAACCAATTTAAAATGAGTACTTTCGTCATTATTTTTAAAATATTTTTTATTTATATTTTATTTTAGTAAATGATTTTAAAAAATTTAGATTTATAATATAATTATTTTTATTTGTGTATAAAAGAAATTATAAGAGCTTTTAAAAAAATCTTTAAAATTATATCATTAAACATAAATAAAACCAAATTAAACAAAACAAGTGGAAACACATGTCTAGTGATAATGTAAATTATTTGATCCAATAATTTTTAAAATTATAAATTTTAACATTTTGATCTAAGTTTTTTGAAATATTTTGACCAAATAAACTCTTTTCTTATTTTCATTAGGTTTGAAAAGTAAGAGGATTTGATTAGGGGTACATTTGCTAAACATATTTATACTATGTGCCTAATTACTAAAGGAAACTATCAAAAAGACTTACTCAGCTAATTTGACCAACTTTATTTAATGAACGAGCATGTTAATATATTAACAATAGATATGTAACCTCATTTATTATGTAAAATTAACATTAATTATAATAATTTTATAGTATTAATTGGAATCGACAGTTTTATTATTTATTTATGATAAATTTAGCATAGTTGATTGGATATGGGCTCCGGTCTGATCCTCCTATCGTAAAGCTGAAAAGGAAAAAAGGCAAGACTATCCGCCTCGAACCCCCACCTCCTCTGTTTCTCCACCCACAAAACAGAGCATCCTCCACTCTATATAAGAAGCCACATCTGCCCCCACCTCTGTTCTTCATCCCAACCCCTCTCTCTCTCTCTCTCCGCTAATCTAATCATGAGGGATGAACACTCAAAGTGGTGGGAAGACCAGCTCCTACCCCCTGAAGATCTCACCCCTCTTTCACAAACCCTAATTTCCCCACACCTCGCCCTCGCTTTTGACATCCCCACTCACCACCACCACAACAACAGCAGTCCCCCGCCTCCTCCGCCTCTCCACCACCCTAACTCCGGCGACTTCGACTCCTCCTCCACCGGAGCCGACGAGCCTGCTCGCACCCTCAAACGACCTCGCCTCGTCTGGACCCCACAGCTCCACAAGAGATTCGTCGATGCTGTGGCCCACTTGGGTATCAAAAACGCCGTCCCCAAAACCATAATGCAGCTCATGAGTGTCGATGGCCTTACTAGAGAGAACGTCGCCAGTCACTTGCAAAAGTACCGCCTTTATCTCAAGCGTATGCAGGGGGTCGGTGTTTCCGGCGGAGATCCGGCCTCTGATCGTCTCTTCGCCAGCTCCCCTGTTCCGGCCCATTTCTTGAATCCTCAGTTTGTGACTTCTCCTCCAGGGTATCCAGCTATCCACCACCAGCATCAGCATCAGCATCAGGTGGCGGCGATGGTGGCCGGAGGAGGCGGGTACCACCAGCACCAGCATAATCGGCAGATGGGTCATTTTGGGTTTGAGAATCCGTATATGACAAGGCAAGTTCATGCTATGAATCAGAATCTAGGTTCTGGGTATGCTGATGATTTTGAATCTGGTACAGTTGGTAACGGAAGGAGAGTTCTTACTCTGTTTCCTACTGCTGATTGATGAAATCTTTGAGTGTGCAGCTTCGATTTGGGTGTCTCTGGTTTTTCAGACATGAGGGTTCAAGACTCAAACATTGAGTTGTTAATAGTTGAAAATGTCGGACAGTATATTGTAATAACCTCTGGTCTTGATAATGGTAGTGATATCTTGAGTCAGTTTAAGGATAAATCAATTCCTGTGTAGGAACCTGTAAAGAGCAGCTTTTGATTTCCTGGTGATCCTATGAATTTTAGGAATTGCAAGAAGATGATCCATTGGATCCATTGATCTGTTATAGCTGGATTGACGCGTCTAGGGACAAGAAAATCTTGAGATTTGGGAGGCCGTTTGTGTTGGAGAAGTGAGATTAGATCTTGCAGGAGCGGTTTCACTTTGTAATTAGGTTCTGATTGAGATTCAGATCAAAGATTGATAACAATTGGAAAAAGGGCCTAATTTGTCTTGACTCATACCAACTACCGTTGCTTATCTGACTCGAATTCACATGATTCAACCCAATCCCTCTATTTATGAATCTCATTAAGGCTTTTAAACTGTGAACTTCACTGATTCTTCATTATTAGTATAATGGAACTCATAAACGCGCTACGATAGAAAATGTGGCAATTATGGGTTTCGGACTATGAAGAAAACATCATGATTAGAGTTCGAAAACCTTGATTATTTTTCTTCATATTCTAACCCAAAAAAATCTGACCCGAAACCCGTGTCCATGTCGTATGTCAAAAAAAATCAATTTTTTTCGATTTCAGAACCCGTAACCGTGAATTTCACCGTCGTCGTGTACATAATATTCCCGAGTAAAAGCAGGGTAGCGAGAGTGTCCCAGTTGGCAAAGTTTGAAGAAACAGTGGTTAAAGGAAGAAGAAGATAAGGAACAGTAGTGTATGAGATGGTCCACTTATACATGTTCATATGAATCTTTATACTATAGTTATTTAAGTCCAATCTTATTGGTACACATGTTAAATATGTCAAGTTGTGTCCCCTTAAAGACAACTTATACCTCATTATTATCTTAAAATATAGTAAAGGATGTAATCCTAATCTTCATGTTTTGGTATCTCGGATAATGACTCATTTAATTTTATGGAATGGACAACTTATCTACCACTACACCTCTTTAAGTCATTACATTACGTGCAAATGTCACACTTTTGTAGGAGATTTCATTTTTAAACTCGTATGGCCCAAACTTTAGACGATCCAAATCATCTGTCTCGGATGCTGTCCCGGATGCTGTCCCTGAATTCCTATTGATCCAGTAAACCCTATTTTCAATATCTGAATCAAACCAACAATTAAAGCTTCAATTTTTTATAAATAATTTCGATCACGTGGACGAATAGGAATTTAGGGACAGTATTTTGGGACAGCATCAGTGACAGATGATTTGGATTGAACTTTAGAAGCTCCTCTTTTTAATTTTTGTTTTCCTATTTAATCCCTCTTAGTTGTTAACACACTATTAAGTTTTGTCTTATTATAAAAATGTCATTTTGCTAATATTTCCCCTCAAATCTTCTTTATTACGCAGTGTACTAGTATTCTGTATTATCTAAGTTTAATATGTAAATATTCTTTTATTTTAGAAAATATTTTTGATGCATCGGAATGATTTAAATTAATTAATTGGGAGAGAAATCGGAATTAATTTATATATTTTTACTAAATTAATTATGTTTCAGATAAACAAAATAAAATAGTCTAATACATATCTAAAATTTTAATATCTTATATAATTTAAGTGTATAACAATAATTTAATATCAATTAATTATTTATAAAGATAGTAAAGTGGAATAAACATTTTGAAAATGAAATTTCAAAGTTGAAATTGAAACGTTTGAAAAAAATAGATTTTAAAAAGTTCAGTTAAAAAAATTGTCTTAAGTAATTTAAAATACCATCCTTAAAAAACAAATAAGATGTAATATATATATATATATATATATATATATATATATATATATATATATTTGATGAGTAACTATATATTTATATGTCAAAGTTAGAATATGAAATCATCAATCATCTCATAAATAAAAGTGGAAATAGTATCTTAAAAAAAATATTTGATAAGGTATTTTAAAATATGTAGAGGATTGTGGTAAGATTAAAAGATAAAATATTAATTAATTATTAATTATATAATTTTAACATATAGTGTAATACAAATATTTTATAAGTAAATTTAGTAAGTAGATATTTATTATGTACTATGGAATAATAATTTAAATATGAAAGATGTCAATAAAGTACATTTTTCGAAAAATCAAAAATACGTACAAATGACAAGTGGCGGCAAATAGAAGATGAGGAAGTGATATGGGCAAATTTTGGTTTGACTTTGATAGTAGTATGACTACTAGCTATCTAGGTCGCTTGACCTTCATGTTCCTGAATTGCTCTAAACCTTGTTATGAAAACATAGTCAGCCCCATCGTGTGGGCCGGGGTTAGTCTTCCACTAAACTAAGTCGCTACATAAACAATTTAAGATATGAACTAGACAAGTATAAAGTCATAAATAATATCAGACGATTACTTATAAAATTACACAATTGAGTCAAATAGAAAGCTTGCTTCAAATTGGGACATAACGATGTTAATCAAGTAAGTAATTGTAACCAAACGTGTCAACTGACAATAGCATGATAACAAGGTAAAACTTTGTTTCCTTTCCGAAATGTGTCTCAAAGAACCTTTGCAAAGCATTTTAAAAACATGCTCGAGCATTCTTTATTTTAGAAATTGTATTCAAAAACAATTACAAAATAAATACTTTCAAAACATGTTCAAACTTATTTCTTGAACACGAAGGTACCTTCTAACCCCAACCACGGGAAGAACAACAATCACTAATCTGGTGAATCCTCATCCAACACACAATGGTCGGGCACAACCTCGGCTTGCACAAACCATGAAACCATTGGTAAACATGGTCCGCCTAAATCGAGGAGCGAAATAGAATATCTCAAAAACAAATCAACATTGACAAATTTGCCTATTCAGGTTAAAGACCAAATCAACGCTTTCACGATCTCACTTCTTTAAAATATCACAAATGCAATGTAAACACATAAACCAACAGTGACAATTGCCTCTCAAGTCAAAGACATTATCAAATTTTCCATAATCAACAACAAACTCATATCTTTAAAATATCATCAATGCCAAATTAAATCATTATTGGGTATATGTAAAAATTAGCTAAACATGTTAAAAACAACAATGCATTGATTTTAGGGAAGATAAACGACATATAAACTAAACCAAATAAACTAAATCAATCACTCGCATAAAAGTATTAAAGTGTACTTCTCACGAATGCAAGCCAAAATCAAAACAAGAATAAAATCAACCCCAAAGTGTCAGACTGAATTTTCGTACCATAGAGAACGGGAACAATAATCTATCACATTTCCCTATATCAAAATAGTGCATACCCGAACTCTCAATCCCTCTAAAATTGTCCTTAAACATGACACAAGAAAATCCCACATACTGAAATAAAAAGCACGTCCCCAAAACAAGAGTAAACGGCAAAAAAATGGTTTCTCCTATAACCATACACTTGTATGGTGTTGAATATTGTATGTGTGTAAAAACCATTCATGTGTAGGATAAATACACACATGTTGTATGTTTGTGACAACACATGTCGTATAAGAGTGACAATTCTGGCTTTCTTCTCTAGCTTCATTCTTCTCCATCGTGGAACCATTTCGATTATTCGATCCTCAATCGATATGGATGTCTTCTATGATATGATTGACCTCAAGGGGGATTGAAACTCATACTTTGGCGTCACACATGATTTATGCATTAAAATGTACCTTTTTGACCTTGAACGTATGTAATACATAATAAAACGAAGTAGACATCATAATTGCAATATGAGTGTCTTTTATGCTAAATGCATGAATAAATGACATTAGTTATATTGGACATGAAATATGCAAGATATGTTTCACATCCGAAAACACTATACTCAATGCTATGATGAGACCCAGCTCTCGATCGGTGACAATGATCCTCCGGTATTTTGTTGTTGCAAAGATACCGAAGTCTCGTCAAAACCCACTTGTAGTGATTAAAGTTCTCGTTTTCCATGAATATAAAACCTACTACAATTCCCATCTTTGTTCTTATAATATCATGCATATTGTTATAACATGAAAATGACACTTACTCGTTTGTCTTGTATGTGTATCCATGACGATAAGATAGAGAAATGAGCTCAACAAATGTCTCGAATTTGGAAGCATGAGAAATATATCAAATACTTCATCCGTATCAAGACATTTCCTAAAATTGATATTGTAACCTCTTACGTTCAAAAATGGAGTGCTTGTTGGATTGACCCTTGTCCTTTAACAACCTTCTTTCTCATCTTCAGCCGGTGTGGTACGTGTGTCGGATAGATGTGACATTGTATGGGTACTCCAACTTCAGGGTTCGTAAGATATTTCTCGGCTTCATAACCGGGTTCTTGGCCCATTTTCCGATATTGTATGGGTATCAAACGATCATTTGGTGAACCTTTGAATTCAAGCACACAATCAATCTTTCTCAACCTATTGATTTGGCTACTTGATGCCTCTATATTGGGATCAACATATTTCTTCTTGTAAGGTTGACCATAACATTCCATGTTAATCAAAACATAAAGAACTCATTTCTTTTTAACCATGATGTCTTTGGGGCTAACATCATATTCTTTGATCTTTCCATAAATTGTGTCAAATTCACTAGATTCTCTCTATCAGGAAAAAACATAGAACTGAAACATAGTGGAATAATCTTTACCAACATCACTCGGCAGTCCGGTAGACCCTAATTGCAAAAAAATAACTAATATTAGTTTATGAAATAAAATATCGGGTCATGAAACAACTAATATTTCAAGTATATTGCAAACTTATTTAAATATGAGGGACAAGTTCATCGAGGGAATTGTATTTCGAATCATTGAACGGAAACGCAACTTCGTCTTCAGTTTCAGATATCTTTGTTAATTTTATTGAATCAAATTAAGGAAGAATGGGAGAGGAGAGGATATTCACTAGTCTTGGACCACTTGTACTTGTAGAGTTAAAAAACCTCAAACATTCGACTCCCACGATTTTAGACGTCGGATAACATATATTTTTTTAACTTTGGTGTTGCCGGAAAGCGCTGACAACTATGTTTTTTAACGCTGCCAGAAAGTGCTTTAATATAATTTTATCCTTAAATGATCTTCTTTGTGTGCTCTTTAGACGTGAGAGGTTAAATCTTACGTTATCAGAACCAGGACCTCGTGGTGATTACACCTTCTAGTATTGGAACCATGATTGGTCATGGTCTAAGGCTTTTGATCCATGTTTAGTCTACAACAAATGATGCATAAATCCTAACTGATGTAAAACCCCAATTTTCTAGACCATGCGGTAAGTTTAATTTGACCGAGTTAAATCTTTTTTTTACCACGGATTTAATTATCTAATCAATTATGAGACAACCATCAAGATTATTTCAACTTTGATATATCACCTCTAGAATTTAGTCCAAAGTTGTTCAGTTTTATGCTTTCCATAAAGTTTCATTTCATTTCTTCAACATCGGACTCGATATACCATATACGAACATGTATATGCCGATTTGTACATCTATAACAACTTCATATTCAGACCTTGTTTTAACCTAAACTAAATTGGATCCATCTGAACTAGAATTTAATAAGGGAAGTAGCAGGATGATCGTGTGTAGCCTCCATTTTAACTTACATCAATCATGCATCTCCAATCAAAACTCTTTTTATAAGCTCCATTGAAAGCCAAGCTTCAAACCTTCATATAACACACATTTCTTCATCAAAATCCACAAATGACGTATTTTGATCTCCTTATCAAGATCTCTCCGATCCAAGGTGCAAATTCAAGTTTATAACAATGAAACTCAGCTAGACCAACTATAGAATCTCAAATCTAGTTGTTATCAAACAAATAAGTGCCGATTTGGTTGGAGACAAGTATAAGGAAACGAAATGGAAATGATGGGATTACTTGCATGCGTTAAAAGACCTCTAAACAAACATAGTTTTTTATTGATTCGGAATCATTCCGTTACCGATAATGATTGTCAGAGCTTCCAAACGAGCCCTAAATGAACTCTCACCGATTAGATGAGTGTTTGATGCGGGAGAAACGACAATTTGGGTAAATTTTATATATATGGATAGGTTTGTTTGTTTGTGAGAGCGAGAAGTGATATGTAATTTGAGAAGGAAAAAAAATCAATTATCTTTACATAAGAACAATAAAAAATAGTTAATCAACATAAACGCAGACAATGGCACTACTAGTGAGTAGTGAGGGGCAATCAATCACACAAATATTATTGGTTAACTCTGAAAAGAGTTGTTTAGGTACATGTATGCATCAAAAGCGAAAGCATCCAAAAACCCCACTCAAACTGAGTTCATTTAATCAAAGATAAAGCAAAAAGACACTAAAAACCCAATTCGTTTGCTGAGTGATTAACAAGAACATCATTGTCAGGATTATAAATCTCTACTTTTGTATTGGTAGGGTTGGGATGAATCAGATGACCCAACAAGGAAATTAGAAGAATATCTTCCTACTTCTCCTACCTAGTCCACTAGAATGAAGTGAAAGTGAAGGTTATTAGCAGAGAATCTTACTCTTAGAGTAAAATAAGCATCTGTAATCTGTCTAATAGTATGAACAATAAGCATTTGTTAGGTCTTAAACATGGTTTAGGGAAAATTTTCAACATACCACTTTGGAAGTCATCATACCATACTCTATGTACACTCCCGGGGTATAGCTCGGGCCACGCCTTGAGCCTCTCTTCCTCGTCACACTTAATATCCTTCGATTTATAGTTCCCTGGCTGCTTTGCAAATGACTTCAACCGGCAAACTTAATTCGCAAGGCCATGGTCTGCAATACCGTAATGTACAGCAACTCCGCATGCAGCAAGTTGTAGATAGGAAGTGCGGGAAATCCAAACAGAAGTTGCTCAGCATTCTAAACGATTTGTTTGCATTTCCATGTCATACTGTATGGATACAAAGATTCTAAGCATCCTCCTTGGTAAATTTCAAGAAAGCAGACAGACGCCATCCCAACAAATTTCTTGGCAACAGAACATTTTAAGATTGTTAGACAATCCTTTCTAAAAATTCCTATCTTCTGCTAGGTATTGATCTGTCATCTGCTTCACTAAGATAAGCTAAGCTAAGCTAAGGTAAGACCTGGGACTTTGAAGACGTTTCTATCATCCATTAACCATCTCACTTTCTCAGCATCACCAAACTTCCCATTTCCTGTCAAGATATTTGACATTAAAACATAATCCCCTCCATATCCTCTCTCCATTTCCTGTATTTTCGTTGTTACTCGCTGAGCTACATCACCATTGCCATAAAAACTACAGGCACTCAGTAGCGTCCTCCAAATGACGACACTCTCAGCCTCATTAGGGATCTCGAATGCTAACTTCTCTGCTTCCTCTAACCTCCCTGCACGACCCAGCATGTCGATCATGCATCCGTAATGCTTTACACCGGGCAAAAGTTGGAATTCGTCTCTCATCTTTCTGAAGAAGTCTAGCCCTTCTTCAACTAGTCCACTGTGGCTGCAAGCACTTAAAATGCCCAAGAAAGTAACTTGATTTGGCTTCAATCCAATGTTCTCCATCCATTGAAAGCTTTCCATGGCTTCGTTTGCCATCCCGTGCATAGCAAACCCAGAGATCATTGAAGTCCAGGAAACCAGATTCCTTTTAGTTTTGGAAATCTCCTCAAATACTCTGAATGCACTACCAATGCACCCACATTTGGAGTAAGTATCAATCAAACAGTTTGCAAGTCGAATATCACTCTTGCAAAGAGCCTTTTTATCTCCATAACCATGCAGTGATTTACAATTCCTAAGATCCCCAAGATTTGCAACAGCAGGAAATATTGTTAATAACGTTATCTTAGTTGGCATAATGCCATCTATTTTCACCATGTTCTGAAAAAGGAGAAAAGCCTTGGAGTAATTCTCCATCCTTGTGTACCCATCAATCATACCAGTCCAAGAAACAACGTTCCTTCTCGACATCTCATTAAACAAAACCCAGGCTGCTTCAATCTCACGCCTTGCAATCAGTCCAGTGATGATAACATTCCACGAAACCACATTTCTTTCATGCATTTCATCGAACAACTTGTAAGCATCCGCCAGTGACCCACAAGCCACATATAAGTTCAACAGGGCAGTTTGTACATAAACGTGAGAATCGAGTCCGACCTTGGCTATCCGGGCATGAGCCTGGACCCCCGTGATAGAATCCCTTAAATGAGCGCATGCTTTTACAAGGAAGGAGTATGTGAAACTATCAAAACGAAAATAGTCGGTACTTAGCTGGAGTTGGTTGTAGAGGCACAGAGCTTCTTCGGGGTGTTCACCGGTTGAATAGATTCTCAACAGTAAATTGAAGACCGATGAGCCGGATAATAGGCCGCAGACGACCAATTGAGCATGAGCTTGTCGCAAAATATGACGATTCGATGGGTTTCTGGTTAAAAAAGAGAGCAAATTTTGACTATGTAAGCCAACTTGGTTGTCTGATTTGTGAGCTTTGGGGGGAACTGAAGAAGAAGCAAAAGAATCGGAGAAGCGGGTTCTAAAGCAGGAGGGAACATGAAATTTTCTCAATGCCCTCATGTGAAGGAGATGCAAATATTGATTTAGCAGTCGTTTGCACTTTGCAATGCAAATTGATGGAGAGTATTTAGCAGTCGTTCGCAATGATCGACGTTTGCAATGCAAATACTGATGGTTTAGAGGGGCGCCATTGCTGCACCTACTCGCGGCGTCAAATTGTAACAAATTATTCTTCTGACAGTAAATCACAGTATTCAACTGGTATGCAGATCAATGAGCTACGCGCACACCCTTTTCTGATGATACCTTTGAGTTCTCATCCTCAAGATGCTTCCTTTTCTTACAATCCTTTCTGCTCCTTCGAGTTCTCATCCTCAAGATGGTTGTGTTACAATCAGTCGAGATGTTTTAGGATAGACCGTGTTCCCTTCGAGTTCTCATCCTCAAGATGGTTGTGTTACAATCAGTCGAGATGTTTTAGGATAGACCGTGTTCATTAAGGATGTTTTAGGATAGACTACTTTAATATTTTTTGGATGCTTTAGACAAGACTTTAATCTTTTTGGATGCTTTAGAGAAGACTACAACCGTTAGGCGCACACGTTCTCTTATGTTTTAGCCATCCAAGATGTTTTGGAGACCGGTGAACAATCCCGATTATCCTGCACTAATCTCTCTACTCAAGGTCGGGCTGTATTCGAGACAGACACTGACATCTATGTGGCGCCAGGAGTAGGATTCAACAGTAATCGGAGTATCATCTTTACACAACTTATAAGCAAGCAAAGCATCGTCTTCAGTTGCTATTATGAAAATTGAAAATCCTGACAGTGCTGCTTGATAACAATAGAGGGACCTTTTCAACATCAGCTGCATCTGAGAATGCGTTATGCATTATTGGTTAACATTTTGTAACGTCTGCTACACGACTTCAAAGCATGCAATAATAATAAGGCAAATGTTAACCACCCTAACCTCCGACCCTAGATCTGCATCCTAATGAGATCAGAATCTTACAAAACAGATAACCACATAGAAACCCGTCCTTTGTTCAAGTTTTGACCAAAAACAAGTTTCAGTCCTAGTCTTCACCATCCACCACCACCACCACCACCACCACCACTGCCGCTACCACCATCATCACCCCATCCCTTAGAAGCTTTAGAAGCCGACTTTGACCCAGAGCCCCAACCATCATCATTCCCGCCGCCATCACCACCACCACCCGAACCCCATCCGCCAGGGAACGCTTCTCTTCCAGGTGAGTTTTCTACTTTAGATCCTGGGAAACTACCCCAGCCACCACCACTGTTATCACCGTCCTTGCTTTGGGAGCCCCAGCCTCCGCCGCTATTATCACCATCTTTGCTTTGGGAGCCCCACTTGTTGTCCGAGCTCCGTCCCGAATTGTAACCACCAGCGTTATCGTCCCCATCTCTGTTATACGAGCCTCTTCCGCGCCCACGGCCTCGCCCACGTCCTTCATATGGTCTTGGTGCCCCACTCGGGTGCCCATCACCACCACGCCCACCACCACGCCGATCACCTCGTCCTACAGAAAGCATCAGGGTCATCAAATGAGCAAAATAACCTTCATTCAATCATCATGAAAACAGAGACAAAGAATGAATAAGCAAAAGAAAAAAGTCCCATATTTGAAGCAGAAGCACAACCAAAGCATCAAGACAAGGCAGCCAATAAAAACACTTAAGAGCCAAATACTGTTTTGAGTGGCAAATTTACATATATGAGACTGTAGACGCCACAACTTACTCCCTAATGTGCCTATCATATTTATCCCAAATACAGTGATGGGATTACGCTAACTGCCAGATAAAAAATTTGCCAGCTTATAGTTTGTGCCCTTGCGAGACCTAGAAAGACGTGAATCTAAAGAGTAATGCAGATGGACTAAATACTATTCAAGGTTCATAGAAACACTTCAACAGCAGTACATCATATTTATAGACAGAGCATAGCATCACATTTCAATGCACGTCACCAAATAGCAAGCAAGTCTCATTTGCAATACATGATACTATGTTTGGCAGTGGCAAGCTTTGCAATACTTGATCAGACAGAAAAATGCAACAGTTTACATTCCACGTCACTGGTCTGCATGCATAGGAGATGCAACCATCACGGAGGCAAAGAAGCCAAGTATCATCAAACTAATTTCATAATCAGGTACAAGTCCAATATATAAGCATTGGATATCAGAATTACATTCTACATCACAAATATACCTCCTCTAAATGGAGTGGACTGATCTCGGTCAGAAGAGCCACCCCATCCACCTCCAGAAGAGCCACGCATGGGAACCATTGCAGCAACTGATCTAATTGAGGGTGAATCAGGCAAAGGATCGTTAATATGTTTCTGAAAATAGGCAACCAATCTATCAATATCCTCAAACATCGTTTTCCGGAATTTGAACCCCTTTGGATAGAGAGCTATATAATCATGATGAGGATTTGAGCTCCTGATATAAGTCAGAATAAATGTGCCAGGGTGTTCATGGGAGATGCCCAAACTATAAACAATCCTCATGGGGTTCTCTGCTTTTTCAGCTCTAAGAAGCTCATCAACCTCAGATTTAGACCCTCTCCTGAATTTCCGGTAATTCAGCATGGACTTTAGATGAGTCACCAATGGATCAACATAACGATCAATGACCTGCATTATAAGGAAGAAAATATTAATTTCTACTTCACAGGAGAAAAAGATTGAGCCATTGCTCCATTCCCTTGTTTTTCAGCAGCATCAAGGTATTTGAACCAGCCTCTACAGCTCTATCAGCACAAAAAATGCCAGCTAGGCAAGCCAATTCTCAAAGAACTTAAAACAGACTGCACATAAAAGCTACAAGCTTAATAGAAGATGCATGCATCTTTTGATTCAAGCACTACCAAGTTACTTAAATGCTGAAATATCATAAAGAAACCGCATGTAATTCAATTACAAAGAAAGGAATATCCAGTTCTTTGAGTATTCACCCTTTTACTCGTAAACTAGCAGTACTTCATTGCATTGTACCCATATTCAACTTAGCTGGAAAGAGATGCAATCTCTTGTATAGTTATATGCAAGCAGCCAAAGTACTACCACCTTCAGAAAAACAAAAGTGCTGCATATATAAAGCCAGTTCAACCACATAGAAAATGGAACACTACATTATCTCAGTCATTTCAATAACCCTTCAACCAGGCCTATTGTATTGTATTTCATCTAGAAGAGATACTATCAAAGAGCTAAAGATTATATTTCATAGTGAACCGTGTAAATGTAGAAAAAATGAGCAAACAAAGTTAAAAAAAAAGACAGCGAAGTAGAGAAGTTAACACCGAAGTCCAAATACAGCAACAGAAAGGAAAATATTTCCAAATGAGCCAACAAGAGAAAATATCTTGGTAGTGAAGCTTGCCTCATCCAAATCTTCAAATGTATCATCTCCTATTTTCAGTGTTTTGCCAATACGAAGCAAGCTGGTTATATCTTTGTGCTCCTTTCCACCTTCAGCAATATCCTTGTGAGAGAAAACCCCATCATAGACTTTCAAAGTCAACGTAAGATGAGATGGTCCGCGAGAACTGGGACGGATGACACTTTCACCCGGCTCCTTATCTGACAGAAACTACACAGCGTAGTAGAGAGAAAAAAAAACGATCAATTGCTATATAGTCAAAATAGATGCTGGAAAACAATAAAAATATACAAAGTTAAATCGTGATGATATAGTTCAAAACCTGCAGCACAGATAAGATATTTGAGTGATGCAAATCTACAACTCAAGGACAAGGCATTTTAGACACACAGTGAAGATATTTCCCTAGTCCTTGAAGTTGAACAACTTGAACCTATTGTTCTTAGCAAATAAATAGAACAGCTGGATCAGGAGAGTAAATTCGTCAAAAAAATACTTTGGATTATAGAAGAGGCTATTTAAGAGGGACTCGGGGACGACATGCTAAAAACATCAGCACAGAAAAAGGAAACAACAGACAGTCAGCCATGTGAACTCTATCTAGTCAATGACTTCATTTCTCAACATATCATTGTGGTATTTATGAAGGAAAACAAACCCAGCCATTAAACAACTATCAACCAAACAGGAAATAAAATGTCTATTAAACAAGACCGAACAAAGATATAGGACCTGTACAGCCTCGTCCTCGGTAATATTCTGAAAACGAGGATGAACAATCATTCTGGGCTTGAAATGCTTCTTCGCAAGCTCCTTTACTTTGCGAGCTTTCTCCTGGTCAGTAAGCAAGTTGTTGCTACGATCCTCGTGGTAGTACGGATCCAGGATTCTGTCAATCTGATGCCTATTGTTACGCATGTCATTCTCTCTACAAGTTAAAAACACCTGGTACCGATTCTTTTCGAGAGATTTGATCTTGCATGTAAGTATATCACCTTCACGCACTTTCTCAGTCAGATCAGTATCCCTCCAATCATCTGAATAATCTTCCTTCATGAGCATGCCAGTTAATCCCGACTCCAGGGAACATATAGCCCTTTGTGCTTGCACCCTGCGAACAGTCACTTGAACAGCTCTTCCTACAGCAAGTGTTTGTTCAGTCTCCCCTGATATCATGAAAAACTGTTCATCCTGACTAGGTTCATCATATGTTTTTCGCCAATCTTGGAAGCCTTGAATCAATTCAGACCTTATGGCATACAAGGTTTCTCTTTTAGATGCACGCCCCTGATCAGCATATACATCAAGATTGAAAGATTTCAAGATATTAGGTCTGTCTCTTAGATGCTCCACAGCCATTTCAAGACTATCCTCATCATCCAAATTTTCATCTCCAAAATACTTCTTGTAAATCTCTTTGGCCAGTTCTTGTGCTAGCCCATAGGACTCCGGATGTATTCGAGTGTCATCCAACAAATCAAAGAATTGGCTGGTACTAGCAGCCAATCCAGACCGCCGAACCCGCAAAAAACCAGCTGCATTGAAGAATATTTTTTTACCAAGTCCGTGAGTAGTCAATAGGTCTTTCCTTGTGTAAATTGTGCCAGCTCTTATCAGAGACCTTTTCAATGACGCTGCCTTTCTGGGTCCAAGCCCTGAAATAAATTGCAAAGGAGCAAACAACCATTCATGATTTGCGGCAAGATTGAGGTCCAGGCCAACCTGGTTGGTGACATCGACCATGATCTGTTCAATCATCATATATTTTTCATCAACTGCAAGAAATTTCTCTAAAGGACTGAGTTCCCAAGACAAGATTTCCCTGCCATATCCACACAGTGTTCCAACCATAGCCAATGGGTTTTGAAGGTACCGCCCAAGTGCAACAGCCCGCTTCACGATGCCTGACATGAGTATATGAATGTTACAATAAATATGATCAACAAATCTGTACAGTTAAAAATACTGCACTAACCTGAATGACCGGGTATTTGGTCAGATGAAACTCGGGAATTTTCATAAAGATGAGCAAGAGATTCATCCCCATAAACGATCTTCATCTGAGCCAACTCATGACCAACATCTCTAGGATTTTCTTCCACCATTTTGAAGACAATCTAGTGAAATAAGCAACAAAGAAGGATGTAAACACAAATCTCCATTTGCAGATTATGTCCATAATTATTAATCCATAAGTCTATCGGTCAAAATACAAAACACCGGAATGAAGGGGTAATGAAAACAAAACTATAGGCAACAAAGAAGGGTGTAAAACACAAATCTCCATTTACAAATTATGTCATAATTATAAAATCCATAAATCTATTGGTCAAAACACAAAAAAAGGGGAATGAAAGGTAATGCAAACACAAACTATGGGCAATCATTCATCTCCACCACGTCAACACTATAAATGGGCTACAAATTACTATATTCAAAATTATGATTGTGTTTGACATCTTACCACAACCACCAGGCAAAGGAATTAGTAGCATTGTAATTTTGGATATTCATCCACCAGCATATCAAAAACTCAACAATAATTAAAACAATCAATAAACAATAAAAGTTCATAACAACATTATAAATCCACAAAAAACATGAGCTGATTAACTTCAAAAAGTACACTGAGAGGCTACTCCTCAACTAGTATTAGATAAATTGAGAAGGATGCTCTTACTAGAGAGAAATAATCCAACTCATGTCATTACAATCCAACCCAAATATCATTTCAATCTACAGATGTGGAGTAAAGATGCGGTAAATCGTGCGAAAGAGACTTCACTCTAAAGAAGTGACAGAATGGAGTAAGCAACATAGTGAGATTAAGATTGTTATTACTGTTATTTTTCTTCAATACAATCTCTATTCCCTAATCCAGCAAGATTCAGAGAATAAATGACACGAAAAATGCACAACTGTACCTCATAAATATCATCCTTCAGCTTTGTACATGACATATTTGCAGCTCCAAGTGCAACCACTGTTGGGTTGTGTTCTGCCATGAATGTCAAAAGCCTCTGCTGGTCATTTTTCTTACGCTGCTGATCATTAACATTTTGACTACGTAAGCTAAGAGAACCTGCTTCCAAAACATCCACAATCTCTCCATTTGCGTCCAGCATTACAAATGTAGTTGCAGGTTTTCCAGGACCCCAACAGCATGCCATAATCCTTGGTGCAGCCTCCTCGTCTGCATGCACATCACCTTCCTTCCGCTGATATGGAGCTACAGATACTTTATCCCATAAAAGCTTTCCATATTCAGATAACAACCAGTTTTTGGACCTACTGGTCAACAGAGATCTGGCTTCTTTCTCCATAGAAGGTAATATATGGGTGTAGATTGCATCATGTAATATCAGTTTCCTCTGCTCATTCCAGAGTTGAGCAGACTTGCTTACACCATAACTGAGATACTTCTCGTGACAATCACTGATCAGTTTATTAAGAACATCCTCCTGCAGTTTAATTGTGACTTTGAGGAGCTTCTCCTCTTCTGCTTTCTGGATAAGCAGCCATTGGGCATCATCAAATTTGTCCAATGGTTTGTCACGCAACCATTTCACCCCAGAAAACTCATGGAAAGAGTCTATGGTAGTATTTCCATCCGCCGTAGGAGTTGTTGAAACTACAGCATTTTCAAAATAGATGCTACGAAAATGTTTTCTCACAACTGGCTCACAACTTATCTCAACCGCTGCCTGAAAAAAATCGCAAGACGTTGGTTTTTTTACTACTAAAACTATTGTCATAAGAGTACAAAAGGTATAAAGCATGCTCATACCATGTGCCTAGCACCTTTAAGCACCGTCTGAGGTGTCTCAAACATTGCACATACAAAATTTGAAGCCATGTCTTCTGGTGTCTCCTTCGAATCTTCCAATTCATTTTCCTATCAACAAAGTAGACAGAGAAGGATTTGATAACTGTCGCAAACCTCCCAAACCTCCAAAAAGTTAAGCATGCAAGGAGAAAAGCTTAAGGAAGAGCAATATGACAATGAAAGTCCATTACCACTTTTGCTAATGAAATTTGCTGCCCAAACTGCTCTGAGCTATACCCAAATTTGCTGGCAGCCATCCATAGACCAGCCTTACTACAGACACTATAGAGTGATTTTCGTCTGGGCCGTTTATACTTGCCCTCCTCCAGATCAACCTCACCAGGAGGGAAATGCAAATTAAATTTGGAATCGACATCATCAACCTCTCTCTCAGATTCTGCATTTTTAAGTGCACTAACAATTGATTTAAATATCTGGCTATTGAAATTAAGCCTTGTCTCGTCATCTACTCTCCTACACTCCTCCTCGAATATTTTATGATAATACCCTTCGAGAGCACTCTTTCGTTTTTGAAGAAGCAGCCATTTCTTGTCCAGTTCATGGATAGCCCAAAGCACCTGCAAAGAAGCATCTGGCTCAACCCTCAATAATTGAATAGATTAGAAAATTTTCATGAGTTAATTGTTAATACTGATGGCAGGTAATTACCTTGTGCCACTTTACAGTTGGTTTAGCATGATCAGTATTCTCATTAGGCTCCTTGAACAAACTCAAACAATCATCTTTACGGTACATAGAAATGAAAGGGACCTGACAAAAGAGCAGTCACTTGCTTATGAATCAGATTATAGTTTCATACTTCTGGAAAAAACATGTAAAGCAGTTTCACTCACATCAAACTTTTGGATGTGCGTAAATTTAAGGAAATTTTCTATGTCACTTTTTATTGATACTTCATCCCCTCCTTCACTAATTCTCCGCCCAATCAGTGGGGCACTACCAGAGTCTAGCTGATCATATATCCATTTAACCTCCTCGAGTATAGCATCCGAATCAACTGAAGGTGGACCAGTGCTCTCTTCTAAAATCTACGATGTACAATAAGAGATACATCAGTGAGACTGAAAAATAAAACACAAAAGGATAAAAAGGATGTAAAATTAAACCTGCAATCTCTCAGGAATGTCAATTGCCCTAATCACATTGTCTTTCTCGGTTATATACTGCTCCTCAACAATGATCGGCTCAAATTCCTCCTCAAGCTTCCTTTCTCTCCACTCACCAGACTCTTCATATCTGCTCCTCTTGTCCAAGTTTGCTTGTCTAAGTTTTATAAGTTCTTCAGGATCCCCAAAGATTTCTTGGGCTTCTTGGAGAGCCATTGGTGCCACTCCAGGAGCAGACCGGAACTTCTTCTTGTGTACCACCTTTTTTCTCCTGATAAAATAGAAGTCGATGTAATGCAAAACAGACATCTAAAAGATTTTAACCAAAAATTAGAACCATAGCACATAACATACTTGGGAGCTCCTCTTTCATCGACATCTTCTTCATCTACAATGAAATCTGCCATTTCATCTTCTTCACCCATTTCCATATCTTCCTCTTCCTCCTCTCTCTGCTCCTCCTCGTCAGGAGCGTCCTCAAGTTGCCCTCCTAAACATCATAAAGTTACAGGTTTGTATTAATTAGCTGAAAAATGCCTTATAATAATCTTTCTGAACAAATATGCAAAAACTAACCATCGTCATCAAATAAACTGCGTTGAATCTTCCTTTCGCCAGTTGTATCGAAGTCGTCTTCATCAGGGTAACCTGAACGGTCCTCATCACCACCTCTCTTGGCCTTCTTCAACCTTTTGAACTTTTTGTCCTACAAAAACAAGTCAAGTAACCAACAGAGGATCCAAAAACATTGAAAGAATATCAACCTAGATTTTTTTACAGGATAAATTGAAAAGGTTTCGCACTTGATTGGCTCTAGGTCGGTGAACAGGGATGTTATTATCCTCAAGTAGAGCATAATCATCTTCATCAAGAACAAAGTTCTTTTCTGACTCCCTGTAACAGGTAAAAAATATATAGACAAAAGAGTTACATTATGGCACAGCAAAAAACAAAGCATTAGGGAAATGATTGACCTTTTCTTCCTTTTCTTTTTTTTATGCCTCTCTTCATCATTGTCTCTATCTTCTTCTTCATCAATTTCATCTTCTTCAACATCGTCAACTATGAAACCATCTTTCTCATACTCATCCTCCCCCTCCTCTGTACACAGATTGTAGAAGTCAGCGAGGTTGTGTGCCTTAATAAAGATGGAGACTAAGTGCTCAAAATAAGGTGCCTATACGTAACACTGGAAATGGAAGGAGGCAAAAAATGGCCTGATACTTCTCAATGATACTATAATTCCTCAGACGCATTCACAAAATGCAATTAGAGAAATAGACTCATTAAATTTAATAGATAAATTTTAATAGCTCATCAACTCACATTTACATAAAACACCAAAAGAAGCCACATATAGAAGATTCACTTATTCTCTTCAGTTACGATGAAGAAAACTTCAACTGCACATTTCAAATGATTATGCACAATCAACTTTCATTTTTTTACGAAATCATAAGCATATTGTATGTTCAAACCGCTAAAAGGCTTTACTTCAAGCTCTGATGCTTTGGACCAGAACATTGAAGACCAGGTAAGGACAAGCCCTAACCAACCAATAAGAACAAACAAATAAAAAGCCCTAGAGCAGCCAGCCATCAAAAGAACCAAACCCGTATGCACGGAGCTAAAACTCCATAGATACAGAACATGAAAACAGGAAGAAGATAGAAAACCCGACCTTCCTCTTCGTCATCCTCTTCATCGCCACCAGGCTCATCAGCGTCGTCTGCATCTCCGTCAATCGGATCTCGCTCGTCATCCTGGGGCTCCATCTCATCTGCAAAATTATAATACAGAAACAGCAAAAAAAAAAAATGATATTTAGGGTTTCGAGGGAGTTCGGGGATCGGAATGGATGCGGAAATGAGGTAGCTAATAGCGAATTTTAACCTTCGTCGTCTGAGACAACAGTCCTGCCCATCCTTGACGAAGGAAGAATAGAGCAAAAACCCTAGAAAACGAAGGGTAGGAAACGATGGGAAGAGCAAATGATAATGAGCGGGGGATTCTTCGGGAGTGAAAATCGGAGTGTGCAAAGAGCAACGCAGGAATGAGAGAGGCGTTCCAGTTCGACGCCCAATATAATTTCCAAACATTATAATATAAAAATAAAAACATTAAAATAATCATTTCTCAGTTGTAAAATCAGCATAAGCTTAGTCTGTGTTTGGCCATGGATTAAAGAAGATTAATTTAGATTAAAATTTAGGAGATTAATTTATATAAGTGTTTGGATGAAAACGGAGGTTACGAAGAAAATTATATAGGTTAATTGTGATTAAAAAATGATCAATAAATAACATCATATTACCAAGGTTACAGGAGATTAATTTCCAATCATGTATTAGGATTTCATTCAAATTTATAAATTTGTATCAATTAAACTCATTAAAAAATCTTCAACCAAACAACCTGATGTAGATTATTTTATCAAATAATCCTTAATAAATCTCACGTAAAATTTAATCCCTTTTATATACCATCTAAATTAACCTTCAAAATAATCTATATATCTCCTACCAAACAAATCAAAGTTTATTTTATTAGATGGGCATATATATATTTCATCAATCAACCTTTAAGTTATTTCGCCTCGTTCAATAGCTTAATTTATCGTCAATAAGTCGACTAATTCAATCTTAAACCTCTTATATGTTTGTCAACGAAATTAGAGTGAATGAATGGGGTGAATTGACTAAAATGGTGACTTAATGGGGGGGGGGGAGAATTTAAGTCGTGGGTATGAGGTTTAATCGATTTAAATTGGAGAGTATCAACTCTCAATTTCATTTCTACCCTTGGCTCATCCTCACTCTCTTCAGCGAACCAAGGAAACCCTACGGGGCTCTCCACGAGCTCGGATCGAAGGTATCTTCTTCTCTTCCATATTTCAACTCTCAAACTCTTTTCTTTTACTCTTATCTTCTCTTCTATGTTATGAAAATCCATTATTTTACCACACATTTGCAGGACCCCTCTCTTCCAGCTCTCAGATCGAAGGTAATCTTCTTTTGCCCTTCATGCCTAAGGAATTGATCAGTTTTGTCTTCTTTTATCTAATTTCTACTTATATGGATGTTTAGAGTAGATTTATATTTGAGATTGCAGTTATGCTTAGGCTTTATTCTTGTATACGACTGCCTGGTTTTATGGCAAGTATGGAGTAGTAGTATTTGTTTACTTGCTGGTGAATAGATTCTTCGAATGCCATGTATAGGGGACTTGTATGGTTGTCTTCAAAGGTCAAGTTTTGTCTTTTGTTTTCACTTATGCTTCTCTTTGAATGTCAAGCTTGAATTCCATATTAAACAAATGGTGATGTGTCATTGTGAGCAATAGATGTCGCTTTCTGGGATTTGAGGCCTTGCTTGCACTATTTTCATCTACATAGATTTATATACTAGTATACATAGAGTCTAATGGTGTAGTTATTTGCATTACGTGAAGTTTTTATTGATATTCTTTTGTATTGATAATTACACTAAAGTATATGTACTTTTACAATCAATACAAAGTTGCTTGTTCGCCCAAAAACGTGTGTGCAAATAAGTTTTAATTTATAAAACTGAAACAAAAGCAAGCGAACCCGCAGTGTACGGATCGCGTAGTTAAGCAAGTATTCTAGAGTATCGAATACAGGGATTTGGGCGATCAAATTCAGTTCACAAATTATCGAGCAATGAAAATAGAAGCTTTTGCAAATATTGGGGAAAACAACAACCCTAAAGATCCGGATGTCAAATTGTGGCAATCGATTTAAGATAGACTATATATAAGGACAAAGTTGAGAATTGCAAAGGTATACTAAAGTAAGGTTATGTACGGTGAAGTTCCAAAACCCTATATGTCTAACCAAAAGTCTCTCTATAAAGGTTGTTGAGGCTACAGTATAGAAAGAATCTAAAGGTAAGAATTAGTCTCAAATACTCATGCCCAAACCCAAAGAATCAAAGATAAACTAAAACGGTTAAGCTTGTGACACTCGAAACCGAAATAGAGGATGTTGAGTCTCACTACTACCTAGAAAAGGCAAGTCAAGGCTAGGTTAAAGCTAATCTTTAACTTTGGATCAAAGCAAAAGCAAAGTTTGTAAACCAGGGGAAATCACAACTAGATCTTGAAGAACCACGGCTGTGGTTTTCAAGAACAAACCGTGGTTTAGGCTGTCGACGAGGTTTCTCACACTCTCAGGGTCCATTCAATTTACGATCGATCTATCATCATCTAAGCCACAACTATCAACCCTTCACCTTAGAATTGCTAAAGGGTTTTAGCCAATAATCAATGGTAAAACCTTGAAATCTCAATAATAAACTCAAAACAAATGTCAATCAAACACAATAATCACAAACCGCGTTCAATGGATGTAGAATCAAAGGAACGGGAAAACCTCACAAAATTTCTAGGGACAATGAAGAACGGGATGTCAATCCGCCTTCAAATGTAAACCCTAAGATCTTCCAACTCAAAAAATAGGAAAGTGCATCCTTCTCCAAATCTTCCTTCCAAATCTCGTCTTTTCGTGGTGTGGCAAGACCTCCAAGTGTGCCTCTCTAAGTATCCCTTGGAGAATTTGACTCCCTCTAAGTCTCGCCTTTTGGAGAATTTGGCTCCCCTTCAATGTTGAAGGCTCTCCGATATATGTAGGGATAATGATAAAACCCTAAATATTTGGGCTGAAAAGAAGTCGAGTCCGCTGGTATCAAAAGATAATCTGGACCGCGTCCGAAAGTATAATAGAATACTTTGGCGCGTCAGACGGTATCAAAGAATACTTTGGCACGTCAGACGGTATCAAAAGATACTTTGGCGCGTCCTAACTTTCTTTTATGCTCCTTTTTGTCCCGCTTTAAGGCTTGATCCATAAAATATGTCATTTCGTTCCATAATTCGCCAAATTACCTACAAATGCAATAAAACTCTGTGTAGACCTCTATTCTCGCAAAGTAGGTGAATATAACCATAAATGCCATGAATGTATGTCTATGCATGCAAAATAAAGGGAAAATCTATATAAATACATGCCTAAAAATATGTCATGATTCATGTCATCATTGCTAACAACAAGTATGTATCAATAGTCATTCTACAAATTGAAGATTGTTGATTAGTTGTTAGCATAAAACCCTAACTGTAATCCTCTCAATAGATATGGAGTCTATACGTATAGTCTTTTGTAGTTGGTGATGTTTTGTTTACACTAAACTCTTGGTCTGGCATATATTTTGATATCAGTACATATTTAGTAGTAGATCTTCTTCAAGTTTTGAGCCTTGTTGAATTCGAGTTTACTATTTGCCTAATTAACTTACTTATGCCAGTAATATGGAACCGTGTTTTCAAATTTCAAATAATGATAAGGACAAATCAAAATTGAAGATAAGTATCAACTTAGCTTGCTCTAACGGGGCTTTCCTTTTCGTCTTTCTTTCATCTTCTCTTTCTTTGAAAATTCTTCTTCTTTTACCTCTGTTATCTCCTCTTGTTGTTTTAATTCTTGTGTTCCTCTTCTCTTGATTGTATGTCATGTCCTCTTTTTGTTTCGGTTCTTGCTTTCCTCTTCTCTTGATTGTATGTCCTCTTGTTTTTCTTTTTTTTTTCCTTTAACAAAGAGTAGAAAATGAACAAAAATATACTAGTAGGATGCAAAAAAAATAAAATTAGTAGACTAATGTCTCCTATTTCAATTGGTTGCTTATTTTAACTTAAACTTATACACTTTGGATCACCCTTTGAAATTTGTGCTTTCAATACCTCTATTGTTGGCTATGTTGAGCTTTCAGTACCTCTACTATTATACACTTTGATGACCCTTTAACCCAAGATTATAAGCCATGAACAGAAAAGTAGAAAGACCCAAAAAATGGGCATCTGTATACAGATCTAGTTAGGGTTATTAATTTATTATGGAACTATTTAGGATTAGGGATCTGGATTGCTGACCATGTATTATTCTTCTAATTCATGTATTAGGCATTAGCAGTACCCTTTGTTACTTCATGTATAAAGAATTGATGTGAGCATAACCTTCTTTGATAGGTATTCAATGTTGTCCAGTTCTAAAGGTCATTTTTCATTGTCGTCCAACACTTCTTTCCCTTATAAGTTTGACCCTAATCTTATTGATTATCCCCCATCATCTGATTCAGGACTTGTGGTATGATGTATAATAACTTTTCATTTCATTGTTTGAATCTAATCAAAACAAAAAAATATTTATCATCTGATGTGTTTACCTTCGACTGACTAACAAATGCTCGCCCTTGATTTGGAGGATAAACTCATTGACACTCCCACAACTTCTTTGATGGTTGCCCGTGTTCAAGAGGTTGCTCGTCGACTCAAGACTATCAATCAAAGTCTATGAGATGAAATTGTTATAACAAATCACAACATGGAGAACGTGGAGTCAACCAATTTGTAGTTTTTTTTTACCACGTTTCAAACATACAACTCTCTTTGAGGCTCGAGGAGGCCAAGTTGGAGGTGAATCAAAAAAACCAAATTTGCAAAAAAGTTTATGGTTGCACTACTAGCTATGTCCATATGGTTCCTTGCTCAACTTGATCACAAGCTTGGCTTTTAAGATTAGGGTTTAATTCTCATGTACTTTGAACTAAGTTTTATTTTGTGATGATGATATGCATGTATATGTAATATGCATGAGTTGAGTAGAGTATTGTTGTTGGCAACCTTGTTTGCCATCATTTGGGATATGCTTTTTTTTTTTACTATAAAGGGTTTTCATGTACTAGTTATCTTGTAGTTTTTACCTTATTGGGAAGTTTGTGATGAAATGTTGACGTGTATGTAATGACACAATTGGCTTTTTTATTTGCTAGAAAACATTTTCGCTTTCATTTATCTACACATCTCAATTTTCGCTTGATATCATATAAAGTGAAGAAACAATAAACAAATTTTCACATAAGGTGCACTAAAAATACAAATTTTCATACTTACTTCGCAAACCCAACAAAAAAGCAATTATAGTGCCCCATCATAATTTAGATGTACGAAACATGATTTTATAATAAAGCCAAGTTTTCTTTCCTTCTACGTTGGACCTAATACATAAATAACCTTAGCAATACATTTTCAACCACATCACAACATGGATTTTTAACTAGCTATACACCTTCTTTACAAAATTATGTCTCCCCTTCAAAAGTGTGGTTAGTGATACAAGTGGAGTTCAAAGGCGATTAATCCTTCTATCGTTCCATACTGATCACCAGCAAGAATAATTGCAATCTCAAATATAAATCTACTCTAAACATCCATATAAGTAGAAATTAGATAAAAGAAGACAAAACTGATCAATTCCTTAGGCATGAAAGGCAAAAGAAGATTACCTTCGATCCGAGAGCTGGAAGAGAGGGTCCTGCAAATGTGTGGTAAAATAATGGATTTTCAGAATAGAGAAAGAAAATAAGGGTTGTGATTTGTTTAAATTAATTAACACTTGTCATATGTTTGAACCAAAATTAGTTGAACAATTGAACATAGAAATTAACATTTGAACAACTAATTATATATTTGAACAATTGGTCATGTAGTTGAACAATTTTGACTATAGTCGAACAATTGACATATTTGAACAATTACAAATATAGTTGAACAATTTTTAATCAAACAAATACATCTATATTTAAACAATTGTTATTTAATCCAATGTTAGTGAATCCTTCGTACTTTTAAACTTAATATATATATATATATATATATATATATATATATATATATATAGGGTGTGGTTCCCATGAGAACAACACCTAACGTGAGAACATGAGAACAATCGTACACCGTTGGATGTGAGTATTAAGGGTTGAGATTTAGAGTAGATATCAAAAATAATAATAACTACGAATAATAATAATTAGGAATCCAACAATAACTACGAATAATCCACTCAACCAACAATAACCTACGAATAATAATACATTAAACGATATGACACATTCGTAACAAAACTAATAATAATTACGAATCTGTTCTCATGTTAGAGAGTGTTCTCATAGGATCTATATATATCTATATAATTCATACAATTGTGCACCACTTAGCTTAACAAAGAAAAAGACTCGCAAAAAGGTACAAAGCGATAAAAAGTTATGTGCTAAAGAAAGAAGATGAGTTAAAGGGTGACGAATCCAAGCAAAAACAGCACAAATATACTTTGTCCAAAATTAGTTTTTCATTATAGATCTTAATTATAATAGTACATAAATTGAGCATTTTCTGTCCTGTCGACCATTGACACTATCTTGATGAAATGGTCAAGTTTTCGACATCCAACTTAATGAGACAAAATTCAACGTACAAACTTAGTAGGGAAAATGATCACTTTACATCCCATCTTCAAGAGATTCGGCAACACTAGAACAAATATGTGTACCATTTTTCACTGTCTGCTCTCTTTCAATTTCCCACAATCTGCACTTCAGATACATGTTTTATCACTTGTCAATGCAGCCAGTTTCAAATTCCCTTTAGTTTCTTCCAATTCGTAAACTGCAAGTGCTGCAACAAATGATCCATCTGCTGAGATTATATTTTATATAACAATCAGGATCGTATCAGTCAGCTTCACCCAGCCCATCACTTCCATCCCCTCTCTTAGAGATGGCACTGAAATTAGAATTCGGTTTCTTCCTCAGGGAAGCAATTTCCGCATTCTTCCTCAACACGGCTCCAGGTGATGGGTAAGGACGCTGTTGAAAGAGCGGACCCTGAAACACAAATGGAAAGAACCGTAAGTACAAGATACGCTCCCTAGACATGCATTTATGAATTAAAAAAAACGTTGTTCATCCATGTAGATGTACTGCCAAATTATTATCAATTAGCTGGAATTTAATGTTAATGATGAATCATGCAATAGAGCCCTAATATGATATAATGAAAGCTTTAGGTAAAGAGAGCTGTACTGTGGCAGTTGTATCTGCTGCACGTGGTTGCACTCCTTTCAGACCAACAACCCTATAAAATTAGCATGAAATTAGTAGACAGTTAAGGTACATCTGAAGATATACAATTAATACAGTTTTATATTCTAGTACTAAGCCAGTTGCATGCACCCACTCTCTTATTAAACTCATACGAATGGAGATTTCTAATCGTATAGGAATGTAATATGAATATACCATCCACCACGAGGGGCATCTGAATAAGCACTTGGGTCCATTGGATCAAGTTCATCATCCTCGCTATAGGTCCGTTTCTTGTGGTTTGTTTTACCTCTACCCATAGGAGGTTTTGTATTGGACCTGTCAAATACATAATATCCAGTTTATCACGGTTCAACTACATCTCATTAAATTTTCATATTCTAAAAGACATCTGTGATAAATCTTAATTGTACAATGATAAGGTCATTTCCCCCCTGTGTGTTTTCAGTATCAAAATAATGTTCAAAGAGACGGTGCAAACCTTGGGTAGTGTACTAGTGTTAGCATAAACAGAACATATTCAAAGCTCACAAGCTGCATTTATTGGCCTAGAGGGATACACAAAACCATAATCACAAAATAGCATTAACAAGGCTCAAATACCTTTGCTTAAAAGATCCAGCAGGGTCTTGTGTGTTGTTTGGAATATGTTGCTGTTGATTTTCAATGGTTGCCAAGTAATGGCTTTGAGGTAGGTTAAGCATCCTGTGTTCAAGAATCACATGGAGAATTACCAGAAGTTTGATGAAAAGATAGAATGACAATCAAGCATTGATCTATCAATATTTCTAAAATTGCATTAGTATCTCAAGCAATATAAGACCTAAAAGCATGTAGTAGCTCCCACTCCACTAGTCTGACACATGTGGAGGCAAATCCCTGATACACGTGGCCAACAAATTAAGCTAAAAGTGGAAGCTTCAAGTTCAAGAATTACAACTGTTCTGGTAGCATCAGTGTCTTAAATAATCAGACTAAAACACCAGTTTAACTCTAGAAACAATTAGGAAAAAAAGTACTTTCCATCTGATGATTGGTATTGCACTGTCATATTCATCGCCTTGCTTAATGAAATTTTAGCCCACCGTGCAGCCAACAATAACCTCAAGAAAATTCTTATCCAACAGCCAAACAGTAGAATATAAATAATTTATAAACAAGGTATCATAGCATCATTCCCCTTTTTATACTAGGAAATAAAGATATCCCATACTTCACATAACAAAGTACAGCTCTAGACATTGCATACAAAAATGATCTCCACATAAGATATAATTATACACCTCCTACATCATCTTGTTTTAGGTATGAATTGTTGGTAAAAGTCTATTGATAAGACTTACTGATTTTATATTAAGAAATAATAATTCTATAGTTAAAAGGGAGTAAATAGATTTATTCAAATCTGTGGCTGAGATTAAAAGTTAATCTATTTAAAAGATCAACGGCTGTGATTTTTCCCGGGATGAATTAAATAACTTCCTAACTGTTGTCAACTACATTCCTAACCATAATTCTAACTGTCGCAGACAGATTCAGAAAATTCTCTATAAATAGAGAACTGTTTCTTCGCAGAAAATACAAGGAAATAAATCAGATTTGCTGTCTGTTTCTTTCAGGGCTTTGTTGTATCCTAGGAAGTGAAATTGTCTGAAACCCTACTGTAATTAAAGGGGACAAATATCACTTTAAAGATAGTGATCTTTACATATCTCAAAGCAATAGAGAACTGTTTCTTAACTGTTGTCAACTACATTCCTAACTATAATTCTAATTGTCGCAGACAGATTCAGAAAATTCTCTATAAATAGAGAACTGTTTCTTCGCAGAAAATACAAGGAAACAAATCAGATTTGCTGTCTGTTTCTTTCAGGGCTTTGTTGTATCCTAGGAAGTGAAATTGTCTGAAACCCTACTGTAATTAAAGGGGACAAATATCACTTTAAAGATAGTGATCTTTTCATATCTCAAAGCAATTTCTACACCCTAATTTCCAACATGAATGTGTACCTAGTGCAATGCTTACAGTAACCCCATGCTTGCACCAGACCCAGCCCCCAGCCGCCACATCCCAAGCACCTCTCAGGACTTGAAACCTGACCAAGGTGACTCCCACCAGCTGCATCTTTGGAAACATTATACCCCACGTATTGAGATGGTGACTGTGACATAGAAGGATGTTCCCACTGTGAGACATGTGTAGCCGTATTGTAGTAGTATTTCTGTCCTGTTAATATGAGAAAAAGCATCCTTAATATAAAAAGGAACATCCAGCAACAGTTTCATGCATGAAAATAACCTATGAAGCAGCCTACTAGCCCCTATACATGCATCAATGGAGTGTTGTGGCATTAACGCAGTGAATGCATACAGCATACCAGTTGATTCATCCAATGTTTCCATCCAATCTTGAGGAAGAGGTAAAACAGAGGGTGTATGTGGATCAGAAGACACCTCAACAGGCCTTTCCCACTGACTTGTTCCTGTACTTCCATTAAAATAATATGAAACACCACTTTCAGGGTCCTTAGCTTCAACCTGTAATATTTTAAAAAGGTAAAAATATGAAAAGCAAATGTTAAATCCAGCGAAATAAGAAAGTTTAGGTTCAACAGATAAAAGAAAATAATTCATTAAACCAGAGGGTGTATGTCCATGCAACGGCTCCAAAATGGAGTCATGTCTCAGAACTGAGAACATAGGCAGACATCTCTACCCCAACAAAACCATTGATAGTCTAATGAACTCCTCTAGATCGCCCTTAAGGCTAAAATTCACACTTTAAAACCAGCATAACGACCTCTACATCTGAGGTGCAAAGCAAATTAACTGATCCACCCCACTGATGCAATGTTTCATCACATGCCATGGCCCAAAATTCAAGATCCAACCAGGGGCCCACTGGCCCAGGGTTAAGGGAGTTCTTTTGGGTATGCATGTATAGTTTCCTTCATAAGGACATTATGGAATACTACACCTTATGAAATGCAACAACTTCAATGCGATGTGACTTGTGAGTTATGGCCAAACGAAAACATAGCTACCGGTGTTCATTTTATATTCTTAAATTCTCCTAAAAGACACCAAGGAAAAGGGAAAAGCCATTTGTACTCACCCATCCAGGGGGCAGGGGTGACGATGGAGTTTGTTGAGCCTCTACTTTCTGAAATTCAATCATCAAACATCAATGTTACATTAAACAATGGGGATGTATGAAATCAGTTACATTATGTGGATACAATCATATGATGTAGAGCTCGACAATCTCAGTAAATACGGTACCAAATCATTTCCATGAAAGAGAGTGCGAGTATAGAATGGCAGCAAAACACAGGTCCACAAGAAAAGCATTACAACTCGACAGGAAAAGAATAAAGGTATTCCTGCCAAATCATTAACTTACGGTAGCAGCTTTCTCAGCATCGTTTTTAACCCCATCCTTCAAAATACCCCTTGCTTTCAACCTTTTCTTAAGGAACTCTGGCAGTTCTCTAGCTGCATTTGGCTGCTGTGTTCCTCCATCAATGTCAGGTTTCTGCTGGGTTGAATCATCAGTACCTATTTAGAGGTATAATTCAAGATTACCTCTCAAATTCATAAGCAAATACTGACCAACTCGCAGAGACACTCAATATGTGTGGATAATTCTGAACTTACCTGGAGCATTGCAATAAGCTCCCCCACCAGGTACACCATAACCATTTCCAATCTCGGTGTTACCTGGTCAAGAGACGAATTTCAGTATTTTTACACTTCGCCTGAAAAGTGTAATGACTATGACATTATTGACACTCCCTCCTTATTCCTATCTCTTCATTTTTTCCTTCCAAACGGAAAAAAGCATCACTAATAACCTCCATTTAAAATTATACTTGATTTGCATATGAACATGCATAGCTGAATACCATTCAGTTTCTTCTCCATTTTTAACAACCTAACACTTCCATTATATACTCCAGCCTAGGGATTCTCGGTAGTATATATTAACTCATGATCAAATTTGTTTTGTTAATCTTGCCAATCCCCTAAAAGAACTCTTTTCAACGTTTCCATATCATGTACATTTTTGCGGCTTAATATACCAATATAAGATATATAAGATGCAATCCACACTATATAGAATAAAAAAGGCCACATCCATGATAAACAAAAGTGAGGAGATAACTAGCATAGACAACTCTATCAAATGGAGGGAAGTATGAGATATGCCTTTCTCAGGAAAGGCAGTCTTCCCTCGCTTCAGAGCCATTTCTGTCCGATGCTCAGCAGTCATCTTCAGTAAATGTTCCTGTAGATTACAAAGGAACCTTAAAAACATTATGGTTTAGATCATTTAGTGCTCTAAAATCCTACTTCACATGTAGATAAGGATACAAATGCATAAAAACTCTAAATCAGTTAGTTATCCATCAATTCACAAACTTTCTTTATTTATTTATCAAAACTACATTTACTTTATATAAAAATTACCAAAAAACTAATTTATTCTATAAGCAATAGTTAATAAACATTAAATAAATAAAAAATGCAAAGATGGTGTCTGAACAACTTCAAAGGTAATCGCCTTCAATGTAACTAATAACTACTCAATGATCTGCATGCCATCATAGACAATGTGGATCAAGTTGCTTAGTTTTTTAATTGACTTAGTCTGGTTAATGCACACGTGTGCACACTTTCAAGGGCCTCAGTGCATCGTCTTTCGGTTCATCGTGTTCGCCAATTGCACGTCACCACATTACACTGACTTCAAACAAAATCCAGGAGCCCTGCACCTGGTCAGTAAAATCCGAGTTGCTTACTTGGAGTTCGAGCAAAGTATATACATGAAGGCGCTCTCAATCAATGCATAGTCTTTCTTGCTTGCTTGTACTTGATGGTTATCAACTGTTCGTTTGTGGAACTAATAAGTTTTTTTTGTTTATCTTAATTCAAAGCAGATATAGTTTGGTAGAAAATACATTTTTTATAATTTGATAGAGGATAAACAACAGATGTTAGAGTTTTCAAGGATATAGAGTTAATTAAGTGAGATTCAAAGGATACATGCACAACTATCTCTAAGAAATAATAATCCAGAGGAACATTTCAGACCTTAAGGTTAATTGGCATCAATCAAACTAAAAACATATACCTTCAAGGAATTTGGATCATGATGGCCAGATAAAATGTCTGCCTTATCTTCAGGCAGTACACCTTCCCCTCTTGCATACCTGCAACCAGTAAAATTGGAACACAGAAAATGATACTCCCACTCTTCTTACAAAAATTAGCATCCCGCACAATCAGGATGATGCGTTAAACACACCTTTGGCTTTGTATAATTTTCAAGGTAGCAATTTCCTGTCATTTCATAAAGTACAATCATGTCATGCATAGTCTCTACGATGAATTAGAATATATACAATTTTCAAAGATTTGTAGAGATATACTTGTTCACGCAGAACAGCAGTCTGAGCAGCAGTCTCTACTTCAGGATCAAATTGCTCGACCCTTTTTTGTTGGTTATCACCAGAAGAGGAGTTGCCTACTTTAGAAGTGCCTTCCAATCGCATTCCAACATTACACTCCTTATGTTCAACAGTGGAAGATGATTCATCTTGATGCAGAACAGATGTTGTAGAACTCATAGTTCCAGACTGCTCTTCGTGACTTCTTTCATTCAGCTTAACCTCCTGCTGCTGACACCCCTGGGATTCATTTGCAAAATTAACTGAATTTTGTTCAGCTCCTGTTTGAAGACTTCCAAGTCCCTGATTAGAACCATTACTCTGAGGCTGTTGTGCACTATGAACAGCTCCATTGTAGTTAGGTGACCCAGGGACCATTTGTTGCCAATTTGGGCAGTTCATTGGAGGAATAACATTTCCATAATGATAGTTGTAAGGAATATGACCAGGATAAGCCTGAGGAGGAAAATGAACTTGAGATTGTGGAAAACCTTGTGAAGGGAAGATTTGGCCAGTTGCACCAGGAGTGTTCCCAGGAAAGGGATTGTTGGTATAGTAATGTGATTGACCATAAGGTGTTACCACATTTCCAAAATTCTGAGAAGATGGTAAAGATGCCGGTGAGGAGGAAACACCAGGGGGTGGTGGATTTCCATGGAAGTTATCCATGGCTTATTTTCCTGTTCCTTATCTTGTAAACAAACAGATAATGTTGGAAGATACAGAACACCTGCACACATTTTTGTCAAAAATGTCAACTGTCTTTTATACACCTCAAGTTACTGAAGACTAAGAAAAAAGGATTGAGTTGAATCTAGTGAGTTGATGAACCCTAAACCGAGAGCATGATTCTGTCTGCTAGTAAGTAGCTTCCAAAAGAAGCAGAGCAAGGGCGAGCATAGACCTAAACATGCTACTACCAAGGAAGTACTATAAAGGTAAACAAGCTACAGAAACAAATAATTATGGCACGTCGAACTATTTGATCCCTATCTCTCAGACTGTAGTACCTTTGTTGTAAAGACCCGGAGCACCTATGTCCTATAATGTGATGCAATCTAAGTGGGAGCTTATGTATTTCCTTAAAATACTTAGGAAAGTTAGGATCGCCTTTCAAATAAGCCAGAGCTCCTAAAACTTAATCATTAAACAGAGAAACATAAAGATAAAAAACTGCTTGCATGATTTGGAAATAATATGTGAATCACCACATAACATTGCCGGCAACCAAAAATAAGTTCACTCATTTGATGTTAGTATCAGCAATAACAGGAAACAAAACCCCCGGGGCATCAACAAAACCTAAATCGACATGAATTAGTAGATTACACCAACCCTTATCACCTCCAATCCTTTTACAGATGCACAAGTATACCTTTGGGTAGCAATATGAGGTCTTGATATTCGACACATCAAAATTCTTTAAGCAATTAGTTTATCAAGGCAGAAACAAATTCACTAGTAGCGAGAGTATTTAATTAATCAAATAGAAAAGCAAAAATTATTCTTCTTGTCTGACTTGTAATTAGGCCAAGAGCTTAAAGATACGATTTTTTCAGTTGATCAACAGAGAAGCTAGGAAGAAACAGAAGCATGTGCCTGGGAAGAGGGTTTGAGCTTTGGAGCTAACGGCTTCTTTGACGAGCTTTATTGTAATTGCAACTGAGATATAGTGTACAAATTGACTGAAAAGAAGCGCAATGTGGGATTATGTGCCTTAGGAGATATATAAATTTGTCATTGTTAGCTTATAAAGTTACAATCCCTTTGTGAATTTAAGTATTCTGCACTTATATTACTGGGACACAATTCTAAAAATCTAAATACAGTCCATTCAATATTTATAGAATAAAATAATTTCAAGTAATTAATTTGTAATCTGATAAAATTATAAGAAATTGTGCTATAATTTTCTATCTACTAGTTGGGCATGCAGGACCTCGCATGCGTGCAGTTATAATAAAATAGAATGCCCACTTGTTAAGAGGTATTTTCATGTCAAAAGAAGACATTGAGTTCATATTACAGGGTTGACCATTTATAGAAAAAAACTCAATAGCATGCCTACTTGCTAATGAAGCATGATAGCTTATTGGATAATGGATTGATTGCAATGAAGACTAATGTAATTTTCATATTACATCCTTTACAACCTTAACAAATCACAATATATATTATTGTGAGGAGTGAGAACTAGTGTAGCCCGCCAGATGCAAAATAATTCAATGGATCAAAATCAAAACGATTTGTTAATTATGTGCCACTCCACACAGAATGAATTCTATTCACTTTGTTTCAAATTCGCCCCTAACAAAATCTTTGTAATTTAGGATATTGATTTTAATTTTAATGAATATTTTAATTTAGAAAATAATCATCTTTTGAATTGTTTAAGCAGATTGCACAGACAATTAGCTTGTGAACTGTTTAACTCTTCATTCTAAACACAGTTGTTCATTCGTATAACACATAATTTTCATTTATATAACACATAAATTTCATTCGTATAAAACACACATGTTTATTCGTACAAAATATAGCCTTTTGTGGAAATCGAACCAAAATCCTCATTCGTTTATTGAATTTGATTCTGAAGATCAAATAATGCAAACTACTATTTTGGTTGATTTGAAAAAAGATACAAAGAAGGAAGTTGTCTTTTCTTACAAAACTGACCTTGCTCCAACTCGTAATAGCATTATGAATGTGATTAAACCATATTTCAGTCTATACCTAATCTACAATATGCACAAAATTTTCTGTGATTTGAAATTTCTAGCAATGACTATTATTGTTGATCAACACAAGATTTTTAGTTTCCTAACTCACCGTTGATAGCTGCTAATTTTAATTGACGGTTCTCAACTTCTTTTCTTGTAATTCGTATGTTTTCTTGATTTGTTTGTGTACGTTAAAAAGTGTTGTATATGTATGGTGGCACACACACTAAATCTACAAAGTATGCACTAGCATGAGATGAACATGTATGCAGATCATACATACACATAATTCACAACACAGTAAACCTTAAGTGCAAACATGGGAATTTATGTCACCTATATGCTTTTATCTAGTTAGAAAATATGAAAAACAAAAATACTACTACCAATCTACATATATTACCAATATCTTCAGACATTTACTGGGAGATGAGTCCAAGTCAAGGTGACAGGGCAAAATCTACAGTACTAAGTTAACATCTAGCCAAACCAAAACAATGGCAACATAGCTTGGTTAACATTACATTATCGCTTGCCACTACTACAACCAGGTTGCTTATCACATAAATACGGTAAATTGAATATGTACGTAAATAGAATGCAACACAAGTGGGCACAGATGCTCCCTGTAAACTTAGGAGAGACATGAACTGAAGGCAGAAAGTTGGTACCTGAAGGAGTCCGGCTAATCTTCAGAAGTTTTGGAAGTACTGGCACAACTGAGTTATAACTCTTTAAAGAACAAATTAGAACCAAATAATTCAAAGAGTAAAGAAATTTGTGTTAGATTCTGCAGACGAAATGGGTAAACCTAACTAGAGAATCAGAAGTGATTATAGAGGAAGGCTTGCCGGCTACCGGCCTATAAGAAGGTGAATCACTGCGCCCATTCGGTACGAAGGAAATCTAGGCAGAAGACCTGCCACAAGATGAAAGGCGAAGTGGGGTGGGATGAAGGAATCCAAATTGAGAGCCGAAACGAAGCGGCCAAGTAAATGCCAAGCTAGAAGACGACAAGCGGAGCCAAAGATTTGATTAAAGGCCAGATGTTTGATGGGTCGAGTACGGCGAGGCGAGGCGAGGCGAGGCGCGGGCGACTGAGGAGGAGAAAGCACCTTTGGGAAAGGGAGGCGAGGAAGACAGAAGCCGGAGAAGAGTCACCGGTCCAGCCGTCCAGGTGAAGGGGGCAATTAAGAGGAGCTTGAACGCGGGGCTGACTGAAATGGCAGTATCGTGAATAATGAAAACACCGGGGTCTTCATTAGACCCGGATCACAAACCTAAAACGCGGCAATCTCAAAACTTAAACCCGGTTTAGCACCGGTTTTAAAAAAAAATTAAGAAGTATAAAACTTTTTTTTTTTTTTTACAATTGCGTACGAGATATTTAAAATTTTAACCGAGTTTGTCCGCTTTTTTTTTTTAAAAATTAATATTTTATAAAAAAAACCGAGTTTGCTCACGGTTTTTTTTATTATTTTGAATTACTAATTGAATTAAAAAAGGAAAGGGTTTAAACTGGTTTTTCGGTTGTCTACGTATCCTCTCGGGATTAAGAGGAATTAAAGCTCACGTAGTTCTCTTACCTTTTCTTACCCTTTTTTCAGACTTCCGAGTTGTTTTCGTTACCCCCTTTACCTTTCCATTTCGGACTCGGAAGTGGTGTACGAATCATCGGAGTTGTAATCCGATCTTGAGTCATAAACCGGGGCATTCCGTTGTTTCCGTTTCTCCGCCCTTATCCAATCTTAAACGCATACTTATGATTTCTCGGGCTTCAGTTGACTTCTCTTGTAACTTAGCATGTTTCCTCCTTGGCTAAAAGCTTGTTCCACGGCCACCGTTGATGCCGGCACGACCATGAGTTGTTACACAATCTTGTCAATGTTGGATACTTCGGGGCTAACTTCTTCCATCAATTCAAACTTTCAAAAGTTTCACTATCAAAACTAACACAAGTTGTTAGATAATCTTGAAATTCCGCATTTGCGGATGAATGTCTTGGTGTTTTTGTTCTTTTAGCTAAAATCTTATTAGCTTTTGAAAGAAGAAGGAGGAGGATGAGAAGAAGAAGAGGGTGGAGTAAGGACGTCCACGGGTCACGGGTCACACGTGACCCGGCGGGTCGTCGATCCGGCGGGTCCGGGTTCCCCCGGGTCGCGGGACCCGGCGGGTCGACCCGTAACGGCTACAAATTCAAAAAAAAAAAACAATATAATTTAATAAATCTAACCTAAAAACAATTCTATAAATACCTCAAACTCAATTCATATCTTCTCACACCAATTCTCATCATTCAATCATCTATTCACTCTCTCAATCTCTCCATAATTTCCAACTCTTACATTCAATTACTCTCCTAATCTCATATTCTCATTCTCTTATTTTTCATTTTACCACTCTTACTACTACATTCTATTATTCAAAAAAAAAATGTCTAGCCGAGGAAGACGTTTCGTTAGCGGTGCCGGTCCTTCATCCGGCGAAGGTTTTATTGGAGGACGGCATTCCGTTAGCGGTCCTCCAACCGGTTCGGATTTAAGGCGAGACTTATTAAGTGGAGATCACGAGATCTTCGAGGAGGAGGATATCACGGAATCACCTACTTTCCCCAACACCCAAGGATCCGAGACCCAATTCACGGAGGAGCCAGAGCCGGAGGAGCCGCCGTTGAGCAACACTCAACTAACGGCGGCGGTCTTCCGATTTTGGTTTACAAAAGGTGCTCCCGATGCCGACGGAGTTTTCTATGCCAAATGCAATTTTTGTGCGGCACAATACAAGCACAAAAAGGGAGAAGGCTACGGGAACTACAAGAGGCATATCCGGAACAAGCATCCCGAGAAAATGGGATTAGCACGAGGGCAAACACAACTTACCGGGTACGCATCTACTTCTAACCAACCTCCTTCTCTATTTACATATGATCATTCTTCTTCTATGGATGTATTTTCGGAAATGTTGGCCGTAGATTCTTTAGCATTTAGTTTTGCACAAAATGTTGGTTTTAATGATTGGATGCAAAATCATGCTCAACCCGCATATAAACCGATTTCTCGCCAAACCGCTAAAAGAAAAATGATGCATAAATATAAAATTCGTAAAGAAGAATTGATTAAATATTTTATGGACAACGGTGATATTCAAGTTTCTATTTGTAGTGATATTTGGACCGACGGTTTTCAAAAAAAATCATATATGGGTATTACTTGTCATTTTGTTGATAAATTTTGGATTTTAAACAAAAGAGTTTTAGCATTACGAGTTTTCAACGAACAACACACCGCCCAAAACATTGCCCGTTTGATTGCAAATGTTTTGGAAGAATATAGATTAGTTTCACGAGTTTTTTCAATCGGTTTTGACAACGCCTCCGCTAACACGGCTTCCATTAGAGATTTAACCAACTATTGTAAGTCGACGATTGGAGGTAAATTTTTTCACATTAGGTTTGCCGCTCATATTTTAAACTTGTGTGTTCAAGACGGTTTAGCATACGTTGGACATTTAGTACAACCTATTCGAAATATTCTTAATGAACTTTGGTCTAAAAAAAGTGTACGTACTAAATGGTATGCATATTGTAAACAAAATAATGTTTATCCTAAAAAATTTCCAAAAGATGTTTGTACAAGATGAAACTCTACTTACAAAATGATTTACGAATCATATGAATATCGAGAACTTTTAAGTGGTTTTGCCGCACAACATATTGACGGTAATTTTGTTTTCGGTGAATCTTGGATTTTAGCAAAAGATGTAATGGAGGTTTTTAAATATTTTTATGATGCTACAAACACTTTTAGTTATGTTTATACACCAACTTCAAACATATTTTGTTATGTAGCAATTAATATTGCATTTGCAATTCAACAAGGTCTTTTAGTTGAAAATATTTTACAAGCTATACGTACAATGCGAACTAAATGGTTAGATTATTATACAACCATTCCTGATGTTTTTTTTGTTGCATTTGTGTTAGGCCCAAGACGTAAAATGGATGGTTTAAAACAATTTTTAGAAAGTTATTATAAATTTTTAGGTTTAGAACAACATCCCGATTGTCATGTTTCTACCATAATTGCTAATGTTAGAAAATTATTTGATGAATTATTGGTTCAATATCGTGTTTCCGATCGAGGTCAATCTTCTCAACCCCCTCCTCGCTCTTCATCTTCAAGTTCATCTAAATTTAAATCAATTGCTAGAGATTTGGTTGGCCCGAAAAGGGCAAAAACCACGTCGAGTTCCAACTCGGAACTCGACAAATATCTAACCATTTCTTTTGAGTTTGCCAATGATGAAGAAGAGGAGGATTTCAACATATTAGAATGATGGAGTCAACCCGAGAGAATGAGGTTCCCTACCCTCTCAAGGATCGCGGCACAAATTCTCACCGTTCCCGCCTCAACGGTAGCGGTTGAGCAAACCTTTAGCCGGAGTGGAAAGGTGCTCGATCCGACGAGATCAAACATGTTGCCCGAGACGTTGGAGGCACAAGTCCTCCTAGCCGATTGGAGGAAAGCGAAAATGCGAACACAAAAGAACAACCTCTCGGCGGAGGAAGGCGACGAAGATGACGACGAGCGACACCATCGGATGTATCGGCGGGAGAGTCCGACTAAGGTAAGGGCCAATTGGGGATATAAACAAAGGTAAGAAAACTACGTGGGCTTTGATTCCTCCTCCCCGAGAGGATACGTAGGCAACCGGGATTCCGGTTCAAGTCCAATTCTTCCCTTTTTTTATTAAAGTTTAAAACTTAAATTTAAAAAAGAAGAAAATAAACTAATAAAAAGAGGACTTAAACTTAAAAAAAAATTGGACTTAAACTTTAAGTTTAAGTCCAATTTTATTAAGTTTAAGTCCTTTTTTTATTAGTTTATTTTCTTTTTTTTAAGTATAAGTCCTATTTTTTTATTAGTTTATTTTCTTCTTCTTTTTTTAGTTTAAGTCCAATTTTTATCTTCTATTTATTTTCTTATTTTTTAAAGTTTAATTCCATTATTATTTTTTTTAATAGTGAGGTGGCCGACCCGTCGACCCGACGGGTCGGCCAGATACACGGGTCCGGGTCCGGGTCACCCTCCCTGGGCCCATGACCCGGCGGGTCGGACCCGTCAACCCGGCGGGTCCGACCCGTGAACATGCTTAGTGTAACGCCCCAAATTTTAGACGTGTTTGCGATATTTATTTTTTTTTCGAAGTTTTATCAATATATTTTATTAACCGTGTTTAAATTGTTACTTTTAATCTCGTAAATAATTGACGAGGATGATTTTTACATCGCAAAGCATATTTTTGCGAGTATATATATATTTTTGATCCATATATTTTCCGTAGTTTATTTTTACAGAAAAGTCTTCCATTCTGAAAATCTCGTTCCGAGTAAATTCTATCCGGTTAGTTTTATTTCCTTTTACTTTTCTTTTTTTTTTCCTTCTTCCCATTTCTCCTTTCCGCCTGACCTAAGGTCGAAGAAATGAGGAAAATAGGACCCTTAAAATTTTACTTTTACAAGATGGACTCCTATAAAACTAGGCCTGCAAACTAGAGAATAGGGACATAATTGGAGGTCTAATGAAATGATGGTGCCTCTTTAAATTCCATTTTTTTCTCTATTTTTTCATTTTTTTCATTTTTCTCTCTCATCACTTTCTCTCACCCAAATCTTTCTTCCTCCCATAAACCTTCCTTCTCCTTCCGTGTGAAGTCGCCGCCTCCAGTACTCCGGCCACCAAGGATCCGACGACAGCGCCGGAGAGCACTGTCTCCCCGCCAGGACATTTGGCCACCAAGCCGACACCGAAGGGCGAGCGAGAGATCTAGGGTTTTGCCGTCAATTTTGTCGCGAGGAGGGGGTACGCCACTTGTTTCCGTCGCCGGCACCGTTGTCTGCTCGTCGTTCCGTCACCAACCCTCTCTCTCACCGTTGTTTGCTCCGTTGTTGTCGGAACAAGATCTGTATTTTTGGGTAAGCTATTTCTACTAGATTTTGGGTATGCATTTGATTCGTTTGTTAAGTAGTAATGGGTATGTGTTTGATAAATTGAGTATGGGTATGATTATTTTATTGGGTATATGTTTATTGTTATTGTGGTATTTTTTTATTGTTTAGAATGTTTAAAGTGAAATGTTGGGTATGTATTATGGTTACCCAAACTGTGTTATAATGACAAAATGTCATTTGATATTGATGTTTATGTACAATATGAATTTGTGTAAATTTTGGGTATGACAAATTCAAATTGGGTACACTTTTAGTGTTAAGTGTGACTTAAATTGGAGAGATAAAAAATCGATTGAGTATGAATATTTTATAAAACAAATACTACCCAATTTGTGGGTATGGTGTTTTTTGATATTTTAGTTTTTTGGGTATGTTCGGGTTTTGGGTATGTGTGTTTTCGAATATGTCTATGTAGTTTGACAAAATTATTTTGGGTATGGCAGTGACATTTTTGGGTAAATGAATTTTTGGGTATGACAGAAACAAACAAAAATGGGTTTAAAAATAGGGAAGAAGGAGGGGCTGTGTTTTTTGGGTAGAGGGCTGAGTATTTTTGGGTCAAAAATTCCCTCCAAAAAATGTCAATCAAAAGTGTCACAACACTTGCATTAGTCATCATCATGAATCATCACTTTTTCTCCACTTTTTGTACTTTGAAAAAACTAGTCTTGCAAAGTAGGAGCCCAATTTTTCAAGTTAAAATTGGGAGGATCTAAATTACAACTATATATTGTAGAAAGCCCATAAGACCAATTCAGCCCCTAAGGTCTGATGGCGTGTTCGTTGCACTTGTGTGCCTCTGCAGCCTCCCATTTGACCTCTCGATCCTCTCTCACCACTCTATCTCTCTGTTCTTCTCCTTTCTCACTCAATTTTGGTCCCATCTTCCTTTACTGCTGCCTCTGCTCATCCCTTCTCCTTTCAGCTTCCTCTCCCTCGCATAAGCTTGCAGCCAACACCACCTCGCATTCCGGAACCCATCACCACTGGAAGAGACTACAACCACCGGAGAAGAACGCCACCGGGGATACCGCCACTTCGAGCAACCGGAGAACCAGCAGCTGGACCGCCGACCGCTCCTTCCCCCCTGCTCTTTGTCCTTTTTTTGTTGCGAGGAGGGACAATCGCGGTTGTCGCCGGGAAGAGCTGTCATTAGAGCCTGTCGAAGCCGGAGAATCCGCCCTTGTCGCTTCGCCATTGCCGGAGACGGAAGCCGACTGCCCTGCTGCTCTCTCACTGCGCCACCACCTGCCTTTTCCGCCCACTGTCGTCGCCGCCATTGTTGTTTCCCCTCTCCCCTTTCCACTGGTGGTGACCGACTGAAGACCTAGGAGTTCGGCCGCCGTCGGAGAGCCTGCTCTGGCTCACCCGCCCTAGCGTCGGGACCTAGAGCCGCCGCCCAGGGACGCCACCAAAGCTGCTAGGTTGTGCGCCTACCCTAGTTGCGTTTTTTTGAAACTGAACACGGTTGAAGAAACCCTTCTTCCCTATTTACAATCATGACCCCTTATGTTGGATTAATTACAAATATGACCCACTGTTGTGTATTTGCATATTTTACCCACATTTTGGAATCTTGCATTTATATCCTTTGCTGGAAAGTTACAGATTATGACCCTTATTTACATTTTCAGAATATGACCCAAGTTTATGAATTTGTTCATCTTTGCCCTAAAAATGTATTTGTCGATTTTAAACTCGGGTTTCAATTAGGGGGATATTCTTATATTTGTATATACTACATATTATACCTTTGTTGGATTAATCTCGGTTTATGGAAAAGATTTTATTGTGGGTATTAACCTTGGGTATGAAAACGAGTTTTATCTTGAGTTTATGATGTTATACAATTTGCCCGGAATATTATATTACGGTTTTTAACTTGGATTTTAGAAGTGGGGTTTTCCCTAGATTATATATTTTCTTTATTCCGTTCAAATTTAGCTTATAAGCTAAATTTGTTTAGTTTGATGCTAGGTTTGGAAGCGCCCCGATAAAGGCCTAACAAGTCCAAGTCGACATCCATTGAACGACTTCCGTCTTTTGACGTCGCGTGAGTATTCTTTCCCCATTATCTAGTTATGCTAAGTTTAGTATCATGCTAGGATGGATCTAGCATAACTTAGAGTTAATACCAAGTAGTGGTTATGGACCTTATGTGAGTTTCGAGGATTTGATATTGTTTGATGGATTGATGTTGATTCTAAGCTTGAGGTGTTGGTTATCTTGTGAGGTTGTTATAAGGCTTTAAGTTATGTGGTTGATCTTGTGAGCGTTTTGTGGCTCGAGGTGGGGTTGTATGATCTTGTGAGATTTTGGAGTTTAGGTTTGGCTTATCCTAGTTGCGTTGTGAGTTATGATCTTGCGAGATCCGATGGTTTAGAAGTCTTAGGACTTCTAGCTTGTGTTGAGTGTGATGTGAACATGAGGGATTCTAGGATGCGGTCCTAGAATTGAGAGTCAAATGGTCTTGCGTAGATCATTTGTATAGTAGGCTAAGACTTCTATTGTGAGTGGGTAGTTGATATAGTTATCTTCTTGTGAGCAGGTTATGGGGTTCTTCCCTAAGGAAGCGAGAGTGTTGTGAGTTGAGTGTGGTGACGAGGTAAGTCTTCGGACTTACTTAGCTCGTATTCCTTGTATTAGCGTTGATGTGTGTTTGGTGGTGTGTGTTTATTGTTTATGTTATAATAACTAAACCGGAAATAGGATTACCGACCTTTATATATTATTTTGGCCCAAGTGTATGATAACGGGCGGTGACATCATCTGCCTAGCTCTTGCGAGAGTCTAGGAGGTTCTTGGCGACTAGCCCGTGCTGGTTAGACGGTCGGAAACATCCGCACCGTTCCATGCCGGTAAGTAGGGACCGAGGCGGGACCACGGTGGTCTCGTGTCACAAAACTAAGTTGAGTTAGAACGGGATATGACTTAATAATAAAAAGATAATAAACCGGAATTGTGTGCTTTGAGAATGTTGTGTGTTTCTGATGATTTACTTGTGTGTGTGCCTTTCCATTGATTCTAATGCTTCGAATATGAGCTAACGGTTTTATACCGACTGTTGTAGATTGCATTGTAGGTTAGGATTGCGGCCGAGAGATCCGGAAGAGTGGGCAACCGGGGTTCCGTACATTTTAGGATTGGGTTTTGGGTGGAGTCGAGTTTGAGTATTGTAATTATTGTATGTTTTATGGCGCTAGCCTTTGGGGTTGTATTTTCAGCTGAAGTCCTTTGTTGTATTCTTTCGGGTTTTTCTTTTCATTGCATAAAAATGTATTTCGGTTTTGGCCTTTATTTGTGCCTTGTTGCAAGATCCGGTGAAATTGTTGTCAAGCTAAAGGTCGGGACCCATTGTGAGGTCCCAACCCGTAGCATCCCGAGTCCCGCGGATTTCGGGGTGTTACACTTAGGGTGGAGGAGTCGTATCGGCGGAAGAACTAGCACTTCTTTCAAATAAAGAAAGCAATTTAGTGATTTCAATACGAACATCAAGAATAATGGTAGAAGTGTTCATAGAGGAAGTTAAAATATAACATGCACATCTTTAGTGAGTAAAAGGAGTTCGTATATATTTTCCTGCATCCTCCACCAGATTATTTACGGCGGCAATGTTAGCGGATGCATTATCAAAAGAGTATGAAAAAACTTGATTTTGTAAATTAAATTCTTGTAAAACCGTTTTTATTAAATTTGCAATGTTCGTGGAATTATTTCTTTCGAGAAAATGGTGAAATGCAATAACAAACTTATGCAAAAACATATTGTTCATAAGAATAAGAAATTAATTTGGAAACGGTTTTACGAGAAGCTGGTTTAAAAGAAGGTTGAAAATAAGTAGTGTTATATTCTCGTACATCTTGATATTCCGCATAAAAAATGGAGAATCTTGAGAACATATTAGGTTGGTTAATCCCAAACTTTCTTCACTATGATTATACATAATTAAAGGAGATTGAAAGGAAGATGATGCAAATCTGTGACACAGTTGAGATTGTCCCCGTGATATTCCGAGCTTTTCGGGTTGGACCTTCACCCTCCACTTGTACACCTTCGGACAATAGTTGCACGAGACTTGGCAATAATCGTTCACCCCCTCACCCTTCTTGTAATGCTTTGTGAAGATTTTGGATGTAAGCATTTTCGATGGAGGGACTTGTCGGAAAGCCCCTTCACCTTGACCTTGTGTTCATATCGGGCATTTGGGTCTCGCTTTCTTGGGTGCTAGGAAAGAAAGCGGAAGTGTTGTTGCTCGGGTTTGCCATTAGAATAGATTGAGAAATCGAGAATTGAGATTCGAGAAATCAAGATTCGAGAATATGAGATTAAGATTGAGAGTAGTAGTAGTAGAGAGATGAGAATGTTAGTGTAAGATAAAATGGAAGAATGGTTGGGTATTTATAGGAATTGAGGGTAGAAATTTTTTTTTTATAACAATTAACATTATAATTTTTTAAAACACAAACCAATGGCTCAAAGAGCCGTTAGAATGTGGGCCCCAGCCAACGGCTATATGAAATATCCATTGGTGGCAAAGAGCCATTGGCCCATCCAGCGGCTCTTTTTTTTTGCCCAAACCGGTGGTTAACCGTTGGGCAAAAAAATATTAAAAAAAAACATATATATAGCTAAAACCGCCGGTTTAACTGGTGGTTTAGACCACCATAAACCTAAACCGTTGACCGCCGCTTTGGTGAAACCGGTAAATCTAAACCAGCGATTTGACCAACCCGGCGGTTTGTGCCGGCTTGGGAACCGCCGGTTCGGCGGTTTTTCCCAAACCGGAGTCATGTCTAGTCTTCATACCCGCATTCATGTTTTTGGAGGACACACAACAAAATATGCGCCTCCTAAGAGGTATGCATATCATTTGCGTTTGAGGAAATTGGATGAAATGCACCTAATGGTAAATTTTATTTAGTATTTGTCCACCTCAATAAACAATTAAGTATATAACCTTTTTTTTATGAATGGACTAATTTTCCCTTATTTAATACATCAACTTTCCTTGATATGTTACAAGATTTTTTATTTTAATTCTTGTATATAAATTCCAAGTACAAGATATAATCAAATTATATGTGTACAAGTAAAATAATCTAATAATATTTTTAATATTTTTGAGTTACTTTTATATGATACCATAATCGTATACAAGATTATTAGTTGCAATAATTTTTGAACAAAATAAAATAGTACAATAATTCTTGTACAAGAAAATTAGTGTACAATTAAAAATTCAAGTATCATAACTAACGTATATTTATAATTTTCAAAAGAATAATAAATTGTGAGATTCAACTTGTCCGGTTGCTAGTAGGGTGAGAGGGAGGGTAGACATGTACAAAAGCGGGCTCGGGCCGGGCCATAACTAAAAACTCAACCCATAATGTGGGTTGGGCTGACCCGGACCGGATTGTCGGGGCCAATAACGCTACCCATGTCCACCCATGTAGAAAGCGGGCGGGCTGCCGTCCGGCCCGTATGTACTTGATTCTGTATTTTTCCCAGGAATTTATCGTTTAAAACATGTTATATAATGTATTTAATACGCACTTTCAATCCAATTATACTTACATAGTGCACTACCAATAAGTTCAACAACAGTCAATACACAAAAATGAATACATCCAAATATCTGAAAAACAACAAGTATCATTACAGTAAAGTTAGCACTACAATCTTGTATTACAAATGAATATAACTTGTCAAAATAATCCAAACAAACTAAATAAAAGTCAAAATATGTGACACTCAAAACAATATAAATTATATATTTCTCTATATATATGTATAAAATTATATACGGGCCGGGTTGGACAGACTGACCCAGATTTGTACAGGTCTACGAGGGATTACCAACCAAAAATCAATTCTCCATGACTACATTCGTTTATTATTTTTTTCAAATTTCTTGTAAGAATTATAAAATTACAAGAAAATACGTTGCATTTACAACAATAAGTTACAAGATATACGTTTGATATTTTGATTGAAAAGTTATTACGTCAATCCAAATTATTAACGATTCACTTTATACAATTAAAGTGTATCATAATTTAAAAGACAATAATAAATACAAAATCTTGTAATTGCTTATATGTAACACTCGAGTTTTGGGAACTCGAAGCGTTACGGGCTAGGACCGCACAATGGGTCACGACCCTCAAAGTAGCAACAACACAACGGATCTTACAACAAGGCACATACGAATGAAAACCAAAACTCAATATAAAACCAAAGGTTTAAACAAAGGGAAGCGTAAAAGACTCGCAACCGTGTTCAAAACAAAATGGAAAGCAAAAACATAAACAAAAACCCGATCCCGTCCTATAATGTACGGGAATCCCGATTGACCACACCATCCGGATCACTCAGTAGCATCCTGAACCTGTGGAACATCTACGACATCGGTATAAACCGTTAGCTAACATTCTAGATATCAGAAGAACGTAAAGGCATAAACACACATAAGGTAAAAGTAAACATATAGCATGCTCGCACTCAACCGGTTATTATCTTTCTTTAAGTTATGTTATCCATTACTAATTCAATTTCTTTTGTCACACGAGAATATCCTGAAACTCGCCTCCGCTTCCGTCTACCAATAGGAATAAATCAGTACTATCCGTTACCTACGGGCCTGGGTTGCAAGAGCACATTCTAATCTCCTGAAGAACTAGACAAGTGGTCACCGCCCGGTTATCATACACTTGGGCCAGTTAAGGTTATAAAAGGTAAATCCTATTCCGGTTATCCGTTATAACAAGATTAAACAACACAAACAAGCCAATACAATCCAACTAATACGCGGAATGAAGATAAGTAAGTCCAAGGGACTTACCTCATTCGAAGGTAATCTAAAAACTCAGCAGCAATTCAGAGAACACTCAGTTTCCCTCAGGAAAGGAGCAAGGAAATCCTGTTCACACAAGCATCACGAATCAGGAACGAAACGGTTTCTAGAAGTCTATAACTTCTAGTCTCAATGATTTCTAAGAGATTTCCACAATCTAAGGGCTCAACCTTAGTCTTACAGCATACTCAGGGGACAAGGAACATCCATAAGAATCAGGGAAAGGAACGAGGAAAGCAAGGAAGGAATCAACTCACAAAAACGAGAGTTACTGTAGAAGAACCGCGGGGCGGCTGGGTAAAGGCACAGGGGCGGGAGGTAGGAAATCCGCAGGGGCGGCTCTGTGCAGGCGCGGGGGCGGATTCTCAACAGAAGACGCTGTCAAGGTTTCTTCTCGACAAAACTCTCAGCAAGGGATCCAAAGCTTGAACCTTTGATCCAACCACGTCAAGACTCAACCAAATAAGCCTAAGAACAGCAACACATCAACAATGGGGATGCAAACAAGAATCAAGGTTCAAACTTGATTCTTGGAGAAGAAGAAAGGAAGAACGAAAGGAGAAAACAAAACAGAAGGAAAAGGCATGCAACAACTACATGAACATGATGAAGAACTCAGAGGAAAAGACTTACACGTTCAGTAAGATCACAGGAAGCAAGGGAGACGGTTGCTGCTTCAGGGTTGGGAGAAAGGTGTAAGCAAGAAACGGGAAAAAGGAGAAAAGACGGGAATATATATAAGAGGCGGGAATGATAGATGAAAAGAACGTTTTAGGGTTAGAAGAAGATAAGGAAGCCGGCCCATAAGATAGAAGATCGGATCTTCTATCTATGGAAGGAAGATAAAACGAACGAAAGAAAGATCGGGCGCGATCTGTAGTCAGCCGCAGGTGCGGCACACTTCACCGCGGGGGCGGTGAAGGCGAAAGACTGGGATCTTACATTATATGAGGGTAATTTAGTTTTAAATTTTCAAATGATATCATATTCTAATAAAATATGTGAGGTGGACAATTACTAAGCAATATTAGTGATCTAATGCTACATAACAAATTCACCCTTTGCGTTTTCACGCACATTTAGGGTCTGTTTAGTTAGAGTTTCCAAATCATTTAGATTTAGTTTTTTTTTTTTTTTGGGGGGGG
>BSUD01000005.1:129847123-129914381 GCA_033239045.1 Fagopyrum esculentum | reverse complement strand
GGGGGGGAGGGGGATGTTTCTCAATAGTCTCGATCTTAACTCGATCGACCTCAATACCTCGGTTGGAAACGAGGTGTCCTAGCACGATGCCTTCATTAACCATAAAGTGACACTTCTCCCAATTCAAGACGAGATTAGTGTCTTCACATCTTTGTAGCACTAGAGAAAGGTTAGATAGGCAATCATCAAAAGAGGAACCATATACTGAAAAATCATCCATAAATACCTCCATGCTCTCCTCTATGTACTCGGAAAAGATAGCCATCATGCATTGCTGGAAGGTAGCTGGTGCATTACACAATCCAAATGGCATCCTCCTATAAGCGAATGTCCCCCATGGACAAGTGAAAGTGGTCTTCTCTTGACCATCCAAATGGATAGGAATTTGAAAGAAGCCATTATAACCATCTAAATAGCAAAAATGTGAATGTTGGGCTAATCGTTCGAGCATTTGATCGATGAAGGGAAGTGGAAAATGGTCCTTCCGAGTGGCCACGTTCAGCTTCCTATAATCGATGCACACCCTCCAGCCCGTGACGGTCCTAGTTGGGATTAACTCATTGTTCTTATTTGTCACAACAGTCATCCCTCCTTTCTTCGGAACTACATGCACTGGGCTCACCCACTTGTTGTCCGTGATAGGAAATATGATACATGCATCCAACAACTTAAGAATTTCTTTCTTCACAACCTCTTTCATGATCGGATTTAACCGTCTTTGAGGTTCCCGTGAAGTATTATGATCATCCTCCATTAGAATTCTATGCATTCAGAAAGAAGGATTAATGTCAATAAGATCATCAATAGTATAACCCAAAGCCTTTCGATGCTTTCTCAAGACATGCATCAGTTTAGATAATTCAAATTCGGAGAGGGAAGCACTAACGATGACGGGATAAGTAGAATCCAGCCCAAGAAAAACATACCTCAAGTGACTTGGAAGCGGTTTAAGCTCCACAACTAGGGGTGATTTCTGAGGGGGATCCTTGCTTCCTTCTTCTAGTGGAGTAGATCTAGATCGGAGAACTGGACTTTCAGAAGTCTCAGTTGACATCATCTCGCGTTCGACCTCGGTCGAGGTCCAGAGAGGGTGACCGAGATGTTCTTCAGTCAAGAACACCTCGCTTGGTCTAGAAAGTGCCTCGGTCGAGGTATTGCAACTGGGACCGAAGCTGGAGATTCTCTTCTCCTGGATTAGCTTTTCAATCTTAGCTCCTGGGTCTTCTTCCAGTGCCTTTAAGCTCCGTATATCTGCATCACTAGAAGCATCTATACCTTCCTCCGTTAAGCTAAAACTAATAACTCTCTCAAGTGGAATAGAACGATGATGAAAAAAGTCTAGCTTGAGTGTTATCAAAAAGCGTCTAGAGAGACATGTTTTCTAGTGGTGAAGTTAGCATACAATTGATCTTGTCTAAGGCACTCGAGCACTTGACAAAGGTGCCCGATGAGATCCTCCAAAGACGTGTTAAACACCAAAATATCGTAAAAATAAAATACGATAAAAATACCCCAAAACTTGTGTAAGACGTGGTTCATGAGTAAGATTAGGCTTGTGTAGTTAACCAAGCACCAAGAATGAAAAGTGATATCGCATTGATCAAGGAAGATTGAAATTGATATTTCGGTGTCTTGTACGAATTATGCACCAAAATGCACATTTTTTTTCCTCAAACGCGTAAAATGTAAAATAAACTGAAGTAGACACCATAAATGCAATATAAATGTTTTTTTTACACGAAATGCATGCAAACCTACGAGATATGAGGGTGAAAATGCATTATTTACTATCAACCAAAACGATGCATGAATAGATGACATCACTACATTGGATTGCGGCCAATCGGGTCATATGCATGCTACTTTGTTCACCCGGTAGGTCCTTACGAAAAACATCACCCTCAACTCTCATAATTCATGATTTATTTGTGTAGAAATACTACATATATATATATATATATATATATATATATATATATATATATATATATATATATATATATATATATATATATAGGGTGTGGTTCCCATGAGAACACCCTAACGTGTATACATGAGAACAATCGTACACCGTTAGATGGTGAGTATTAAGGGTTGAGATTTAGAGTAGATCCTATAATTAATAATAACTACGAATAATAATAATTAGAAATCCAACAATAACTACCAATAATCCACTCAACCAACAATAACTACGAATAATACATTAAACGATATGGCACCTTCGTAACAAAACTAATAATAATTACGAATCTGTTCTCATGTATACACGTTAGGGGTGTTCTCATATGATCTATACTATATATATATATATATATATATATATATATATATATATATATATATATATATATATATATATATATTATCAATTGTGTAGCATAAGGAGAAATTATAGTTCGTAGAATACATTTATTTGTGTTTAACACCATTATCAATCGATCTCATCATAAAATGAGTCTAACACCATTATTAATTGATCTACTTTCAACTAACTAATGTTATCAAAATGTATGTACGAACTATAATTCTACCTTATGCTACACAATTGATAATATATATATATATATATATATATATATATATATATATATATTGATAGCATGAATTATAGTCTATATTTTGGGGTTTGTTTGGACGTTTTATCTTTCATAATTTGCATGTTTGTATGCACATTATGTGATTTTACCACCATTTCATCTACCTTTGCGAGAATCGAGGTCTACACCTAGTTTTGTTGTAATTGCAGGTAAAATGGTACGTTTCGCATCAAAAAGGAGCGAAAGGAGTCATGAGTCATTTGGAGCTACATCCAGGGAGCATAGCTATGGATTAAAGATTTACTTTGGACCAGTTTTGAGAGATTTCACATTCAGTTGTGACTCACCTCGGTTGACCAGAGATTCATCTCGACCGAGGTGATCCAGAGACGCCGACTCGACCGAGGCGAACACCTAGGACGCGGCGAGAATATTTTATTCTTGGATGAGATCTTTTAAATTGGAAAGTGATCTTAAATTTTTGGGCTTGACTCCTGGAAGGAAGGAGATATGCAGAATCATATATTTTACCTATATTTATGGGAAAATATCTTTCTAAGATTTAGTATCTTTGGAGGGTTATTTTCCTATAAAAAGGGTTAGATTTTCCACAAATCCGACATCCGCTTACAGCTGGACATCTCGCATAGATCTCGCATAGAGCCCGCTACATCCGTTTACGGCTGGACATCTTGCTTACGAGAAGATCACGCAGCAGCAGCCTACTCCAGTTGGGAGAGATTCGAAGAACCTTTTTGAAGGTTGAAGGAAGATTGAAGTCTATAGCTTTTATAGCTTTTTGGAGGGTTTTTGTAAGATTATCTTCAATTCCCTCACTTGTTGTCTTGTCTTGTTGGATTGCTATCCAAGGAACGCTTTGTTGTGATATTTGATTCAGTTATTGAAGTCTTTTCATTAAATTCTTCTTGTTCAAATATTCACCTTCTTCCCATATATTTAATACTTTCATAATGATGATGAGTGGCTAATTTCCTTGTGTGATTCTAGGGTGATTAGCTGAAGGTTGTGGGAAAAACAATGATAGAATAATCTTAGATTCCAGTAGGATCCTGAAAGTTAGAGTCTTTAACCTTAACCCTAAGCATCTCGTTCGGTTGATGAACATCTCGGCCGGGGTGGAATTCTTCTGACCGAGGAGGCTTATCCGATCCTAAACTGAGAGTTAAGTGTTAGAGTTTGCCAAATCCTATTCTTATTACACCTTTCTGGTTCAATGCAAGCTTAGGATGAGACTTACCCGGTAATTCCTTAGTTTGTGTACCAACGATCATAAGTGTAGGTAATAAAGGTTTATCCTTTATTGGGGTTTGAGTGTGCTTCCATCCCATCTTTGTGAGTTAGCCTGAGACTTACCCGGTAAAGGTTGATTCTATTCCCTTAGATGGCATGTTAGTTTGAGGTTATAGTTCTTTATCTTGATTCCTTGAGACTTACCCGGTAATAGGAGTTACGGTTTAGGATTAGTGTGTAGTGAGACTTACCCGGTGATCTACTCCACTTTAGTAACACCTTCCCCACGCAAAAATCTCAGCTTTGTCCGTTTATCTATAGATCTTGAGTTGGAACCACAACTAGATGCTTTAATCCCTAGAATTGCATGTTTGCTTTATTGACTTCTTATTCATCTTTGATTGTGTTAATTGCTCTTTGTGGTTAGTATTCACGAAGCATACCGTATTGACTTTGTTTCACCGAGTCCCTGTGATCGACCCCATGAATTTTCTTGCTTTTACTACGATTGACTCGTACACTGCGGGTTCGCATCCTTGATTTAAGCTTAAGTCTAGGGTTATAAATTTAAAGCTTGCACACACCGTTTGGAGCGAACAAGTTTTTGGCACCGTTGCCGGGGACTTGGTCTAGACCAAGCCGGTACGGTTTGCTCTTGGGGCGCTTGCCCCGTTTCATCTAACCACTCTACTTGAGTGACTTTTGCAGGTTCTTTCTTAGGTATATGCGAAGAACCCGCACTGGGAAGGAAATCGTTCCTTACGATCCCGAACCAGAAAAGACATACAAGAGACGCTTAAGAGAAGCGAAGATGGCCCAACAAGACGATCGCGATCTTGCGGCCGAATTGAAAGAGACGCAAGAGTTGCTACGTCTCAGTAAGGAAGAACTAAGGCAAGAGAAGGAAGAGAATCGCACCAGGACTGCAGCTATCGAAGCAGAAATAGCAGTCATCCGAAATCAGATTTTACAGCGACCGAGGGAAGATCCTCCTGTTGATCCTCGACCGATGCAGGATCCAGTAGCTGATCTTCGACCGAGGCAGATTCCAGTACCTGACGCCCCGGCCGATGTACTTCCACCTCGGATGCCAGTCCGAGATGTTCTTCTTGCAGGAATTCCACAAACCCTAGGTCAAAGGATGGACCCTAATCAACAACTGAGGCGTCCAGGAGTGAACCTGGGAGATCCAGCAGATCATGACTACGAACTTCAACCGCAAGTTCTAGCCATGATTCGCCAATGCCAATTCGGAGGGCTAGAGAAAGAGTCGCCGCATCAACATCTTCAAAACTACGAGATCTTGATGGAAACCTTGCGACCTCCCAGAATTGAGAATAACAACTACAAGCTAAGACCTTTTTACTTTTCTTTAAAAGATAGAGCTCTTACTTGGTATCAATCTCTTCCTCCAGGAAAAATTAGCACGTGGGAGGAGATGACTACGGAATTCTTAACCAAATTCTTTCCCCCCCTCAAAGACCGCTGAAATGAGAGGGAAGATCAATGCTTTCATCATGAAGGACAAGGAGAGCTTGTCTAAATCTTGGGAGCGGTTCAAGGATATCCTTTTGGATTGCCCACATCATGGGATTCCAAAGATCGAGTTGTTGGAGATCTACTTCAAAAGGCTGGACGGAAGCACCCAGTTCAATCTCCAACTACTCTCCGCCGGTACCTTCATGGACATGGCGATTGATGAGGCTTGGGACTTCATTGAGAAGCAAGCCTTGCACATGGAGAAATACACCCACCAAGGAGCTGAAGGTGGAGTTAAAAGAGTCAACTTTCAAGAGACTCAATCCAACAACAATCAACTCACGTCTTTGAAGAATGACGTGAAGCAATTGAAGGAGCTCTTGATGGCTCAAACTAAGAAGGAAGAGCAAGGGCAAAGGAACAACAACAATAACGGGTACCGTAACAACAACAACGGTCCCCGAAACAACAACTACAACAACAACAATAGAGGATCCAATAGCAACAACTAGAGGGCGAATAACCAAAATCATGGTAACAATCATTCAAACTCCAACTCTAACGATTCCTCTAACCCTTTCCTCTCTTCCCCTTCTTCTTCTTCTACTCCATTAAAGAGCCAAGAGCAAGGATCAAGTTCGTCTCAGCCGGAAAAGAAAGACGCAGTTCTGGAGGCAATCTTGATCAAGCTTAGCGCTATGAAGAATTCTATGACTTCATTTTCGAGGGCCCAAAAGTCCCTCGAACAACAACTTGCTAGTAGGGCGAATGAAGCGCCAAGAGATCCAGGGAAGCTCCCAGCAAAGACGGAAAGCAACCCTAAGGGCCAATGCATGGCCATAACGACGAGGAGTGGACTCAAAACTGCAGATCCAGTACCTCGCTCGACGCAGACCACCTCGGTCCAGATCCATTCGAAGAACACCTCGATCGAGATGCCAACCGAGACGGAGCAACAAAAAGCAGGAGGGACGACAGAAACTTATGTTCCACCTCCTGCATACAAACCACCACTTCCATTCCCTCAGTCCAGAGCCAGAGCACATCTAGACAAGCACTTTGGTAAGTTTCTTGACTTGATGAATAAGCTACATATTAATATCCCTTTCCTTGATGCTATTTTAGGTATGCCCGCCTATGGGAAGTTCTTAAAAGAAATCTTATCAAGGAAGAGGAAGCTGGAGGATGTTGGTGAAGTTAGGATGACATCTAAATCTTCGGAGCTTATCAAGATCATGAAGGAAAAGATGCCACCTAAGTTAAGAGATCCCGGCTCATTTTGCATTCCCATTCAAGTTGGGGATGTCACTTATGAAGCCCTTTGTGATCTAGGAGCCAGCGTGAGCATCATCCCGCTGGAGCTATGCACGAAGATCGGTCTTGGAGAGCCCAAGCCGGTCAAGATTCGACTTTACATGGCGGATCGCTCCATTACCCATCCCGTGGGCATTTTGGAAGACGTTCCGGTCAAGTTAGGTAACTTCTATCTACCCATATATTTTGTTGTACTTGACATTCCCGCAGATTATCCTGTTCCTATTATTCTCGGGAGACCATTTCTAGCAACTTCGGGTTGCAACGTGGATTGCAAGAACGCCAAGTTGAAATTCAACGTTGGTGGCGATGAGGTGGAGTTCGCACTACTTGCAGCCATGAAAGGGGAGCAGCTAACTGATGATATCTTCAACATCTACGATGAAGAAGAATCAAGAGAATTGGTGAGCTCTATCCTTGTTAATGATCCACTCGAAAGAGTTATTAGCTTCAGTTTAATGGAGGAAGGTATAGATGCTTCTTGTGATGCAGATATACGGAGCTTAAAGGCAATGGAAGAGGATCCAGGAGCTACAACTGAAAAGATAGTCCAGGAGACGAAGATCTCCAGTCTCGGATCCAGCAGCAGTACCTCGACCGAGGCACTTTCTGGACTGAGCGAGGCGACCGAAGAACATCTCGGTCAACGCCTATGCACCTCGACCGAGGTCGATGGCGAGACGATTCTAACTGAGACTTCATTGAGTCTAGTTTCTGACACCACTCTACTGGAAGGAGGAAGCAAGGGTCCCTCTCAGAAAGCACCCCCAGTTGTGGAGCTTAAACAACTCCCTAGTCACTTGAGGTATATCTTTCTTGGACCGGATTCTACTTACCCCGTTATTGCAAGTGCTTCCCTTACCGAATCTGAATTGTCTAAATTAATGCATGTCCTGAGAAAGCATCGAAAGGCTATAGATTATACCACGGATGATCTTATTGGCATTAACCCTTCTTTCTGCATGCATAGAATTCTAATGGAAGATAATCATAAGACTTCACGGGAACCTCAAAGACGGTTAAATCCGATCATGAAAGAGGTTGTGAAGAAGGAAGTTCTTAAGTTGTTGGATGCAGGTATTATTTATCCTATCTCGGACAGCAAGTGGGTTAGCCCGGTGCATGTCGTTCCGAAGAAAGGAGGGATGACCGTTGTGACGAATAAGAACAACGAGTTGATCCCAACGAGGACCGTTACGGGCTGGAGAGTTTGCATCGATTATAGGAAGCTAAACACGGCAACTCGGAAGGATCATTTTTCGCTTCCCTTCATCGATCAAATGCTCGAACGATTGGCCCAGCATTCACACTTTTGCTACTTGGACGGCTATAGTGGATTCTTCCAGATTCCTATCCATCCGGATGATCAGGAGAAGACCACTTTCACTTGTTCATGGGGGACATTTGCCTATTAGAGGATGCCATTTGGATTGTGCAATGCACCCGCTACCTTCCAGCGATGCATGATGGCTATTTTTTCCGAGTACATAGAGGAGATCATGGAGGTATTCATGGATGATTTTTCTGTATATGGTTCCTCTTTTGACGATTGCCTATCTAACCTTTCTCTAGTGCTTAAAAGATGTGAAGACACTAACCTTGTTCTGAATTGGGAGAAGTGTCATTTTATGGTTAATGAAGGCATTGTGCTAGGACACCTCGTTTCTAATCGAGGTATTGAGGTCGATCGAGCTAAGATCGAGACTATTGAGAAACTCCCTCCCCCTTGTTCTGTTAAAGGTGTGAGGAGTTTTCTGGGGCATGCAGGTTTCTACAGGAGATTCATCAAGGACTTCTCTAAAATTTCTAAACCTCTAACTAACCTCTTGAATAAAGATGTTATTTTTGAGTTTTCGCAGGAGTGTCTTGATGCCTTTTACAGGATTAAGGAAGCATTGATCTCCGCTCCCATTATCCAGCCTCCTGATTGGACCTTGCCCTTTGAGGTCATGTGTGACGCTAGTGATGTAGCCGTAGGAGCGGTGCTCGGACAGAAGAAGGATGGACGGACCACCGCCATTTATTATGCTAGCAAGACGCTAGATGAAGCACAACGCAACTACGCTACCACCGAGAAGGATTTATTGGCGGTTGTATATGCTTTCGAGAAGTTTCGTTCCTATCTAGTAGGGGCGAAGGTCATTGTCTACACCGACCACGCAGCCAATAGTTACTTGTTGGCTAAGAAAGACGCCAAGCCGCGCCTTATTTGATGGATTCTCTTGCTTCAAGAGTTTGACCTAGAGATCCGCGATAAGAAGGGATCCGAGAATTCAGTTGCGGACCACCTCAGCCGGCTACCGGAATCTTCCCGCGAGACGGATAGCCCACCCATAGACGATTCATTCCCCGATGAGCATTTACACTTGTTGGAGCGTTTGATGGATTTACTTACTTCACCCCACGATGGAGGTGAAGTATGGGGTGAGGGCACCTCCCATCTCATTTGAGACGCAGTATGGTCCAGCTAGCGACCTTAAATCAAGCGCTTCCTGGGAGGCAACCCAAGGTATTGCTTTCTTTTCCCGTTTTCTAGTCTAGCTTAGATAGTTTTTTGTTTTTGCTTTGATTTGCTTTGTTTTTGGCGTTCTGGACAGACAACAGGGAATATCTAAGGAAGGAAGCATGACTGGAAGGGCAGAAGTTCGAGATTTTGAGAAGACAGAAGCACCTCGGTTTCTGTCAGAACAGCTTGACCGAGATGATTTTTGAGCAACCGAGGCGACTAGGGTTTCTGCAGAACCACCTCGGTCTGTACCACCTCGGTCCAGTCGAGACCATCTCGACCGAGGTGACAGCAGATCCAGGAACGGTATAAATTGGGAAAAAATTTATTTTTACCTTTTTATCTTCTTCACCTCGACCGCGGCGACAGTCCACTTCGCTCTCTCTCAGATCTTGCTCGTTTTCAAAGATTTCTGCTTCTAAACTGTGATTGAAGGGTAGAGGAACCGATTGCAACAACAGATCTGCAAGGAAATCGAACGAATCGACCGAAACGAGGTAAAACAAGTCGAAACCCTAACTCGTTCATTCGCTTCGATTTGGGCTTTGGTTGCCCTTGATTCTGCTGAGAAAGGATTTAAGTACCCCTTAGGAAGCAATTGTAGTGATTTTGGGGGGGAAAGAACTGAATTTCTGAGAATTGGAATCGCAACTGTTGCGCCTCGGTCCGGTCGAACTGCATCTCGACCGAGGTGATTCTTGAGGCTTGTCAGCGACCGAGGTGGTCTGACAGTGTTGAAGTGAAAATGAGTTCCGATCGTCGCCTAGCCCTTAGAGACAGATCCTCACCTTCCCCTTCTTCCTCTTCTTCCCGTCCTTACCGCCCGGTTATCCACGAGAGATGCCGGGTAGACTATGAGCGCATAGCTAGCCGTCCAGTTATCGCACCACGTTTTCTGGACGTGTCGGCTTTTGATTGCCTAGGGTTAGATGCTGACCTTAGGAGGATGATTGCTACTATTGGGCTGGATCAGTTTATTGAGATCCGAGCCCCAGCCTACTTGGAGCCGACCTTAGAGTTTGTTAGCTCCTTCTCCTACCTTCCCACAGACCAGTCTGTGAAGTACCGGTTGATGAACCGGAACTTCATAGTTCCTTTAGAGATATGGAGAGAGATTTTCGGCTTTTCTGAGCCCACCGCCACCGATTTCCCCTCCCGATCCGTAGCTAGGGAGTTTTGGGGGCAGATTGCCCATATTACCGAGCATGTAGACAGATGGCGCCTTGGAGATTCCAGGGAGAAGGTCATCTTCCATCCAGCCTTCAGACTAGCCCACAGGATATTTAGCGAGACACTTCTGGCGCGTACTGAGACGCCCCAGAAGATCTGACAGGGCGAGCTCTTCAGCCTCTACTGCATGGTTACAGGAGGTTTCCCAGACTTTGGCTTGCTCTTGGCAGAGGACCTGCACAAGATCAAGGCCAAGGCGAAGGGAGACATTTGTTGCGGAGTTCTAGTCACCCACATTGCCACTTATCACGGGATGGACCTTAGTGTATGAACGATGGCGGCGGCTCCGAAGCCGCTGGGATTACAGGAGATGATCACACGGAGGATTCTGGTTCCCCGTGGTTTGACCACTCCATACGTCGCTATGCCTTGGGAGCGGACTGCACCGCAGGGGATCCGCTGGTCTGCACAGTTCACAGTCTTTGATCCACATTACTGGCAGACAGCTTGGGCTACATTGATGGAGGATCATAGAGAGGCAGCAGCTGCCCCGGCTGAGGAGGAGGAGGATGACGACGACGAGGAGACAATGGATGAGAGAGAGGGTGGAGTCCCGATGGATACAGGGACGGATACTGCAGGGATGAGCGCACCATCGATCATCGATTTGGATGATGAGGAGGAGACGGAGCCTGCACCAGCTGAGACTTCTCCAATCAGACCTGCTAGACGCAGGAGGCGTGGAGTGAGAGATCGAGCTGCCCACTGACGGATCGATGACCTGACGGATCAGGTTATTGACTCGTATGCTGCATTATCGCTGGATATCCGCGAGATGCAGGAGCGGCAGCACTATCAGCATGTCATGGCCCAGCTTTAGTTCGAGCGTGTCATGGGCTATCCCTTCGATCCGACTCAGTATCCGTACGTGCCACCACCACCACCGCCGGATCAGGATTACTGAGGAGCTGCAGGATTTTCTTTATTTTCTTTTATGCAGTTCAGCTATTTATCCGGTGAGTACTCTCATTTTCAGACTTTTTATTTGACCCACTGGGACAGTGTGTCCCAAGTATGGGGTGTTTGTATTTATTATGACTACTTGATGTTATTTGACTACTTTTGATGTATGATATATTTATCGGATATTTTATTTATGCCTCACTTCTGCATTTATATGATTATCTGATATTACATGCATACCTACAGGTTATTTGATTGAGAAAAACGTCGAAACCGAAAGAAAAAAAATGGTTTTAAAAAAAATTTTCGACCTCGACCGAGTCAGTATTGGCCAAACGAGGCATTTCACCTCGGTTGAACCAAGAACATCTCGACCGAGGTGCGTAACAGAAAGTTTTCGAAAACGATTTTGTGTTACTTATCTGGATATGATTTCAGTGAGGATTTTGTTGACCTACTGGTTCTAAATTCTTTATGTGTTTGAAAGGTTTTATAATACGTTTAAGTTGCTAAATACTTTGTTTGAAATTATTAGCATGTTTAATACTTTGTTTTTATCCAAATTATGTTGAATTTGAAGGTTGACACCGCAGGTTAAGTTCTCTCACTTTCTTCTTGGAAAGACCAAGGCAATTCATTCTCTTCTTCTTCTTCTTCTTCTTGATCATGCTTAGCCCCTCATATACATTTTGCCTCCCTTTACCTATCCGGGAATTTGGAAGCAAGCGAAGTGGTGAAAGCAAGTGGAGTTAAAGTTGAGAAGTGGCTGGAAGTGAAAGTGTTAGAAAGCAATAATAGGTTTGGGGAAGTCAATCATGAAGATGAGTAACTCGGCACCATTCACATAGCCGGGTGTTTGTGTCTTGCCAAAGTCGGATTGAGCGATATTCCTAACGGGTCATGGTATGTGCATCAAGGGTTTGATGCATCTCAAGAAATTGATGATTGTTGATTTCCTAGGCTTCGGTTATTGTGCACCTCTGTCCATGCATCCCAAAAAGTAAAGTAAAAAAGAAAAAGTGTGAGATAAGCGAAGCTTATTGGTGGAAGATGTTGCAAGTCAAAGTGAAAGTGAAGTTCATCCTTTTCCCGGATTCTAGCACCACATTACCTTACATACATCCTTACCCTACACGTTTCTTGACCTTTTCTTTTGGGAAGCCCTTGAGACCTTGAGCTTGTTGATTGACTTAGTGGTTTAAATCGGATTATACATAATTAATTTTGATAATTATGATTTATTATGCATTCTATGATTTTATGCAAAGATGAACAACTTTCCTATATTTATAAAATGTTTTGATCATATTAAGTTTTTAAATTCCAGGAAGTACTCTCTTAGAGTGATCTATGGTAGTTGCACACCATAAAATGTTTTTGAAAGACTTTTTCATTGATTTTCTTGATTTATAATCCATTCTATCTAATCTTTTATATGAGGAACTTGCTTGGGGACAAGCAAGGGCTAAGTATGGGGTATTTTGATAGCATGAATTATAGTTTATATTTTGGGGTTTGTTTGGACGTTTTATCTTTCATAATCTGCATGTTTGTATGTACATTATGTGATTTTACCACCATTTCATCTACCTTTGCGAGAATCGAGGTCTACACCTAGTTTTGTTGTAATTGCAGGTAAAATGGTACGTTTCGCATCAAAAAGGAGCGAAAGGAGTCATGAGTCATTTGGAGCTACATCCAGGGAGCATAGCTATGGATTAAAGATTTACTTTGGACCAGTTTTGAGAGATTTCACATTCAGTTGTGACTCACCTCGGTTGACCAGAGATTCATCTCGACCGAGGTGATCCAGAGACGCCGACTCGACCGAGGCGAACACCTAGGACGCGGCGAGAATATTTTATTCTTGGATGAGATCTTTTAAATTGGAAAGTGATCTTATATTTTTGGGCTTGACTCCTGGAAGAAAGGAGATATGCAGAATCATATATTTTACCTATATTTATGGGAAAATATCTTTCTAAGATTTATTATCTTTGGAGGGTTATTTTCCTATAAAAAGGGTTGGATTTTCCACAAATCCGACATCCGCTTACGGTTGGACATCTCGCATAGATCTCGCATAGAGCCCGCTACATCCGTTTACGGCTGGACATCTTGCTTACGAGAAGATCACGCAGCAGCAGCCTACTCCAGTTGGGAGAGATTCGAAAAATCTTTTTGAAGGTTGAAGGAAGATTGAAGTCTATAGCTTTTATAGCTTTTTGGAGGGTTTTTGTAAGATTATCTTCAATTCCCTCACTTGTTGTCTTGTCTTGTTGGATTGCTATCCAAGGAACGCTTTGTTGTGATATTTGATTCAGTTATCGAAGTCTTTTCATTAAATTCTTCTTGTTCAAATATTCACCTTCTTCCCATATATTTAATACTTTCATAATGATGATGAGTGGCTAATTTCCTTGTGTGATTCTAGGGTGATTAGCTGAAGGTTGTGGAAAAAACAATGATAGAATAATCTTAGATTCTAGTAGGATCCTGAAAGTTCGAGTCTTTAACCTTGACCCTAAGCATCTCGTTCGGTTGATGAACATCTCAGCCGGGGTGGAATTCTTCTGACCGAGGAGGCTTATCCGATCCTAAACTGAGAGTTAAGTGTTAGAGTTTGCCAAATCCTATTCTTATTACACCTTTCTGGTTCAATGCAAGCTTAGGATGAGACTTACCCGGTAATTCCTTAGTTTGTGTACCAACGATCATAAGTGTAGGTAATAAAGGTTTATCCTTTATTGGGGTTTGAGTGTGCTTCCATCCCATCTTTGTGAGTTAGCCTGAGACTTACCCGGTAAAGGTTGATTCTATTCCCTTAGATGGCATGTTAGTTTGAGGTTATAGTTCTTTATCTTGATTCCTTGAGACTTACCCGGTAATAGGAGTTACGGTTTAGGATTAGTGTGTAGTGAGACTTACCCGGTGATCTACTCCACTTTAGTAACACCTTCCCCACGCAAAAATCTCAGCTTTGTCCGCTTATCTATAGATCTTGAGTTGGAACCACAACTAGATGCTTTAATCCCTAGAATTGCATGTTTGCTTTATTGACTTCTTATTCATCTTTGATTGTGTTAATTGCTCTTTGTGGTTAGTATTCATGAAGCATACCGTATTGACTTTGTTTCACCGAGTCCCTGTGATCGACCCCTGGAATTTTCTTGCTTTTACTACGATTGACCCGTACACTGCGGGTTCGCATCCTTGTTTTAAGCTTAAGTCTAGGGTTATAAATTTAAAGCTTGCACACACCGTTTGGAGCGAACATATATATATATATATATATATATATATATATATATATATATATATATATATATATATATATATATATATATATATATATATATATATATATATATATATATATATATATATATATATATATATATATATATATATATATATAATTCCTACACCTTGTTCATATACAACCATAAAATAATAAAATTAAAGTATACTAATAATTTACATAGAAATGAATTATAAGTTACTCCGAATCACTATATTTCAAGTAGTCAAATGGGATATCACCATCGAGATCGTCGAATTGAATATTGTCCCCAACTTCGTATATTGACACTTTCACAAAACCGAAAAAATTTGGACAAAATTGAAAGTTAAGAGTTTTTGTTTCTTGAAACTTCAATATGTCTATTGAGTTTTTATTTTTTAACGTTCGGATCCAATGCTTATAATTATACCGTAGTAGTTGCAACGTTCGAATTTTCTTTAAGGGAGCACATGTATCTTGCGCATGCGGATGCAATTAGAGTCTACACAAACCCATTTTTCTACATGTAACATTGCTAATGTTGTCAAATAGGCGGTTCAGGTGGGTTCGGGTATATCTATATCACTTCGGGTCATTTCATATTGGGTTGAATTCGGATTTAACTACTAATCGAGTTAGTGTGGGTCGGGTTGAGTATTTTTTTTACTTTTTGAACTTCAGGTTTTCGGTTTTCAAACATATTATTCGAGTATAATCAGATTTGGCTTATATTGGTTTAGTTGAGTTGTCTCAAATATTTTTCTTCTTTACATGTTTTGGTGTATTTGGTACTCAATATACAATTTATCATATATGTTTAATTTCCGCCGAACATATATATGTTATAGGTAAAGTACATTGAAGCCTCGACAAGGAAAGCTAGCTCTGGAGCTAAGCAATTACAGAAAGAAAGTCCAGAATCTCAGAAAATAAGTCAAAGCAGTTTGTAAAGAAAAAGAAAAGGTCGGTATCATCTCTACGCTTACTTCCGCTTCAAAAAAACTTCTTCAAACTATTCTATTTTTGGGTGACGATTTCAGCTTACTCTTACTTAGAGTCACCCTTCTCCAGAAGCGAGCATGACACGGGACGGGAGGAGAAAGACTCTTTTCTCCGGTTCTCTCGTAAAGCCAAAGATGCCCCAAGACAAAGTGAACTATTGGGAAGATGACATGATCAACAGAACCTAGCTGGATCCGGGTTGGGATAGTGGCGCCCATTCCATATTAAATTCTTCAGCCATGGCCAATTCACGTGCAACGCACGCTCTCCTCCTCCTCTTCACTTTCACAGCAACCTCCTTCGCTTCCCATAGTCCAACCACCGCACCATCCCACATCGGCATAGCTCCAAATTCGTCGGCCGCCGCATCACCTTCCCCCGTATTCTCCTCTCCGGCGGATGCATCACCACCGTGTGACATGTCGATCATGGCTCCGGGAATGTCTCCATCCATGATGACGAGCCCCCAGCGATGCCTCCGATCACCAAAACTCCAGCCCCTTCGACGTTGGCGTCCTCCGGTCAATTTCCATTCCGCAGTCTTGCATTGTTTGCCGGAGTTGCATTCCTCGCTTACAATTAACCATCATTATACTATTAATAAGTAATTACGTAACAAAACACTTTTCTACAATAGCCTATTCTACATGATATTCTAGTGTCTCTGTTGTTGCACCACCAGAACAGATGTTTTGCAATGGAGATCTCCAGAGGCAAGGAAGTCTCTGATAGCCCCGAGATTGGTGTCTTCACTCATCTCCTTGAGGCCCATCAGCTGAGTACAAGCGAAATTGTAGTGTCTCCCCACCATGATGAGGCTATATGATTCCACAATGGATATGAGGAAGGTCGCGGTCTCAGCTCCATCTTTCACAACCTTCACACTGTAGAAAAATTGCTCATTATACAAGATGTTCCTCTGGATATCCATCAAAGAAGCTGAATGAAGAGGGTCTATGTCACGTGATTGCCCAAGGGCGACAAGCCGAATCACACACACCCTAGCCCTGGAGTCTCTACCCATGTGTTTGGCTAAGGATAGGGTTTCTTGATCATCAAGCACCTTATGTATACAACAACCACCAAAAAAGGCGATATTGAATCGGTTGGTGTGACTATACTGATGTTTGACGTGTTGGGGGAGTGTCTAAATCTACCACGATCCACAAGAATTCCAACTATGCAAGGCGACCTATTAAGGATATCAGTATTGAGGATCTTTTGCTCAGTGTCTTCTAATTCAATTGAACCGTCAAACCTAAATCTTGTATGGAATGGAAGAATTATGATTGATACGAGTTTGTCCAATGCTAGAGTGCACATGTCCTCGAGCATAGCCTCCGGGGGAGAGACGGCTGTGAATATGTGTATAGAAAGGAAATAATTGCAGGCTATCAAGCCAAAGCTACACGTCTTCCTTCAACGGTAAGAAGCCTATCTCTTGCCTTTTCCGCTCCTTAACTCATGAAAGCAAGTTCTACGGCAGAATTTTTTGAGCCAAGATCAGAGCAAAGGAAGCAGTGTCACATAAGCATTCAAGAAAGATACAACTAAAATGGAATAGCTAAGGGAAGAGTGGTCGTAGATCAGGCAAGGTTTTGGCTCGCAATAAAGATAGGGTCCTGATCAAGCAACTAGTAGTCCTATCTATCCACCTCTCCAAACACAATATCTTGAGGGCGGGCGGGCGGTTACCTATATTGTAATAGGTAGGGAGGAATGAATTGCACCTGTTGTAGAGACTATTGACCAAAAGTCTTTGCTTCTTAATCCCATCTCCTATCAGCTGTTGGTAGAAAGACTCATCTATTTTACTTTTACTATCACTCGTCCCGAATTGCTATTTCTTATGCTGTGAGTGTGGCAAGTCAGTTCATGCATGCGTAATGCACTCATCACCTAGATGTTGTTTACCTTATTCTTCGTTATTTAAATTCGGAAAAGAAAGATTGCTATACTCCAATAATGGTTGTCCTGATGTGGCAGGCTACTATGATGCTGATTTGGCAGGATCCTCCGAAAATAGGACGGTACTACTTTAACATTTGTGGGGCAGAAGCATTGTTTTTAGCCTAAAAATTGAAAAACAATTCAATTTATCCATCATTCTTTTCGGATGGAGCATTTTGACTTCTATGGTTGCTTAGGTAGGATTACTTTGGATTCTCAAATTAGTTAGGATATAATCAGCTTTAAGAGATTGCATCTTCAAGTTATAGTTTTTTATGCCGAGTTAAACCGGTTTTTGGTGGTTGGTCTCAAATACTCATATTTTTTTTATTGTTGAGTATTGGTGGAGCATCCAGATTGGGTTGACATTTTCAAATCGGGATAGTTTTTTTAGCAGATCTAGACACCATATAAAAATAAATGGGTATAAGTAAGTAATAGTTGAGATTATAGGTGCTTTGTGGGTCTAGAGGTCATGTGTACATGTGTATGACCAAGAGGTCTTGATTGAGTTCAATTGCTAGTGGGTAGGGTTTTTTTTATGATTTATACATGTATGATACTTTTAAGCAAATTACTTACATTTATTATAATCAATTAATAAAATATGTTTAATGTTATTGGTATTTACCAAATGTAGTTTTTATCGTATGATGTTTGAATTTATCTTTAAAAAATTAAAGAAATTTAATAGTATATTTTGTTCATCTTAGAAATATAAATTTGTATGTGATTATTTTATGATTGTATATTCATTTTACGAAAGAGCTAAATACACGGACATTGATTTCCAAACACAAAAATAATGAATTGCAATCCGCTAGCGTTTAGTGGGTGCCGGCGCCTAAATTTAGAGATAGAAAATTTTCCTAATTATTGACAACCACGTGTATTATTTATTATTTTGGGCGTCATTTGATGGTGCTGGCGCCTAAGATTGGAAACAATATTTTGGGCACCGTCTGATTGAGCCGACGCCCGGCAAGTTTTGTTGGTCGTAGTAAATTTGAGCGTTTTGTCTATAAGACGCCCTTTATTTTATTTAAAGTTTTTCTAGTTTATATAAGTAAAGTATTTATGAGAATTTATATGATAAATTTATGAGAACTTTAACCTTAATATAAACTACTACAGCTCCCACATCTTATGTGAGTTTTATCTAAAATTAAAAGTATCTCATTATTATTTTTACGTATTATGTATAAGATATTGATTATTGTAAACTTAATTATAATTTAAATTTGTAAATTGGCATTATAATATCTTATAGAATAATGACCGTGTAATCCTTTATTTCAGAAAAATAAAGGTATTAATAATTATAATAGGACGTGATGTAACATGTTAATTGTTTATTAGTTATATTAGGAACTATTTTTGAAAAAATGAGAAATCAGTAAATATTTGATGGCAAGTCTATAAATGAGTTGGAAAATATCCTTATGCAACATGTCTTTCATAAGACGTGTTGGTTGTTTACTAATTCTAATATGAATTATTATATAAAAGAAAAAATAACAAATTTGTAAATATATTGTGACCAATTTATAAATAAGTTAAATTTTTTAAGTGGACATCCTTAGGTGATGACATGTGAGCGAAATGTAGACTGTTTTAGTATAGTAATATAGATGATGACTAACAGAAAAATAAGAATTTGTAGGATAAATTTATGAGAATTTTAACCTTAATATAAATAATGAGTAACGGAAAAAGGAACCGTTCCTAAAATATTTACATCTCCACCAAATACTAATTAATCCCATCGTTGTTTAACCTTATATATATAGTTGAACAACGATGGGATTAATATGGACCAAGTTGAATGAGAATTGTTAATACACAACGTCAAGTTAATTTAATAATGTATAACTGATGTACAATCTCACTACACGTTAACAAAATAACGAAATTTGACACTTAAGCTCACTACAGTGAAGCACATAAATAAATAGAATGAAATAACTAGCCACAATCAAAAGACATACCCACCAACATCGGATCCAAAACCGTCTTTTACCAACCGGAGGAGTCCTCACAACCAAAAAAGTTCCAGATCCAATTCAAAGGATTCCGACGCTAGTTACAACTCTTACCGGAATCTTGAATAGACTTCTAGCCATTGCTTCTATCTTTCGATTTGTCTCCCTAGATCTGAACGGATTTCAAGTGGTCACCAAAGTGATTTGGATGAGGTTAACGACCCTCCTTGGTGGGAGTGGCCCTTTTCCTTTCCAAGCAAGTTTCTCACTTGTGCCTGACGGGGCCATGTTGGATCTCTCTACAATCTTGTTTATCCGTCCTTCGAACAGATGAATCTGCCTTATCTCGTCTTGAATCCTTTTTTTAGAGCCGGAACAGAAGGAGACGTCTTTACACCTTTACTGATGGTGGATGGTCAATGCCACTCTTTCTTTTCTCTATATGATAAAGTCAGGAAACGGCCACTAAGAGCATCGCTTCTGGACAACGTTTGTTCTGTCTACTTTGGTCATAGCGTGAAGATAACAGGGGTCTACGGATTGTTGTTTTTAATCGCGTTTGATCCTCACAACACCACCTGGGTCAGAGGGACACATGTCGTCTTCTTTTTAGGTGCATTTATGGAGTGCTTCTGCAATGATTGTTTTGGTTCCAAGTTGTCAGCTCCTATCTTCAGTTGCAATCAAGCTACCCAAGGATCAAACTCAATCTCTTAGCACTTTTTTGGTGCTTCCTTACCTATACCCAGGGACTCACAAACTGGTGTTTGAAGCCTTTGTTGATTCACCCTTGTTTCATCATAATTTAAAATGTTTTTTATGGATCGACCAATCGTTTCGTTATCGCTTTAACGGGCAAACTTTACTTGCCTTATAGACCCAAAAAGGGGAGTTAATGGCCCCAGTCGAATGACCATCTTTGGGTTCGACCAATATAATTGGGGTTCCCATACTTTTGTATGAAGAATTGTACGTTTATGACATCTTGGAAGCAAAAATTACTTCTTTCATGTCAAAGATAAATTTTGGTGTTTGTTCTTTGATAATCCCTCTTTGGATTGCCGTGATAGTGATGAAGCTTTCTCTTTGTTTCATTTTCTTAAAATGTCTTGGTTGCACTATGTTAAATGTGTACTTTATCGTACCAAGGTAAGCCTACGGTTTTATATTACCATTACTAACTTTTAGTTTTATCACAAGAATAGATAAAGGCTACAAAAGCTCAATCCTACAAGGAACAAATCTTTATGACCTAGAATATTAAATTATCAAGAAAAATGAAAAAAAAAAAAATGGTTACTTTCAAAGTTGAATTCGAGTGAGTTAAAACTCAATATCTCAAACCACCAAAGTTTCGAGGTTGTTTACCAACTCTTTTCGAACAATTATTCTCTTATAAATCGCTATTCTATAAACCATCAAAGTTGTACACATTTTTATATCACGATACCCGTGTATTGAAGCTTCTTCTTTTTTTTTTGGTGAGCGATCGACTCCTGACGACTATGTTACAGTCCAAATCTGAGGTGTTTTCGCAAACTTCCTCCATTATTAAAAAATTTGAAGCACATAAATAGTAAAAATGGAAAGTATTACGGAGATGGGCCCAAATGTGTAGGTGAAAATGGGAAGAAAGGAATATAATAATTGGGCAGGGGTGGTTCTAAAGTCTAAAGGATTATGTATTGGGATCTGTGTTAATCTCTTTACTCTTCCCTTTTTCTTTTGTTGACACGAATGCTAAAATCTCCCCTCAATCATTATTCCCATATTTATTAATTTCCCTTTAATTTCATACTGCATTTATGTTCACCACTTGGCTTCCCCGATCATGTAAGCTTATCATAAACTTATAACCTTATCTTATATTCTTACACTTGGATCTCAATTTTGTAGGTTAAGATAAGAGGTTCATCTTATGTTCTCCTAACTTATAGTTTTTCTTTAATATTCAATAATATATTTTATGTGAACAGTCTGAGGTCCATTTTAATATTATCTTTGATTAAAACGGTATAGTAATCGGATGTTTTATTAAAGAAAGGATAATGTTGTGTCAGTTCTTACAATTCGTACCACATTAACCATGTTATATATATCCCATGCATAAGCATAGTAAAAAAAAAAAAAAAAATTAACCTTACTACGTCTACGCATAATAAATTTTCCTTAATTTTTCGAATCAAATGTATGCTATGGACTACTACGCGTACGCAATGCGTAGTCGTAGCCATTTTCCTTTATTTTTTAACGAAATGAGTTTGTTGCTACGGCTACGTATTGCATACGTGTAGTCGGGGTATGAATAGCACGTTTCATGTAGTACGAATAGCAATCTCGGTAGACAAGCAAAGGTTGTTGTTTGAGTGCAATAAAGTGAAAGTAAGTGTATGTTTATTGAAAGAATGTTGAGATATTATTAACATTAGAAAATCCGACAGGAGAGTTTAGGAACATGTGCGCGCTTTAATTTAAACTGCAATAAACTGACGACGCGGCTTGACCGTCAAACCCATTCCATCTCAATGCTGTCTCTCTCGGTTTACGTTTATGATTGTGTCACTCATAATTGGATCCAAATATTAATACTTTCTTTAATTATTATGAATTGCTTCGTATTGCCCCCTTACCATTCAAGACGATACAGATTTATAATATAGGACACTCATCTTAGACTTAAAAGAGAGAGTTATCTAATGTAATTACATTGTCCCTTCGGTGAGAAGGTTATCGTAGATAGAAGTGAGGAGGGTTGTGAGTTATAAAATTAAAATATATATAATGTTTTTAGTCGTATTAGAAATTTAGAAAATTAACAAAGTTTGTAGTGCGTCGCACATTGTATCATTGCTTTTGAGATTATTAACTACTAAAAAATGTTTTATTTCTGTAATACTGATCAGACCCCTAATATTTATCATTAAAAAAAATTTCGTTTGGTATTCTTGAATTTTTGTTTTTTCCTGATGGTGCCCAAAGTTTTTCACGTTTCCGCTTAGTACCTCTGAGGTTTTGGTTTTTTCGTTCTGTACCCTTATTTTTTATTTTTTGTCTAAACTAACGTATCTTATATTGGAATTACAAAAAAAATATAATAACAATTTTATATTATAACTTTTAAAGTAAAGTATATTATAATTAAACAACTTTCATCAACTATAATAAATTATGATATTTCTTGAATATAAGATTTTTATATTTTTTTAATAATTTTTAATATATTTATTACTATTTGATACTTTATCATATTTTGCATCAAAACATGAATTTTTTTTTATTATGTTTCACATAAAATATAAGAAATTTAATTTATATTTATATGATATTTTTAATCAAAAATTTTAAAATTAAACATAATTTATATTCATATGATATTTCGTTGTTAGTATACTCCGTGTATTTATTTGTGTAACACCCCTAACTCTGGAAACTTGAAACGTTACGGGTTAGGACCTCACAATGGGTCTCGATCCTCAGAGTAGCAACGACACAACGGATCTTATAACAAGGCACAAATAAATGAAAACTAAAACTTAATATAAAACCAAAGGTTTAGACAAAGGGAAGCGTAAAAGACTCGCAACCGAGTTCAAAACAAACTGAAAGAACAACAACTGAAATATAAAATTGATCTCGTCCTATAATGTACGGGAACCCCGACTGACCACACCGTACGGATCACTCAGCAACATCTATATCCTGCGGAACATCTACAACATCGGTATAAACCGTTAGCTAACATTCTAGATATCGGAAAGATAGTAAAGGCACAAACACACATAAGGTATGGTAAACACATAGCATGATCACACTCAGCCGATTATTATCTTTCATTAAGGTCATTCCCTTTACTAATTCAACTTAAGGTTGTTACACGAGGATCGCTATGATCTCGCCTCTGTCCCCTTTCACCAACAGAAATAGAACGTATGCATCTTTCTGTCACCTGTTGGACTGGTCGCAAGAGCACCTCCCTGTTTCCCCATTCTAAAATGGACAAGCAGTAACCGTCTGGTTATAATACACTTGGGCCAATTACGGTTATAAAGGTCAATCTTAATTTCGGTTATCAGTTATAGCAATAAACAACAACACAACAAGTCAAAACAATCAAACTAATATACGACATGAAGCTAAGTAAGTCCAAGAGACTTACCTCACTCGAAGGTAACACAAAGGGTCAACAAGAACTTAGTTTCCCTCAGGAAAGAAGAACGGAAAGCCTCTTTAACAAGGCATAACGAATCACGAACCGAAACGATTGCTAGAAGTCGATCTATAACTTCTAGTCTTCATGATCTGTAAAAGATCTCCACAAGCTAGGGTCACAAACCCTAGTCTTACAGATCACCAAGGGTCAACAACATCCACAAAAGCCAAGGAAAGGAACGAGGAAAGCAAGGGAGGAAAGCAGCTCACCAAAGATGGGGAGACTATAGTAAGAACCGCAAGGGCGGCTAGACAAGGTGCACGGGCAACACTGGGCAGATCCGCAGGGGTGGCAAGGATGAGGCGCGGATGCGGTTGTAACACCCCAAGTTCTGGGAACTCGAAGCGCTACGGGATAGCACCGCTCAATGGGTCCCGACCCTTAGAGTAGCAACATCAAACGGATCTTACAACAAGGCACAGACGAATGAAAACCAAAACTCAATATAAAACCAAAGGTTAAACAAAGGGAAAGCGAAAAGGATTCGCAGCCGAGTTCAAAACAAAAGAAAAACCAACATCAAAACATAAACCCGATCCCGTCCTATAATGTACGGGAACCCCGGCTGACCACACAATCCGGATCACTCAGCAGCATCCTGAACCTGCGGAACATCTACAATGACGGTATAAATCGTTAGCTAACATTCTAGATACTAGCAAGAGCGTAAATGCACAAACACAAATAAGATAAAGAAAACACATAACATGCTTGCACACAACCGGTTATTATCTTCATTAAGATTATCCATTACTAATTCGACTTCTTCTATCACACGAGAATCTCCCGAAACTCGCCTCCGCTTTCGTCTACCAATAGGAATAGATAAGTACTATCTATTACCTACGGGCCTAATTTGCAAGAGCACATTCTAGTCTCCTGTAGAACTAGACAAGTGGTCACCGTCCGGTTATAATACACTTGAGTCAGTTAAGGGTAATAAAGAGTTAATCCGATTCCGGTTATCCGTTATAAACATGAATAAACAACACAACAAGCCAATATAATCCAACTAATACGCCGCATATTAATATGCATAGGCATAATTAGGGTAATTTATTTATAAGCTTAGAAAAGTGGTATGTTGTATGAGAATTAAATTAAAGTCTAAATAATGAGACACTTTTTTATTTGCATATATTTTACCATCGTGAGAATAATTGAATGACTATTATAATGTTTCGTAAATATTTCATTAATTCATACATATACAAACTCATGACATATTACTCAAAAATATAATATATAAATATACCCGCACAAGGGGTGAGTCATAAAGTAGTGTAAAATAAAATGTACTTTTATAAAAACTAGGGGTGGGCATAAATCCCGCTTAATCCCGTCCCGTCCCGATCCCGGCGGGATTTGGAAAAAAAATGTGTATCCCGTCCCGCAAAAAATTTGCGGGACGGGACGCGGGACGAAGACTTCCCATCCCGGTTAATCCCGTCCCGTCCCGCATATATATATAAATAATATTTTTTATATTTTTATAAATATTATATAGATAAATAATATAAATAAATTATAATTTTTAATAATATTTTTTTATTTTTAAAATTATTAGATCGATGATTTTTCATCATTCATTCACTCATTCGGTTGGATCTAAAATACTAGAGTTTCTGATCTCCCTTGATTTAGTCCGTTTGTCGTCTTGCTCTGGTCCGTTCCATCGACACCCTTGCTCTAGTCGGTTCCATCGCCCTTGTATTTGTGGATTACCACAATTGTAATCGATAGTTAAATATATAGAAACAATTTGATTTACTAGACTTTTTCTAGTTTTGTGTTTAGTAGAAGTACCCCTTGAGAAAAGAGTGTGTATAGTTTGAGAATAAATACATAAGGTTGGAGAATATTTACTTAATTGAAACATTAAAAAGCCTAGTTACTACTCTAGTTTCTCAAAAAGGCCTAATTACCAAAATTGGCCAAATAAATATAATTTTCATTAAATTATCTGTTGTTATTTTTTGAATGTGAGTCGGTAAGACATTTTGATGTAATTTGAATTTGTTTTCAATGTATAAACTACTAATGTAGGCGTCATGAATCGATAATTCGGTATCGAGTTTTTTCCCGATCATTTATGTCTTTAAACATGAGAGAAAACAAGTATACATATTAAATATAATCGGTGCATAATTTTCGCGGGATTTGTCCCGTCCCGTCCCATGCCCACCCCTAATAAAAACTAGTTCATATCCCGCACCTTGTGCGGCTATATTTAAATATTGATGGATATTCAAAGGTGGATCTCGAAAGATCTGTCTACGAGTAGGGAAGTGAGAAGAAAGACGGAAGTGGAGAGACTTTCATAAACAGAGAATAGTGAAAACCTACGTTGTTGAAATAACAGTTATTGAAAACAAATTAAGGAATGAATAAACAATAGCACAATAAGTGTGATGATTGAAAACGTAGGGATAATTGGAAATTTAGACGAAGCAACTTTAAAAAATCCGATCTTTATATTATCATAACTCTAAAAAAGATGAAGAAATATGATTAATATTGGAGGACAATAACTGTCAGAAAAAGGATGAGGTATTATCTACATATATAAAGAGATAAAACGTGGAGGAGAAGTAAAACCTACAACATAAGTTTAGGTTTTATGATCAAACACTACTTAACTTTTTGGATTAATTTTTTAAAAGATTAGTTAAAAAAGATTTGTTTTAGATTTTATTTTAGTAAAAAAAATATTTATTTGCTTAATTCTTAATTTAATAAAAGATTTAATTCGAGAAAAATTGTGGAGGCGCCACGTCAACATTATATTATACTTTAATAATATATATAGAAGATAAAGGGGCTAGTTTGTGCAACATAGAAAAATAAAAAAAGGGTGGGTATGTAAATAATGGGGTATATTAGGCTGTAAAGTGCATTGTCAGATGACAGGAGAAGAGGTGTCCCGAGGAAACGCGTCTGTCGTCCTTCGGATTTGTATAAATTTAGCTTCTTCCCATCGCCCATTCTCACCTAAACTATCCTCTCTGCTACTCCCAAACCACAACTGACTTCAATTCAGACAAAAATGGCTTACTCTGATTTGCACGCCTTCGTCGAGCAGTGGCTGCTTCACCCACCCTTCTCCCTCACCAATTCATTCTCCTCCGGCGACAACTCCCTCTCCGACCTCCTCTATCCCGTCACTACTGTTCCTCCCCAAGCCTCCCAAAGCATTACCGTTTCCGGGTTCGGGTCCGATCACGAGACCAGCTCCAGACACAACCGGAGCCTACCAGCGGGTCCGGCAGCCGGGAGGGTCGGAAAGCGAAAGCCCAGGGCGTCCAAGAAGTCTCAGACGACATTCATCACCGCCGATGCATCAAACTTCCGGCAAATGGTCCAGGAAGTCACCGGAGTCAACTTCCCTTCATTCTCGACTGGTTCAACCGTCGTGAAGCCGCAGCCGAAGAGAAGCGGCCTCATTCATGCCTGTCTCCCGACTCTTGACACGTCAGCGTTCCTCCTCGACCGCCACGTAGGAGGATCGAGGCATCAATCCGTCTCTCCGGTGACGGAGACCGGAGGCGGCGCTGATTTTGATGGACTCGCTTGCTTTCCCATTCTAGAATCCTGGAAAGTGATGTAGACAGACACATTCATTTTTTTTTATTTTTTTTTTTAAATCCATAGAAGGTGGTTTTTGTGTAATTTTAGAGATGACGTGGACGGTGGGGCCCGCCTATATGACTTCCTAGTTCCTTCCTGGCATCGAGTGTTAATGTTACTTTTCTTTTCTTTATTTTTTTTAACACGGCCAATAGTTTTTCTCATGCGTCATCTATGATTAAATTAAATTTATTTTACAATTATGTATGAGAATGATGTGATATGAGTATTTCTTATCTATTGATATATTCACACGTAAACAAACATTATCTTATAATAAGATATGCTGCAACTACTTGCACTTTATCTAGATGATCCATGCCTTCGCCATATAACTAGTGTATTACCCGCGTTTGTGCGAGTTGTATTTTAATAATTATTTAATATTTACAAATTTATACGTATATTTTATAAAATAAAAATGCGGAGAATGGAATTATAATCATTATTATGATTTTAATTCTCTTCTAAGTATTTATCTCTTCTAATTTATTATATTTTTTAATTTATTTGTTAAGATATGCTTCTTTGTAAAAAAAATATGTAAAAGTTTAAAAACTATTTGTATAAAAATATTGATTTAAATATTTCTTTTAAAACTTTAGAAATCAATTTCCAATTTATATTAACATTTAGAAATTAATTTTTAAAATAATTTTTTAGGCTTCGAGAAATCTGGCGATGACACGTGACAATAGAGACTTCTGCTTTAATAGATATAAGATTCATGTTTTTTTTTCGGCAAACAAAAAGTAATGTGTTTTATTAATGGATATTAAGTACACGACCATGAAATTTACAAACGTACAACGGATTCGGATTCTATAGTTGTCATGAAATTCGGATCCGTAATGATTTTTACCGTTGTAATTCGAACGCTGTGTAAGGGTAATAAATTTGAAATATGACTATTGTTATGACCGTTGTAAATCGAATGTTTTGTTTGTTCGGCTATATATATTGAGAGTCAAAGAGGTGATCAACATTCACAAACTCTCCAAACAAATCGGTATCGAAAATGATACCACAAAACGATGATGAAGATGATGATTCCGTTCGATGAAACAAACTTTAGTCAGCCAGAGGAGTTTCTTCGACATTTTGAGGTAAATATATTATTATAATTTATCATTAAATTGAAAAATAAAAATTCTTATTTCTATTGAATTTCAATTAGGGCCTACCGAATTATTCGAGTATGAAGAGACTGATTATACTCGCATATTTGAAATTCGGGTGTTCATTTGAGCTTAAAAGAAAGTTTAATTTATTGATTGAGAGAATTGGATAAAATGCACCACATCATATAATTCATTAACTAAATAACATAGACTTATAATTTATTAACAAAATAACATCTTTTAATCACTAATACCAGATTTGTCCCTATTAATATATCACAATTTTATCCAATTTAGTTACAAGAGAATCTGAAAATTATTATACAGTAATCCTATTTTAAGAAGGTAAATAATATATAAAATTGTTTACTTAATATCATTAATAAGAACAAAACACAACACAGTTGAAACATTCATCCAAAAACAGTCATTATAGCAAAAGAAGTTGAAGCGCCGACTTTTTTTTTCCTTCTTTTTCCTTCTTTGCTTGAGTAGTTGAATTGTTGCTTCCATATTTCTTTCTAGAGAGTAGTGTACAAGATATCACCATTTTGTACAACTTAGAAGATACCCCTGTGAAATTTTTATATGGATATAACAACCAAACATGTATATTTCATTTGACACAATAATGCGTTTTTAAAAGACAAGAAGTTGATGATACATGATTTACATGAAGAGTACAAACATTTAGAATCCATATATAAGAATCACACACGTTACCTACAAATAATATGATGATACATTCCTTACAAGAAACGATAAAACTAGCATGTTACATGAAATAAGATCAGTAAAAGACATTAATCCGATAATATGGATATTAGATTGTACAATAAACTATTATATACAAAAGAAAGATACATGATTTCAGATACAAGATTTACATGGAACTATCATATTATTCCATGTCATTTACTGGAATCTCAAAAGTTTACAAAAACTAATTCAAACCATGGTGAATAAACTGTTGAGATTGATACAATAAACCAAAGTTGATAGCTCAACTTGTGTTGGTTAGTAGAGTCAAAGTAATTGTTTGTTGCTTAAAGATAAGCAATGAAACAAGTGTGTAAAGTTGATAGCTCAATATTTCAAATAGTCAATTTTCAAAATAATAATAATAATGGAGAAAGCAGTCTTACTAACTCCCTCTTATTATAAAGAGTGAGTGGCGTTGACCAAAATCTTTTATCTACGATGTTTGTGTGATTAAGCATGTGAGAAGTTTGACTGAGACTATTGTCTTTTGTTTTAAGCTTTAATTTACGAAAACTATTCGCCTAAAAAAAACGGACGGTATAATAAGTTAGAAAGATTCATTCGAGCAGTTGAGTTTGGATATTGGGAACCCTATGACTCCGTTTGGTAAGTTCATAAATTAAGGGGATTAAGATTATGAATTAAAAGGGAGAAATAATTCTCGAAATTTCGTTGGTAAGGAATTTGATAAAATTAAAGAGAATAGATTATGAGAATTAAGAGAATTAAATTATGAGAATTTTGTAATCCTGTAAAGTTAGATTATGGGGATTATAAGGATTATTGAGGCTAAAATCTTTTTTTTACCCCTCTTCCTTTTTTTTTTCATTTCTTTCATTTATAAAAAAATTTAACAAGTACTTTTTCGTAATTTTACCCTTCGTCATATTCATTTTACCAATCACTCATTATAACAACCAGCCAACTAACCCTCCCTCACCCATATTTACTCCGGTAGCCCGGTGATCCCTTGGCTGATTTCCCGCGCCACTCTTCGCTCTCTTCTTCTCATTGTCCCACATAGTTCCGCTTTCCTGCGTCGACGATTCCCTCATATATATTCTTTCACACAGTCCCACCGTCCGCTCTATTCGTGGATGACTTCCGGCGATTCCTTCTCTTGCGATTTATGAAGGTTTTGACTGGGCATTTCCTTCTTAAATCAAAGTCTGCGAAGATATCGGCTGACAAGAACCATCTTGCTCTTACACTACAGTCCGTGCCTATTTTCGATGTTGCCTAGAATGTTCATGTCATTGGTAACCCTAATTTTGCTTATGTTAAAGGCTCCACTCCGATTTCTTCTACTCTTAGAGGAATTTCCATTTTAGTGACGTTGTCATCCTCTTGGAGTTGGTTTATCAATCTCTCTACTAAGGATTACCCTCTTCTCTTGTATTAATGTAGATCCACAACCATAACTCAAAACATGTTCAAAAGATGTAATTCCAAAAAAATATTAAAAAATACGAGATTTGCGGGCTGTTCGGGTCCGGGCACCTAACGGGTGACCCGATTTCTGGACTCAGTCCGAGTTTGTCCTGGATAAACGGGTAAATTTTTATGTAAGTCCGACCTGGGTTCGGAGATGCTCATGTCTAATTGTGAGAAAATACAATACATCAATACGGTAATAAGAATATTCAACATTCTTTTGATTTTACAAAATATTTTAATCTATAAAATAAAAAATCTAAAAAATAGAAATCTATTTATGACCATATCAAAAATTAAATTTATAAATACAAGTAATGTATATAAGTATTTTTTTTAAATTAAAAAGTTCTAAAAATAAATTAATTTAATTATTTATTTTTAAACTAAAATAATAAATATAGTAAATTTTTTATTTTCTAAATAAAATAAAAATATAGAATTTAAAAAAAAAACTAATTAGAACATAAATAAAAAGTACTATATTTTTATTTTAATTAAGGATACATAATAAGATTTAAATATAATTTTGTAGACTTTTAAAATTAATAAAATTTTAATTTTAAAATATTTTTATAACCATCACTTAGTTTTTTTTATAAATTAATAAGTATAGAAATTTAATGCAAGTCATATCAAGTTTTAAAATATAGAAATTTTATTTATTTTTGAATTAGTTTTAAATTTAATTTTAATTCGAAAAATAATAAGTATTATAAATTTTATTTTATTTCAAAAATAAAAAATTAGCGTTAAATTAAAATTTTTTTATTTAAAAATATATAAAAAAACTTCTATTACAAATTTAATTATTTTAAAATTTAATGGATTATAAATAGTCTTAAATTTGATGTTACAAAAATTTTGAAACCCTAATTTGTTGACGTGCATGGCGAATACTAAAGCGACGATTTCTCCCCCCTCTTGCCGCTTCGGATCCCATGGGAATCTTGCCGCCTCCTGCAACCATGAAAGGTATCACGCAAGTGCTAATTAGGCGGGCCCTTCTTTGGTTCAGAAAGCATTGGTGCAAGGAAGCCCTCATCAGTCCCAGACTCCCTACCGTGCTGTTTAGGGATACTGCATGGAAACAGATGCCGATTCTTCCAGACAACCTAGTTGAATCTGGTAAGATTACTATTGAGTTTCCCAAAAGGAATGATGCTACTCCAGTAAATAATGTGGCGTCGGAAGTGGTGCAAGTCTTGAATGCTCCCTGGAGGAATTTTATATTTGTCAAACTTCTAGGCGTATGATTATGTTCCCGTCTCTTGAACGGAACCTTAGGAAAATATGGAAACCGGATGGAGGATGGACTATTATTGATCTCCCAAATGACTTCTTTTTATTTGATTTGAGAATGAAGTGGAATGATTCTTTTGATCCTATGACATTTGTATTATCGTCAACCGGAGTTTGGGTGCGTATTTCTAGACTTCCGTTCGCAATGTATAACATCTATGTTCTCAAGGCAATCGCTTCATCCATCGGGTCTCCTCTTCGGATTTATGCGAACACGCTAGGAGTTACAAGGGTAAGGTATGGGAGGATATGTGTGACTGTCGATCTAACTCGTCCGTTAAAGGGAGATGTCATCTTAAATGGGAAAGCTGTTAATTGAGTATGAGAATCTCCACATGATTTGCTTTGGATGTGGTTGTTATGGTCACACTATAGAGACGTGTGTATACTCGGGAAGGAAGGAAACATCTAGGCCCCTCTCGAGGCTGAACCAAAGATGAATGTGACGAATGATCAAGAACTTGTTATTAATTCTGAGGAGAATGTAGAAGGAGTGTCTTCTGTGGTAGGGGAGGATGGTCATGGTCCCTAGATGGTCGTACCGCGTAGAAAGGGAAGTGTATTTTTAACGAGGAGGAGCTTTAGCGAGAATCAGACGTGCAAAAAGGATGTGGAGAAAGACAACAGTGGGAAGGTCAATGAAATGGCCAGAGACTATGGGAAAGGAAGCATGTGACCCAAGGGGCCTTCCAATCTGGTGTAGATTTGCATAAAAAAAATCAACCCAAGAATCGCTACAAACCGAATGGTAGAGTAAAGAAGTTCATTCATGGTGAGGGAGGTTCTGCTGTGATGGGAAACGCGAGTCGGATATAGTCGCAAAGGGAGTACAAGGAGGCAACAAAGTTGGGGAAGCCAACCCAAACAATAAGAATTCTTAACAGGTCGGTGCCCTGTGATGCGGTATTTGCCGCACAATTGTAAAGGATTCAAGAGGAAAAAGATGATGTCCTAATGAGTTCCGGTGAGCAGATAGAGTGTGAGCCTGGTAAGGAAGGGGAGGAGTCTCATATCTCAATCGTTCCAGACTCCCAAGTCAGAGTTACGGTTTCTTTCCACAAATTAATCCGATGACAGGGATCCTATGGAATTGCTTTAGAATGGTGAAACCGAGTTTTCGAAGGTTGATGAGATACATGATAAGAAAACATAAACCAAAATTTCTTACTCTCTTCGAGACACATTGTTCAGGTACCGTGGCGGATGAGATTTGCAAGAAACTTGGATTTGATGTTGGGGAGAGAGTGAAAGCAATAGGTCAGAGTGGGGGTATATGGTTGCTCTAGGACTCCCAGGTATGTCCTATTGTAGTAGTGAAGAAGGATAGACAATATATACATGCTTTGGTTGGACAAGGATACTCTTGTTTCAACCTAATTATCACGTGCGCCTGATCCAAGACTGAGGGGGAGTGTGTGGGAGGAGATCTCTTCAATTATTGGAGCCTCTACAATTCCTACAATCGTTGGAGACAACATGAACGTTACTAATGATTGGAAGAGATTCCAGGGGGATCTACACGGCTGTCAAGTCATTCAATCGAGTTTGGTCACTAGATTAGTAATAATCAAATCATTGATGTGGTATATGTTGGTTTCCTTTGATGTGGGCTTGGTTTTCAAGCAATTAGATAGAGTGATTTTCAAATCGGTTAGGAGGCTTCGTTGGCCGGATGCTGGGGTCATACATCTTTCTAGACTCTCTTCCGACCACAATCCTCTTCTTCTATGCCTAGACAAGATGGTAACGGGTGATCCCAAACGAAGACCATTTCGGTTTCAAGCTGCTTGGTTAACGCACCCCGAGTTTTCTTAGTTAATTGCGGAGATTTGGAGCAAACTTCAACTTTTGCCTACTACTCTCAGGAAGCTTATGATTTTCTTGGAAAAATGGAATCGAGAAGTGTTTGGTAACATTCACCAGCGGAAAGAAGCTTTGATCAGAGAGCTTGAGGAGATCAACAATGGCTTGGCTCATAGTCTTAATGACCGACTTCTTGATACGGAAAAAGTGTCCGGATTGGAACTGGACAATGTTTTGGAGTAGGAGGAGCTTCTGTGGTGCCAGAAATCGCGCCAACGATGGCTTAATTGTGGAGATATGAGCACTTCTTTTTTTTCCATATCTCTACTATCATGAGGAAGTAGAAAAATAGAATTGAAGCACTCAAGATAGATTCTGGTGAATGGTGTCTGGACTGAGTCTTATTGGAGAACCACGTAGTCTCATGCTACACAATCTTGTATGGGCCGAACGATCTCTAACATTTGTGTCCAATATATAGAGGGGGTTTTCCCGTCATGTCTCATGATCAACGTAGGGAGCTTGTGAGATCTTGTACGGAGTTGGAAGTCCTGAAGGCTATCAAGAATATGGGAGCGCTTAAGGCACCAGGGCCGGATGGGTTTCGACCCATTTTTTACCAAAAGGTATGGAGTACGGTGGGGCCATCCTTGTCTCGTTTTGTTAAGGAATTTCTGGATACGGGTACACTCCCAGCATGTACTAATGAAACGCTCATTGTGTTGATTAGGAAGGTAGCGGCACCTCAGTCAATTCAACAATTCCGGCCAATCAACCTATGCAATGTTTCCTACAAGGTAATCACTAAGTTGCTCGCTAACAACTTGAAGTCGCTTATGACCTTTCTGGTAAGCCCTATGCAGGCAAGTTTTATTCCGGGTCGGTCCATCTTAGACAACATTGTGCTAGCCCAAGAAGCCATCCATTCTATGAAGAAAAAGAAGGGTAGGAAGGGATGGATGGTGCTCAAGTTGGACTTGGAGAAAGCCTATGGTAGACTCAGATGGGAGTTCATAATTGATACGTTCCAAGATCTGAATTTCCCATCGAAATGTGTAGAGAGAGTTGATCAGTGTGTAACGACTAGTTCGATGAGACTTTTATGAATTGGGGAGAAGACGGAGAAGTTTGTTATGACTAGAGGCCTGAGGCAAGGGTATCTACTATTTCCCTACCTTATTGTCCTATTGTTCGCTCCAAACGGTGTGTGCAAGCTTTAAATTTATAACCCTAGATGTAAGCTTAAAACAAGAATGCAAACCCGCAGTATACGGGTCAATCGTAGTAAAAGCAAGGAATTCCAGGGGTCGATCACATGGACATAGTGAAACAAAGCAGGTTACGGATGTCAATATTTCAACTAACCACAAAAGCAATTATAGCAATAAAAGATGATAAAAAGTTAACTAAGGGAATATGTAATTCTAGGGATTAAAGCATCTAGTTGTGGTTCCAACTCAAGATCTAAAGATAAGCGGACAAAGCTGAGATTTTGCAAAGGGAAGGTGTTACTAAAGTGGAATAGATCACCGGGTAAGTCTCACTACTCACTAATCCAAAACCGTAACTCCTATTACCGGGTAAGTCTCAAGGAGTTAAGGAAAAAAACTATAACCTCAAACTAACACTCCAACTAAGGGAATATAATCAACCTTTACCGGGTAAGTCTCAGGCTAACTCACAAAGATGAGATGAAAGCACACTCAAACCCCAATAAAGGATAAACCTTTATTACCTAATGCTTATGATCTTAGGTAAACAAACAAAGGAATTACCGGGTAAGTCTCATCCTAGGCTTGCATTGAACCAGGAAAGGTGTAATAAGAATAGGATTTGGCAAACTCTAACACTTAACTCTCGGTTTCGGAACAGAAAAGTCACCTCGGTCAAACAAATTCCACCCCGGCCGAGGTGTTCATCGACTGAACGAGATGTTCTAGGGTTAAGGATAAAGACTCGAGCTTTCAGGGTCCTACTGTGATTAAGATTATTCTATCATTGTTTTTCCCACAACTTTCAGCCAATCACCCTAGAATCACACAAAGAAATTAGCCAATCATCATCATAAAAGCAATAATCAAATATATGGGAAGAAAGAGAATAATTGAACAAGAAAACCTTAAGAGAAAGGCTTCAACAACTGAATCAATTATCAAACAACAGCGTTCCTTGGATCAAAATCCAACAAGACTAACAACAATGAAGGGAATCTAAGAAAGTCTTACAAAACCCTTCAAAAAGCTATAAAAGCTATAAACTTCCTTCCTTCAACCTTCAAAAAGGTTCTTCAAATCTTCCAACTATGGGGTATGCGGTTGTTCTGCGCGATGTGCAGCCCTAAACGGTGGTATAGCACGGTATGCGGGATATCGATTTGTGGAAAATCCAACCCTTTTTATAGGAAAATTACCCTCCAAAGATAAAATATCTTAGAAAGATCTTTTCCTATAAAAATAGGTAAAATATATGGGCTAAAGGTAAAATATATGGGCTAAATTATCTTCTTCCTTCCAGGAATCCAGCCCAAAAATATAAGATCCTCTTTCCAAAGATAAAAGATCTCAGCCAAGAATAAAATATCCTTGCCGCGTCCAAGGTGTTCGCCTCGGTCGAGTCAGCTCCTCTGGATCACCTCGGTCGAGGTGACTCTGTAGTCAACCGAGGTGAATCACCACTAAGTGTGAAATCTCTTAAATCTGGTCCAAAGTGAATCTCTAATCCAATTCCATGATTCTTGGATTCTTCCTTAAGCTCCTGAATGTAGCTCCAATGACTCCTTAGCTCCTTTAGCTCCATTTTAATGCAAAACGTGCCATTTTACCTACGATTACAACGAAACTTGGTGTAGACCTCGATTCCCGCAAAGGTAGATGAAACGACAATGTAATCACATAATATACATTCAAACATGCAGATTATTGAAGATAAAACGTCTAAACAGGTCCCAAAATATAGACTATAATTCATGCTATCAAATACCCTATACTTAGCCCTTGCTTGTCCCTAAGCAAGTTTCAAATCTAAAATACAAGATAGAATGGATTATAAGTCATAAAGATCAATAAATAAGTCTTTCAAAACATTTTAATGGTGTGCTACAATCATAGATCACTCTAAGAGAATGCTTCATGGGATTTAAAATCAAAATATGATCAAAACATTTTATAGATATAAGAAAGTTGTTCATCTTTGCATAAAATCATAGAATGCATATTAAATCATAATTATCGAACTTAATCATGTATAATCCAGTTTAAACCACTAAGTCAATCAACAAGCTCGAGGTCTCAAGGGCTTCCCAAAGAGAAGGTCAAGAAACGTGTGAAGGTGGGATATATATAGGGAATGTGGTGCTAGAATCCGGGAAAAGGATCTTCACTTCACTTGCTTTGAACTCCAACATCGTCCACCAATAAGCTTTGCTTATTTACTTTTTACTTTACTTTTTTGGGATGCATGGACAGAGGTGCACAATAACCGAAGCCTAGGAGATCAACAATCATCAATTTTTCGAGATGCCTCAAACCCTTGACCCGTTAGGAATATCGCTCAATCCGACTTTGGCAAGACACAAACACCCGGCTATGTTAATGGTGCCGAGTTACTCATCATCATGATTGACTTCCCCAAACCTATTTGTTTCCTTCTAACACTTTCACTTCCAGCCAATTTCTCAACTTTTCTTTCACTTGCTTTTCACTTGCTTGCTTCCAAATTCCCGGATAGGTAAAGGGAGACAAATATGTATATGAAGGGCTAAAGCGTGATCTAGAAGAAGAAGAGAAAATAATGAATTGCCTTAATCATCCCAGGAAGAAAGTGAGAGAACTTATCTTGTGGTGTCAACCTTCAAATTCAACATAATTTGGATAAAAATAAAGTATTAAACATGCCACAAATTTCAAACAAAGCATTTAACAACTTAAACATATTATAAAACCTTTCAAACATATAAAGACTTCAAAACCAGTCAGCAAACAAAATTTTCACTGAGGTCATATCCAGATAAGAAGCACAAAATCGTTTCGAAATTCTTTTCAGTTAAAACGCCTCGGTCGAGATGTTCTAAGTCAACCGAGGTGAAGTACCTCGTTTGGCCAGGATCACTTCGGTCGAGGCCATAAATTTTTTTTTTCTTTCAAACCAGTTTTTGACGTTTTTCTCAATCAAATAACCTGTATGCATGCATGTAATCTCAGATAAACACATAAAGCAAGATAAAACAATAATATCCGGTAGAGTCATCCAAGCATACACATAAAGTCAAATAAATACATCCAAATACCCCATACTTGGGACACATTGTCCCAATGGGTCAAATAAGTCTAAAGAAATAAAGTACTCACCGGACATAGTCGAGATGCATAATAAATAAATAAAGAAAATCTTGTAGGCTTTCAATAATCCCGATCCGATGGTGGTGATGGTGGCACAGACGGGTACTAGGATGGGTCAAATGGATTACCCATGACCTGCTCAAACTGGATCTCCGCCATCCGTCGCTGATAGTGCTGGCCCTGTAGCATCTGATGAGTCCAGCTATCGATCTCTCGGTGCTGGGCGTCAAATCTCTCCTGGATGTCTACAGTCAGGGCATCATAAGAGTCTATAAGCTGATCGGTGAGGTCATCGATCCGTCGGTGAGCATCTGGATCCCTCTGACGGCGTACCCTACGCCTAACGGGACGTGTTGGTGCTACAGCCGGCTCGGTCTCTGTCTCGCCATCATCTAAATCGATGACCGGTGCACTAGGCCCAGTTGTATCCGTGCCCGTATCCATAGAGGCACTACCATCCTCAGCAACATCATCATCATCATCAGCCTCATCCTCCTCAGTTGGCCCCTGAGCTGCTGCAGCTGCCGCCTCTCTAGCATCCTCCATAAACGGGATCCACGCAGTCTGCCAGTAGTGTGGATCAAATACGGAGAACTGAGCTGACCATCTGATCCCCTGCGGTGCAGTCGGCTCCCATGGCATCGCCACATATGGCGTAGTGAGTCCTCGGGGAACCAGCATCCTCCGAGTGATCATCTCCTGAAGTCCAAGCGGCTTTGCTGCCGCCACCATGGTACAAGCACTGAGGTCCATATCCATGTAACTCGCTATATGAGTCACAATGCCTCCACAACAGATGTCTCCCTTCGCCTTCGCCTTTATATTATGCAGATCCTCTGTCAACATCAAACCAAAATCTGGGATCCCTCCCGTCACCATGCAGTACAAGCTCAGAAGCTCCCCCTGTCTGATCTTCTGGGGCGTCTCAGTACGCGCCAGAAGAGTCTCACTGAATATCCTGTGGGCCAATCTGAAAGCAAGATGGAATATAATCCTCTCCCTGGAATCTCCAGGTCTCCATCTGTCAGCATGCTCAACCACGTGAGCTATTTGTCCCCAGAACTCCCTAGCTACAGCTCGGGAGGGAAAATCAACAATGTCGGATCGGGAAGCCAAAGATGTCCCGCTAGTGATCTAAGGGAACTATGTAATTCCGGTTCATCAACCGGTACTTCACGGCGCGCTCGGTAGGCAGGTAGGTAAAGGAGTTGACAAACTCAAGTGTAGGCTCTAGATAGGTTGGAGCTCTAATCTCCGTGAACTGCTCAAGCCCAACAACAGAAATCATACGCCTCAAATCATCAACGTAGAGGCAGTCAAAAGCTGAGACGTCCAAGAAGCGAGGTGCAATCACTGGACGTGCCGCTATGCGGTCGTAATCGACCTAGTGTCGCTCGTGGATCACCGGTCTAGTACGTCGAGAAGAAGAAGAAGGAGAAGGAGAAGATCTGTCCCTCAGGACCAGCTGCCTGTCAGAACTCATCTCTCTGTAATCTGTCAGGTCACCTTGGTTGCTCTGACAACTCTGTAGAACACCTCGGCCGAGGCACAGGCCGACTGGACCGAGGCGAAAAACTGTTCGATCGATTCCCTAAAAAATCCAGTTCTTTTCCCCCAAAATCACTACCACCGGTTCCTATGGGGTACTTAATCTGTTTTTCAGCAAATGTAGGGGCACCAAAGCCCAAAACGAGAGAAATCAGTAGGTAAAGACGAGGTTAGGGTTTTTTCGATAATTACCCAGATTCGGTCGATTCGATTCGTTCTTTCTGCAGAATGGTTCTTGCAATGCGATCCTCGATGCTTTCCTCTCAGTTTGGAAGCAAGAATCGTCGAAAATGAGCAACGAACGGAGGAGCGAGGTGGAAGATGTGCCGCGGTCGAGAAGAGGGTAAAGAGGAGAGAGAAATTTTCAGCCCTTTTTATACCCTTTTCTGGAACTGCTGTCACCTCGGTCGAGATGGTCTCGACTAGACCGAGGTGTACGGACCGAGGTGGATCTTCAGAAACCCTAGTCGCCTCGGTTGCTCAAGAATCATCTCGGTCGAGGTGCTGTGACAACAACCGAGATGTGTCTCAGTCAGACTTCGTTTCCTCAAATTCTCGAACTTTTGTCCTTCCAGTTGTGCTCCTGGGTTGTATTCCTTCCTTAGGTGTCACCTGTTGTTTGTCTAGGACGCCAAAAACAAAACAAAGCAAAGCAAAAGCAAACTATCTAAGCTAGACTAGAAAAAGGGAAAAGAAAGCAATACCTTCTGTTGCCTCCCAAGAAGCGCTTGATTTAAGGTCGCTAGCTGGACCGTACGGCATTTTTATGCGTGATGGGATGTGTCCTCACCCCATACTTCACCTTCATCATGGGGTGAGATAAGTAAGTCTATCAAATGCTCCAACAAGTGCAAGTGCTCATTGGGGAATGAATCGTCTATGAGTGGGTCGTCCTTCTCGCGTGAAGATGGAGGTAGCCAGCTGAGGTGATCCGCAACAGAATTTTTGGATCCCTTCTTATAGCGGATCTCTAGGTCAAACTCTTGAAGCAAGAGAATCCATCGAATAAGGCGTGGCTTGGCATCTTTCTTGGCAAGCAAGTAATGAATTGCTGCATGTCGGTGTAGACAATGACTTTCGCTCCTACTAAGTAAGAACGAAACTTCTCGAAAGCATATACAACCGCCAATAGCTCCTTCTCGGTGGTAGCGTAGTTACGCTGGGCTTCATCTAGCGTCTTGCTAGCATAGTAAATGGCGGTGGTCCGGCCATCCTTCTTTTGTCCAAGCACCGCTCCTACCGCTACATCACTAGCATCACACATGATCTCAAAGGGCAAGGTCCAATCCGGAGGTTGGATAATGGGAGCGGAGATCAACGCTTCCTTAATCCTATAAAATGCATCAAGACACTCCTGCGAAAACTCAAAAACAACATCTTTATTCAAGAGGTTAGTTAGAGGTTTAGAAATCTTCGAGAAGTCCTTGATAAATCTCCTGTAGAAATCTGCATGCCCGAGAAAACTCCTCACACCTTTAACAGAACAAGGGGGAGGGAGTTTCTCAATAGTCTCGATCTTAGCGCGATCGACCTCAATACCTCGATTAGAAACGAGGTGTCCTAGCACAATGCCTTCATTAACCATAAAATGACACTTCTCCCAATTTAAGACAAGATTAGTGTCTTCACATCTTTGTAGCACTAGAGAAAGGTTAGATAGGCAATCATCAAAAGAGGAACCATATACTGAAAAATCATCCATAAATACCTCCATGATCTCCTCTATATACTCGGAAAAGATTGCCATCATGCATCGCTGGAAGGTAGCGGGTGCATTGCATAATCCAAATGACATCCTCCTATAAGCGAATGTCCCCCCATGGACAAGTGAAAGTGGTTTTCTCCTGATCATCCGGATGGATAGGAATTTGAAAGAAACCACTATAGCCGTCTAAATAGCAGAAGTGTGAATGCTGGGCCAACCGTTCGAGCATTTGATCAATGAAGGGAAGTGGAAAATGGTCCTTCCGGGTGACCACGTTCAGCTTCCTATAGTCGATGCAAACCCTCCAGCCCGTGACGGTCCTGGTTGGGATTAACTCGTTGTTATTATTTGTCACAACGGTCATCCCTCCTTTCTTCGGAACTACATGCACTGGGCTAACCCATTTGCTGTCCGAGATAGGATATATGATACCTGCATCCAACAACTTAAGAATTTCTTTCTTCACAACCTCTTTCATGATCGGATTTAACCGTCTTTGAGGTTCCCGCGAAGTCTTATGATCGTCCTCCATTAGAATTCTATGCATGCAGAAAGAAGGCTTAATGCCAATAAGATCATCTATAGTATAACCCAAAGTCTTTTGATGCTTTCTCAGGACATGCATTAGTTTAGACAATTCAGATTCGGAGAGGGAAGCGCTAACAATAACGGGATAAGTAGAATCCGGTCCAAGAAAGACATACCTCAAGTGATTTGAGAGTTGTTTAAGCTCCACAACTGGGGGTGCTTTCTGAGGGGGATCCTTGCTTCCTCCTTCCAGTGGAGTAGATCTAGAAACTGGACTTTCGGAAGTCTCAGTTGAAATCGTCTCGCCTTCGACCTCGGTCGAGGCGCAAAGGCGTTGACCGAGATGTTCTTCAGTCGCCTCGCTTGGTCCAGAAAGTGCCTCGGTCGAGGTACTGTGATTGGAACCGAAACTGAAGATCTTCGTCTCCTGTATTAGTCTTTCAGTTTTAGCTCCTGGATCTTCTTCCAGTGCTTTTAATCTCCGTATATCTACATCACAAGAAGCATCTATACCTTCCTCCATTAAACTAAAACTAATAACTCTTTCAAGTGGATCGTTAATAAGGATAGAGCTCACCAATTCTCTTGATTCTTCTTCATCATAGATGTTGAAGATATCATCTCCTAGCTGCTCTCCCTTCATAGCCGCAAGTAATGCGAATTCCACTTCATCTCCGCCAATATTGAACTTCAGTTTGGCGTTATTACAATCTACGTTGTAACCCGAAGTTGCTAGAAATAGCCTCCCGAGAATGATAGGAACGGGATAATCTGTGGGAATATCAAGCACAACAAAGTCTATAGGTAAATAAAGTTACCTAACTTGACTGGAACGTCTTCCAAAATGCCCACGGGATGGGTGATGGAGCGGTCCGCCATGTATAACCGTATCTTCACCGGCTTGGGCTCTCCAAGTCCGATCTTAACACATAACTCCAGCGGAATGATACTTACGTTGGCTCCTAGATCACATAGGGCTTCACAAGTGACATCCCCAACTTGAATGGGAATGCAAAACGAGCCAGGATCTCTCAATTTAGGTCGCATCTTCTCCTTCATGATTTGAATAAGCTCCGAGGATTTAGATGTCATCCTAACTTCACCAAAGTCTTCCAGATTCCTCTTCCTTGATAGAATCTCTTTCAAGAATTTCCCATAGGCGGGCATCCCTAGAATAGCATCAAGGAAAGGGATATTAATGTGTAGTTTATTCATTAAGTCAAGGAACTTACCAAAATGCTTGTCTAGATGTGCTCTGGCCCTTGACTGAGGGAATGAAAGTGGTGGTTTGTATGCAGGAGGTGGAATATAAACTTCATTTTTCTCCTCCGCTTTCTGTGGCTCCACCTCGGTTGGTACCTCAGCCAAAGTGTTCTTCGACTGTACCTGGACCGAGGTAGTCTTCGTCTGTACTGGCATCGACCGAGGCACTGGATCTGCAGTCTTCAGTCCACTCCTCATCGTTATGGCCATAATCTGGCCTTTAGGGTTGCTTTCCGTCCTTGCTGGAAGCTTCCCTGGATCTCTTGGCGTTTCATTCACCCTACTAGCAAGTTGTTGTTCAAAGGCTTTTTGTGCCTTCGAAAATGATGTCATAGATGTCTCCATAGCGCTAAGCTTGATCAAGATGGCCTCCAGCACTGCGTCTTTCTTTTCTGGCTGGGATGAACTCGATCCTTGCTCCTGGCTCTTTAATGGAGTAGAAGAAGAAGAGGAAGAAAGGAAAGGATTAGAGGAATCATTCGAATTGGAGTTAGAGTAAGGGCAACCCGAATTTTGGTTGTTTGCCCTCCAATTATTGCTGTTGGATCCTCTATTGTTGTTGTAGTTGTTGTTCCGGGAACCGTTGTTGTTGTTACGATATCTATTGTTGTTCCTTGATCCTTGATCTTCCTTCTTGGTTTGAGCAACTAAGAGTTCCTTCAATTGTTTCACATCATTCTTCAAAGAGATGAGTTGATTATTTGATGAATCCTCTTGAAAGTTGACTCTTTTGAATCCACCTTCAGTTCCTTGGTGGGAGTATTTTTCCATGTGCAAAGCTTGCTTCTCTATAAACTCCCAAGCTTCGTCAATCGGCATGTGCATGAACGTGCCGGCGGATAGTAGTTGAAGGTTAAACTGGGTGCTTCCGTCCAGTCCCTTGAAGTATACCTCCAACAACTCTATCTTTGGAATCCCATGATGTGGGCAATCCAAAAGAATATCTTTAAATCTCTCCCATGACTTGGACAAACTCTCTTTGTCCTTCATGATGAATGCATTAATCTTCCCTCTCATTTCAGCGGTTTTAGAGGGGGGAAAGAATTTAGTCAAGAATTCCGTAGTCATCTCCTCCCAAGTGTTGATTTTTCCTGGAGGAAGAGATTGATACCAAGTAAGAGCTCTATCTTTTAAAGAAAAGTAAAAAGGTCTTAGCTTGTAATTGTTGTTTTCTATTCTTGAAGGTCTCAAGGTCTCCATCAAGATCTCATAGTTTTGTAGATGTTGATGAGGAGACTCCTTCTCTAGCCCTCCAAACTGGCATTGGCGGATCATGGAAAGAACTTGCTGTTGAAGTTCGTAGTCATGGTCCGCTGGATCTTCTAGGTTGACTCCTAGACGCCTCAGTTGTTGATTGGGGTCCATCATCTGCCCTAGGGTTTGTGGAATTCCTGCAAAAAGAGCGTCTCGGATTGGCATCCAAGGTGGAAGTATCTCGGCCGGGGCAACAAGTACTGGAACCTGCCTCGGTCGAGGGTCTGGAACAGGATCTTGCCTCGGTCGAGGATCTGGGTTTGGTCGAGGTAGATACTGGTCTCGTAAAGCTGTCATATCTGCTTCGATCGCCTCAGTCCTTGTGCGAGTTTCTTCCTTCTCCAGTCTCAGTTCTTCTTGGCTGAGGCGTAGTTGTTCTAACGCCTCCTTCAATTCGGCCTCAAGATCTCGATTGTCTTGGTTGGCCATCTTCGCTTCTTTCAAGCGTCTTTTGTATGTCTTTTCTAGTTCGGGATCGTAAGGAACGATTTCCTTCCCAGCGCGGGTTCTTCGCATAAACCTAAGAAAAAGAACCTGCGAAAGTCACTCAAGTAGAGTGATTAGTAGAAACAGGGGCAAGTGCCCCGAAAGCGATCCGTAACCGGCTCGGTCTAGACCAAGTCCCCGGCAACGGCGCCAAAAACTTGTTCGCTCCAAACGGTGTGTGTAAGCTTTAAATTTATAACCCTAGATGTAAGCTTAAAACAAGGATGCGAACCCGCAGTGTACGGGTCAATTGTAGTAAAAGCAAGGAATTACAAGGGTCGATCACAGGGAATTAGTGAAACAAAGCAGGTAACGGAAGTCAATATTTCAACTAACCACAAAAGCAATTATAGCAATCAAAGATGATAAAAAGTCAATTAAGGGAATATGTAATTCTAGGGATTAAAGCATCTAGTTGTGGTTCCAACTCAAGATCTAAAGATAAGCGGACAAAGCTGAGATTTTGCAAAGGGAAGGTGTTACTAAAGTGGAATAGATCACCGGGTAAGTCTCACTACTCACTAATCCAAAACCGTAACTCCTATTACCGGGTAAATCTCAAGGAATTAAGGAAAAGAACTATAACCTCAAACTAACACTCCAACTAAGGGAATAGAATCAACCTTTACCGGGTAAGTCTCAGGCTAACTCACAAAGATGAGATGAAAGCACACTCAAACCCCAATAAAGGATAAACCTTTATTACCTATTGCTTATGATCTTAGGTAAACAAACAAAGGAATTACCGGATAAGTCTCATCCTAGGCTTGCATTGAACCAGGAAAGGTGTAATAAGAATAGGATTTTGCAAACTCTAACACTTAACTCTCGGTTTCGGAACAGAAAAGTCACCTCGGTCAAACAAATCCCACCCCAGCCGAGGTGTTCATCGACTGAACGAGATGTTCTAGGGTTAAGGATAAAGACTCGAGCTTTCAGGATCCTACTGTGATTAAAATTATTCTATCATTGTTTTTCCCACAACCTTCAGCCAATCACCCTAGAATCACACAAAGAAATTAGCCAATCATCATCATAAAAGCAATAATCAAATATATGGGAAGAAAGAGAATAATTGAAAAAGAAAACCTTAAGAGAAAGGCTTCAATAACTGAATCAATTATCAAACAACAGCGTTCCTTGGATCAAAATCCAACAAGACTAACAACAATGAAGGGAATCTAAGAAAGTCTTACAAAACCCTTCAAAAAGCTATAAAAGCTATAAACTTCCTTCCTTCAACCTTCAAAAAGGTTCTTCAAATCTCCCAACTATGGGGTATGCGGCTGTTCTGCGCGATGTGCAGCCCTAAACGGTGGTATAGCACGGTATGCGGGGTATCGATTTGTGGAAAATCCAACCCTTTTTATAGGAAAATTACCCTCCAAAGATAAGATATCTTAGAAAGATCTTTTCCCATGAAAATAGGTAAAATATATGGGCTAAATTATCTTCTTCCTTCCAGGAATCCAACCCAAAATTATAAGATCCTCTTTCCAAAGATAAAAGATCTCAGCCAAAAATAAAATATCATTGCCGCGTCCAAGGTGTTCGCCTCGGTCGAGCCAGCTCCTCTGGATCACCTCGGTCGAGGTGACTCTGTAGTCAACCGAGGTGAATCACAACTGAGTGTGAAATCTCTTAAATCTGGTCCAAAGTGAATCTCTAATCCAATTCCATGATTCCTGGATTCTTCCTTAAGCTCCTGAATGTAGCTCCAATGACTCCTTAGCTCCTTTAGCTCCATTTTAATGCAAAACGTGCCATTTTACCTACGATTACAACGAAGCTTGGTGTAGACCTCGATTCCCGCAAAGGTAGATGAAACGACAATGTAATCACATAATATACATTCAAACATGTAGATTATTGAAGATAAAACGTCTAAACAGGTCCCAAAATATAGACTATAATTCATGCTATCACCTATGCTTGGAGCATCTCGGGCATCTGATTGAGCAGGCAGTGAAGGATGGTAGTTGGAAACCTATGACGTTGTCGAGAGGAGGTCCGCCATTATCCCATCTGTTTTTTACGGATGATATCCTACTATTTGCGAAAGCTTCTAGTCTACAAATTAGGGTTATGAAGTATATCCTTGATGATTTCTATGCGACATCTGGGCAAAGAGTTAGTCTCGCTAAGTCAAGGATTTTTTTGTCTCTCATAACACGAAGGGAGATCTGGAATCCCATTTGAGTTCTTTGACTAGTATCCCGACGAATCGGAATTTGGGAATGTATCTTGGAATTCCGATTGTGCATGAGTTAGTGTCGAGAATGGTATTCAATCCACTTATTGAACGTGTGACGGCACACCTGGCTAGATGGAAAACCCACAGATTGAGTTTAGCAGGCCGTACAACTCTCGTTAAATCCGTTCTATCGGTCATGCCACTGTACTACATGAATACCATCTTGCTTCCGGCTAGTGTTACTAAGAAACTGGATAAACTTTGTAAGCATTTTATTTGGGGTAGCATGGACGGCAAGAGGAAGGTGCACTTACTAAGTCGGGGTAAGCTTTGTCAACCATTCGAAGATGGAGAGTTGGGCATTCGACATGCAGCGGAGATGAATCTTGCTACTATTAGCAAGTTAGGGTGGAGGTTATTTATGTGTGAGGAGTAGCTATGGGCTAGAATTTTGTTGCATAAGTATTCTCGGCGTGGTGTTGCTTGGCCTGCTCAGATTGTTTGTAGAGGAGGGAGCTCACACCTATGGAAGGGCATAACGTCAAGTTATGATAGGGTGATTGCTCCAAATTTGGGTTGGAGTGTGAAGGATGGTAGGAAGGCTCTATTTTGGACGGACTCATGGGCCACCTTGGAACTGCTTATGAATTACTGTCAGATGCCGCTTTCACCTACTGATCTCGATATGAAGGTTAAAGAGGTGTGGAGCGAGGAGGGTCAATGGGATTGGAACTACCTAGTCTGCTGGATGAATAATGCGAGCTTAATGCGTGTGATAGCCACGGGCCTGTGGGGTGAAGTTGGCACATCGGATGTTGTTCGCTGGATGCCGTCGAATGATGGGGTATTCTTGATCTCTTCGGCGTATGCAAAGATAAAGGAGTGAAGACTGGCCATGGTGGTGAGGAGGAGCTTGTTTAAACAACTATGGAAGGTCTGCACTCAGGAATGCACCCGCTACTTCATGTGGCAACTTGCGTGGGGGATCCCTCTTACGAACTTGGAACGAGGAAGGAGGCATATGTCGGATTCGTAACACTGCCATGCCTGCCCGAGCATTGATGAATCACTCATTCATGTATTGCGTGATTGCCCATTTGCTAGAAGCGTTTGAAGTCACCTAGTGCCCAGGGAGTTACAAGACCCTTTTTTCTTGTTAAGTTGGAATGAGTGGATCTTTGAAAACATTAGTACAGGAATGGTCCCACCTCTTTAAAAGAACTAGCGTGAGTTGTTTTCTGAAAAAGACGTTTTTTTCTTGTTGTCAGGATAGAGTCAAGACCCATGAAGCAAATCAAGCTCGTCCAATGGAGAAAACCGAAGGAGTGCTGGGTCAAGGTTAACTTTGATGGGGCCTCAAGGGGAGACCAAGGCGATGCCGTTGCGGGAGCCATCATTAGAGACGAGAGAGGGTATTGGGTTCAGGGAGTGGCAGCCAATCTTGGTGCTTGCTTGGTTCCGACATCGGAGCTATGGGGAGTTATTCATGGGGTTGAGCTGGCGTGGGGCATGGGATTCCGAGGGTGGAGATTGAGACGGACTCCATAATAATGGTGCAGCTCATTGAGAAAGGGGTAATTTCTAGTTACCCTCTTTCTAGCCTGGTAACGCGTTGCCAAGGCTTCTTTATCTGATACTGGATTATTAGTTTCGGCCATATTCACCGGAAAGGAAATAGTCGCAGACTCTATTGCTAACTTAGCGTTACTCTGAATTTTGGGGTTCATCGCTTGTTAGATCCCCAAGCTTTGTGTTAGATCTTTAGTTCGTAAATATTTGAGAGGAGTTGCTTTTCCTTGCATGACTCATTTGTAATCTTTGTTTTGCTGCTTAATAAAGCGCCCAAGTGCTGGATTGCATGCTCCTATTCATCAAAAAAAAAATAAAAAATAATTAGTCTTAATTTTTTTTATTTATTTTTAATTATATTTTTAATATAATATATAAAAAATGAGTAAAAAAAAAAGATAATCAATCAAGAGAAAACTTAAAATTTGTAAATACTTGAACAAAAAAAATCTAAATCTAAAAAACACCAAAAGCAAAATCATTAAATTTATGTGTATATGAAATATGGTATAATTTCTGTGAAGAAAAAAGATGACATTGGGAAGGGGAATATTTGTTTGTATTTTCATTTTGGTGCTAACTGAAGATATTTTTCTTGGATCAAGGAGTGAAGTATGGAAGATAACTCGTGAGTCGTGATGCTTTCCTCCACTCTCCCATGCTCTTCTCTGTCTGTGACTACCTTGGAGCCCTAATTTGCAAATCAGAAGCTCATCTCTCTGCTTCTCAAGGTAAGCTTTCTCAATTCTTCTATGTTGCCACAACAAATTCATGTTTTTCTTTCTTATATAAATGAAGATGAAACCGCAATTTCTTCATCCTGAGGAGTACTCTCAATGTGGTTAATTTGACCACTCTTTTGCGATCCAGTTCTTCCATGGCGACGATTATACCTCTTGGAAGCGGGATGGCTGCATCAATGTCTCGCCTACGCCGTCCGTCGCTCCCTGATCCTACTTCTCGTCGTTCAGTTTCTGGATGTTCTTCTTTTTCTACATTTTCCTTTTCAACCGTCAACAAAGATCACCACAATCTCCGGTTCAAGTCATTTTCTTACTTGCTCAATCAGAATCAGCAACGGTGGTTTAAACTGAAAGCTGTCGACCCAGACGTGCCTCCTTCCGTTCCGATTAATGAAGAATCTGGTGAATCTTTGAAGCAATGGGATTGGTTGACCGCCAAGTTTGCTGCTGGTGCCAATGTTCCTTTTCTTTTGCTCCAGCTCCCTCAGATCATCCTCAACTCTCGCAATCTTATGGCAGGCAACAAATCAGCCCTTTTAGCTGTTCCTTGGCTGGTACTCATTTATTTCACTTGTGTGATTTACAAATTTGACATTAGCGACTAGCGAAGGAGTTAAGTTGATTACTATTTCTATGACTTGCAGGGCATTTTAACTGGTATGTTAGGAAATCTATCTCTGCTTTCGTATTTCGTCAAGAAGAGGGAATCGGAGGCTGCTTTGATCCAAACTCTTGGTGTCATCTCTATGTATGTTGTCATCTCCCAGCTCGCCTTGGCTGAAGCAATGCCATTACATTTCTTTGCCATTACTTCTGTCGTTGTTGCTGTTGGTCTTGTTTCCAATTTCCTCAACTACTTGAACATGTTGCCTCCTTCAATTTGGCGTTTGTGGGAAGATTTCACTACCATTGGAGGTCTTTCTGTTTTACCTCAGGTAATACATTTTACACTTTATGTATGCGCATTATCCTAGACACTATCATTGATGTCTACAGTCACATTGCTCTACTCTTTTCAGGTCATGTGGTCGACGTTTGCTCCTTATGTTCCTAACAGTGTATTGCCTGGCTCCATTGCTTTTGTTATTGCTGTCTCTGCTGTTGTCATGGCAAGAATGGGCAAGCTTTCTGAAAAAGATGTTAGATTTATCAGCTCAGTATCAGCATGGACTGCTACTCTTCTGTTTATGTGGATGCCAATTGCGCAATTTGTAATTCTTCTGGATCCTTGTTCTATCATCTGTAAATTGCAAAAGTAAGTTTCTAACTTTATTATCCTCCGTCATTTGCGTGTTCAGTGGACAAATTTCCTGAATCCTGAGAACATCAAAGGATTATCAGCTATCTCGATGTTGCTTGCGATGATTGGCAACGGGCTAATGATTCCACGTGCTATTTTCATCCGGGATTTCATGTGGTATGGGGATTTCCCCCTTCGAAGTATATAGTACAATTTCCTCTCGCATTTTCAATATTTATTCCATGAAGTGCATTATTCTCTGCATAGTTTTACCGAACATTTCATGTGATTCTATGTGATCACTAAATTCTCAGTAGTTTTATGATTATAGCAGTCTGTTTGATTAGAAAGTGAGGCATAGCTTTAGGCAGAAAAAGTGCATTGAAGGATGTGCAGTGAAACAAATGTAAAAATATTGAAACTGTTTGTATTAAAGGTCCACTTGACTTACTGCTATAAACTTTTCTCTTGTAAATCGTAAGTCATAGGCGTGTTGAGTTGTCATGGAAAGCCTACTTCCTCCTGAGTATATGATTGAGATTATAAGGAAGTTCAGTAAAGAAGGTATCATGTTAAGGTGCAAATGTTCTAGTTAGGCTCCAAAGTTGATTATTTGCAAACCTTTGTATATAGGGCCTGTTTGGTATTCATATCTAGATATCAATATATCAGATATGGGTATCACCATCAATATAGAGATATCAGTATGAAACTGATATCTAATATCTGTGTTTGGCGGTATGAAGTATATCGGATATCAGAGTTGATGCATTATACATGTTGTTTATTATGAGTTTTTCGGGTGTAATTCGGCTAATAACTAGGAAAATTTGACATTTTTTTTGAAAGCTAGGAAATTTAACAAATCTAGCACAAATACAAAGGTTTTGTTAAATTTCACTTTAACAGAATAGAACAGCAACCGTTTGGCATATTCCATAGCCTAATAGGAAGTATTTTTATGTAGTGAATGAACCAGAAAGATTTGTTGATACTTTTATCATTCTTATCTGTCAAAATCGTCAATTTCAAGATTGAACCTCATCTTCACATTTAAATTAGAGAAGAACACAAATCGAGAGAAGTTAGAGAAGAACCCATATAGAAGTAGGAGAAAATTTGTTACTTGAAGAGATGTAGGCCAAGAGAGGAGAAGTGTGGAGATTCAAACAGGGAGATGCAAGGCCAAGCAATAGATGGAAAAGAAACCTGATACCGCTCCTTTTTTAGAGGTATCAAAATAGGTAAAAAAAAGAGAGTAGAATATGGGGACACGAGTAAATCAGGTTGATATCCATATACCTCTCTACCAAACGACAGATATCACATATGTGATACACATACCCATATCTAATATCCAGATATGGATACCAAACAGGCCCTAAGTATATAATAACCTGGGAGTCTTATACAATGACATAGGTTAGGTGTCAAAGTTCAAGCTTAGATTGCAGCTGTGTTGAAGAGCTTTATTGATATTTGAGGAGCAAGGAAAGCAGTAGAAGGGCAGTCTTGGCTTAGGTCTTTTAAATTACTGAAAATAGAGTGGTTGCACACATCAATAAATTTAGGTTTATAATTTATTTATTAGATAGAGCAGGTTTGTTAGAATGATATTTCCTCCTAGTTATTCAGTTTAAATTAGCAATGTCTCCATATGCAACATCTATTCCCCTGGAAAGCTTACTGTGGTTATCATTTGCAGTCTGTCCTTTATATCATGCTCTCATTATTTCACATAGTGTGTTCATTTAGAGTCAGCAAACTATATTATGTGAAAGTTTTAAATAGCACTTTTTATAGTGAAAGGAGCTTGATTCAGCAATGGTGATGCAGGTTTACTGGATCAACCTGGGGAACTGTTCTTTACGGCTGGGGCAATTTGCTGTGCCTATATTGGTATTGTCGTTATCATAATTATTTTCTGTCTGCACTGATGTGCATGACTAACAATTCAATGGTTTATTCAGGTTTAATAGCATCAGCAGGGAATTCTTCTTGGCAACCACAACCATTTTGTTTGCCTGGATAGGTTATGACTTGATCAATAACTTCTATTTATCTATTTATTGTGATATCACTATAAACAAATATGAGTATTCTACTGGATGTACTTGCTCTTTCAAACGAATGAGTTACCAGCAGCCATTGACTGAACGTTTTCTATTATGTTTCAGTACTCCATAATGATTGTGTATAGACAATAAGAACATAGATAGGGGACATATAAATAAATTCCCTTTAGAAGATGAAGTAGAATTTGACCTGTTCAGTAATTTGGACCTCTGTCTTCATCTTTTAAGAACTTGTAGATCTCATTACTGTTTGGTATATATTGGTTTCTGAATTGACCCCTTCAATTTCTCTATATGTTCTCCTCATTATCCTTCATCCTTGCCCATCTTCAACCAGCCTTTGGTAGTGAATTAGTGGTTAAAGCATCATCATTTACAATTGAGTGTATTTTGCAATTAATTCCTAAAATGGCAGTTCTGAATTGATCCCTTGATCACAGTCTGCTCTCGGCAAACCAATCATATGCAAATTATAATTGAGTGTTTCTTGCAACGAATAAAAAAGTTTGTTTTTGAATAGGGATGGCATTTTGGAAGGACAAGGAAGTTCATGGCTATGACACCCCACTAAGATCTTTGAAGGAACTTGTACGGCAATCATAATGTTCATGAGTCCCCCTTGCCAAAACTCCCAATCTACTTTTTTTGTGCAGCCTCAAAAGTCCATGGAACTCTTATTTGGTTTAAGGTGCTCGGAAACGCTTGGGGATGGGAGAGCTAGCGTTGGAGAAAGGACAACAGGTGCATCAAGTTCACTTATCTGTTTCCGAGATCATATTGTAAGCTTATCAAGATAGTTTTCTAAGCTATTATGTAAAATTATAGCATCGGATATTGCATACATGTACATTGCATTATAAATGAAAGTTGTGTTTAGAGATTTTTAGGTCCCAGTGTGAACCTTGGCCCTATCTCATGCATTTTTTAAAATTAAGCAACTAAAGAAATGAAGTTTAGCTCGCAAAAAGTAAACGAAGAAAAGAAATCCACATGTATGTGATACGGTTGGATTTAGGGAGACGTTAAGAAAAAGGATATTTCAATATTAAAGATATTATATCTATTAAAGATATTAAGAAAAAGAATATTTCAATATTAAAGATATTATATCTATTAGATTTAGGATAGTTTATATTTTCTAGTTTATAGCTTTGAGATATCTTTACTTTCAGTTAGGATATCAGTTTTATATTTTCCTTTGTTAATTAGCAGCCTATATATATGGCCTTTAGGGTGAAATAAAAGATAAGCAGAATTATAATCAAAAGGAGGCTAACGTTAAACCAAGATGGTTTACACGTTATACCTAGGAAGAGGCTCTGTTTAGGACGAGTCTACTTTCATCTATCCATCATTCCACTTTCATCTATCCTTTTATCTACAAATCACTCGTGTCTCTTATCTGAGATTCGATCCTACATCCGGGACCGTAACAACTTGGTATCAGAGCTAGATCTCATGGGTGACACGGAACATTTAGCAGCCAAGTTGAAGGCTTTTATGCAAGACATGGATACTCGTCAGAAAGCATTAGAAGGGCATTTGACGGAACTGTCAAATTCTTTTTTGGGAAAAGGAAAAGGTTCTAACAACATAGGGAGCTTGGGGTCCCTTGGATTGGAAAATCTCAAGCAAAAAGGGTCTGTTGAAGAGTATGAAAGCCAGTTTCAGCAACTATTGGCAAGAAGTTCTGGTGTGACCACGCAGCAACAGGTACACCTATTTATGGCGGGATTGAAAGAGGAAATCAAGGCTGACCTGGAACTTCAACAACCGGGGAATCTCAGAATCGCAATTGTTTTGGCCCAAGCGTTAGAGCGGAAGAAAATGGTTTCACAAGGGGCTGTGATCAAGCTGCAACTTGAAAAGACAATGAGCATTGACCAAGACAACGTTGCAGATGTTGAAATGCCACTAATCCTCTACGAATTGAACCAAAATGTCATCACTGTGCAGTGTAGGATGCAGTTATCAGGAGGGGACAGAAGGGATGATTTCTTGAGCAAGGGTATTTGCCAGGAGTTATGTGCGCCTGCTGAATTATATACTTTACTGTCACCGGAGTTTTCTAGTGGACCAATTTTGTGGGATTTTAGTTCCTCTAATGAATCCTTCCTAAACAGAAAATCAGGCTTGTGGAAAGGAGACGGAGACATTCCACGGTGGAAACCAGAGCTTAGTTTGATGCAAATGCAGGAGGATAAGACATGGAAACCAGGTGCACGCTCCCAAGGAATTGATCAAGAGTTTGAGTTTGAGGACAAACTCAAAATCGAGAGGAGATGTGATGATACGGTTGGATTTAGGGAGATATTAAGAAAAATGATATTTCAATATTAAAGATATTATATCTATTAAAGATATTAAGAAAAAGGATATTTCAATATTAAAGATATTATATCTATTAGATTTAGGATAGTTTATATTTTCTAGTTTATAGCTTTGAGATATCTTTACTTTCAGTTAGGATATCAGTTTTATATTTTCCTTTGTTAATTAGCAGCCTATATATATGGCCTTTAGGGTGAAATAAAAGATAAGCAGAATTATAATCAAAAGGAGGCTAACGTTAAACCAAGATGGTTTACACGTTATACCTAGGAAGAGGCTCTGTCTAGGACGAGTCTACTTTCATCTATCTATCATTCCACTTTCATCTATCCTTTTATCCACAAATCACTCGTGTCTCTTATCTGAGATTCGATCGTACATCCGGGACCGTAACAGTATGCAACACTATTGATTTATATTACTGCTAACTATCCCAGTATAAGTGTGTACACTCGATACATTGCAGAAATTGTTGTTATTGTTGAATGTTGACGATGAGTAATGTAGCTGCATTTTGCTGAGGATGCTTTATCTGTTAATATTGATTCAATGTAATATTGCTCAGGCTTGAGTTGTTGTCAATTTGATGTGTCCTCAAAACTTATATGTTCTTGCTATTAGGGATGTTCAAATTAACGTGGACCATAAATTACGGTCAGGTTTTAGGCTTATGAGTTTTTAGGATTATGGATCTGGTTGGGCCATAATGTCATCCAATTATGCATTATTTTGCATGTGCATTTGCATCCATATTCACTTTATTTAGTATAGATTTGCGGGGTTTTATGGTATAATTCTTTCATATTGCAATTCGTGTTAGTATAGTATATGAATAAAGGACATTACATGTAAATAGATAGAAAATTTGGTTCATTATGTAAATAGTCATTGTAACAAGAAAGCTATATATAGCTTTCTTCAGGTTGTTCATCATCAATAACAGAAACACAAAGTTCCTTTCATCTTTCTTCTTCTTCTTCCATATTATCCATGGATCTGGATGGATACTTTCATGGTATCAGAGCAGTAACTCGATTAGATTTCTTTTTCCGCAAATTCGTGCTCAATCAAATTGACATCTTGTCAATTCTCATATTCATCTGGAAAATCGATTATTCTTTCGATTTCTAGGGTTCTTCAAATGACAAATGTACAACAAAAAAACGCTTGGCTAAATGGGGCTGACAACGATGTGTTTTTCCGAAGGCGCTTGGCTAAATGGGGCTGACAACGATGTGTTTTTCCTTCACCCTTCGGATTCTCTAGGGATGATGCTGGTCTTAAGAATTTTTGATGGTTCAGGATTCTATTCATGGAGACGCAATGTTCTCTCTGCTCTTTCTGCCAAAAACAAGATAGGTTTCATTGATGGATCAATAGTGAAACCTTATTCCACTTCTCCGAATCACAGGCGTTGGGAGCGATGCAACGATATGGTTGTATCCTAGCTTCGCGGAGCAATGGCAGCTAACATAGGTGATAACTTTTCTTCTGGATATGACGTGATGTAAATCTCAGGTTTACACAGCTCAACAATGCGCAATTGTTTTCCTTAAAGAAGGAACTTGCTGGAATCTCACAAGGATCAGATAACATTGTGAATTTTTTCAAAAAGATCAAGAAGTTGTGGGATGAAGAGGAGTCTCTTAAGGCTATCCCATCATGTACCATGGGATCAGCTTGTCTTAATGCTTGTGGAGTACAGAAGCATGATCATGCTCAGAGAATAATGCAGTTGTTAATGGGGCTAAATGATGTTTATTGCATTGTTCGAGGTAATATTCTCATGATGAACCCTCTCCCTGATATTAATCAGGTTTATTCCATGTTAATTCAAGAGGAAAAACACAAAAAATTGATTGTTGTTGCAAAATTAGCACTTGAATATGCCTCTATGCATGTGCAAAAGTCTACTGGTGGTTATAATGGGAATAGAACGTCGTCTAATCCTAATGGTAATTCTGGTTCTAGAAATAATAATTCTGGTAATTTTGGTAGAAATCCAAGAAGATTAAGGAATCCACATTTATCATGTTCTTTCTGTAAAGACATTGGACACACCATTGATAGGTTTTATAAGGTCCATGAATATCCTCCTCAAGATGGTAAAAGACCAAATTCAGATTCAAGAATGGCTGCTCAAGTGGGTGTTGACAGTGCAACTGATGCTTTTGCTCCTTCTCATGAGCAATCACAAACTGAAAATTCAATGTCTGGTGGCTATTCTGGCTCTAATTCATTTCTTGCTCCTACATTGACTACTAACCAATATGTGCAATTGATGGCTATTTTGCAAAAGTTCAATGTGCATTCTCCAAATGCCTCGTCATCAGATGGCCAGATTGGCTATATCAATTTTGCTGGTATTTCCTTGCTCTCTTCCTTTTCTAATGATTCCAAAGGTTATAAATCTCACCTTACTTGGATCATAGATTCAGGGGCAAGTGACCATATGTGTCACGATATTGATCACTTTATGAATATCACATTGTTGAACAAGTCTTTTTCAGTGAAGTTGTTCACTAGTGATTCAATAAATGTCGCAAAGAAAGGGACAGTAAAGATTTCTTCAGATTTGGTGCTGCAGGTTGTATTATACATACCGAGTTTCAAAATCAATTTGCTTTTTGTTAATAAATTAGCCGCTCAGCTCAATTGTCTAGTGGTATTCACACCAACTGTATGCTTTCTGCATGGCCTTCTTCACAAGAGGCCTTTGATTCTTGGTGAAGTTCAGTCAGGACTGTATAAGGCTAATGGAGGGAGAATTTCTTTGTTGAATAAAGATGAAGAAATATCTAATTGTCATTCTGTTTCACATGTTTCTAAAGATGCTTTCTTATGACATTCTAGGTTGGGTCATCTTCCCTTATACAAGTTAAAGAATAAATGTTCTATAGGTGATAAAGTTGAACAGATAACTACCTGTAATACTTGTGCTCAAGCAAGACATCATAGACTTGAGTTTTCTTCAAGTTCAATTTCTACTTCAGCATGTTTTGATTTGATTTATGTAGACACATGGGTCCTATCATACTACTACTTATGATGGTCACAAATATTTTTTGACTATTGTTGATGATTACACACGTACAACATGGACTCATCTTATGTAGACTAAAGGTGCAACTTTCTCCTAACTCAAGGCATTTATTTTGCTTATCTCAACACAGTTTGATAAGAGAGTGAAGATTGTGAGAAGTGACAATGTTCTCGAAATTGGCTTGAGTACACAAGCTAAGGAATTCTTTACTGCCCAAGGAATTATACATCAAACTAGTTGTCCTTACACCCCTCAACAAAATGGAGTTGTTGAGAGGAAACATAGGCACTTATTGGAGGTTGCAAGAGCTATTTTATTCCAATCTTCTCTTCCTGTCATATTTTGGGGCGATTGCTTGCTTACTGCTACCCACATCATAAATAGACTACCCTCAAAAGTCCTTCAAAATATCTCTCCCTACCAAAGATTATTTGGTAAATCCCCATCCTATGAACGTCTCAAAACCATAGGTTGCTTAGCTTTTGCTTCCACTACAAAACCTGAAAGAGACAAGTTTCAATCTAGAACACTTAAATGTGTTTTTATAGGTTACCCATATGGAATGAAAGCTTATAAACTCTATTGTCTTGATACTAAGCAAGTCATTATTTCAAGAGATGTTACATTTCATGAAAATGTTTTCCCATATTCATCAACCTCACACAATAATCCTTTTCCACCACCACATCATTCTTTCTCTTATGATGATATTCCTATTTTTTCCCCTACCATACCTACCTCATCTTCAGAACTTCATACACATATACCTTCCTCACAATCTACTATCATCTCTCAAAATCAAACTCCAACTCCTCCTAGTAGATCTATCAGAAACACCACTCGTCCAACATATCTTGATGATTATTTTTGTGGGACATCTTGCTCTTCTATTCCTCCACAGTCTTTTGAACCACATCAACACTTGTGTTTAACAGATCCTGCTTCTTCTCAGTTATAGAATATGACTGAGCCTTTACTTTTTGAGGATGCAGTGTTTTCCCCTGAGTGGAGGCAAGTTATATATGCAGCTTGAATTAAATGATCATCTACAACAAAATAACACTTGGTCAATAGTAGATGCTCCTCCTGGGAAGAAGTTTATCAGCTCCAAATGGATTTACAAACTGAAATTCAAGGCAGATGACTCACTGGAAAGACACAAAGCAAGGTTGGTTATCAAAAGGTTGTACTCAAAAACCTGGCCTCGACTATACAAAAACCTTTTCTCCAGTGATTAAAATGACCACAATTCGAAGTCTAGTTGCTATTGTAGTAAAGAAAGGATGGACTCTCTCTCAATTAGATGTCAACAATGCCTTTTTGCATGGAGACATTGACACAGAAGTTTTTATAAAGATTCCTTTAGGATTATAAGATAATTATTTTGGCAAAGTTTGTAAGCTGAACAAATCTTTGTATGGATTGAAGCAAGCATCAAGGCAATTGTATTCAAAATTGTCAAATGCATTGCTTTCTCAAGGATACTCACATTCTTTGAATGATTATTCTTTGTTCTACAAGAAAAAGGGCCAATCTGTTATATATCTCGGAATCTATGTTGATGATATTCTTGTGACTGGTAATGATCCTGTTGAAATAGCTTCATTAAAGGCATATTTGGATTCTCAGTTTAAAGTCAAAGATTTGGGATCATTGGCATATTTCCTTGGCATTGAGTTTATTAATTCTGCACAAGGTGTCATCATATCACAGAGAAAGTTCTCCACTGATTTGCTACAGAATATTCTTCATTCATTACTTCTCCAGCTTCATCTCCTCTTGATCCAGCAATCAAACTCAAATTTGATCTTGGAGATCTTTTGTCGGATCCTTCTCAGTATAGGCAACTTCTTGGGAAACTGAATTTCCTCATCAACACAAGGCCAGACCTGTCTTTTGCAGTTGAAGATCTCTGCCAATTTATGCAAGCTCTAACTAATGCTCACTGGTCTGCTACTATACGTGTTCTTAGGTATCTTAAAGGTACTACACACTATAGTCTCCTTCTATCTAACAAGGATGATTTTCAGCTCAAGGCTTATTGTGATAATGACTGGGCTGCTTGCCCTGGTTCTTGAAAATCAATTATTGACACTACATTTCCTTGGGAAATTCTCCAATTTCTTGGAAGTCCAAAAAACAAGCTACTATTTCCTTATCATTAGCTGAAGATGAATACAGATCATTAAGAAGAATTACAGCAGAATTGGCATGGTTAACACGTCTCCTTCATGAACTTGAAGTACCAAATATTACTCCTGCCCCTGTGCACCGTGACTCTCAAGCAGCAATCCACATAGCTCGAAATCTAGTCTTCCATGAGAGGACCAAACATATAGACATTGATTGTCACTTTGTAAGATCCAATTTGTTAGATGGTTTAATCTCTCTATCTTACATACCCACACAATCACATCTAGCTGATATACTCACTAAACCCTTTAGTGGTCCTATGCATAACACTCAAGTTGGGGTTGTCTCTACATCCTCCAACTTAGGTATGAATAAAGGACATTACATGTAAATAGATAAAAAGTTTGGTTCATTATGTAAATAGCCTTTGTAACAAGAAAGCTATATATAACTTTCTTCAGGTTGTTCATCATTAATAACAGAAGCACAAAGTTCGTTTAATCTTTCTTCTTCTTCTTCTTCCATATTATCCATCGATCTGGATGGATACTTTCAATTCGGAAGTCTACACTAGCCTTTTGTTCTATTTTAGATGATTTATATTTTGAACACCATTTGGAGCTATTTGAAGGATTGTATGCATTAAGTTAGGGTTCTTCCTATGATTGAGAAGTTTGTCGTAAAGACCGGATCCATTTAGAATCATAACTAAGGAAAAGACGTGACATTCTACACTGCTCGATCGAGTTGATTGCCTCCGTTGATTGTAATCATGACACGAGCATGTGCCAACTTGTTTCATATTTTGCGTTTTACACTTGATTTAGTAGACTTCTTACACACAATCAAGTCGATCTATTCTACGTTCGAGTCAATCACAAACAACATCAACGAAATCCTATACATTCTATCATTTATTCTCTATTGAATTGGACTATTTTTTTTAGCTTGTTCACTTCGACTTTTTCCCTTTTTCCTAATAGGATTTGGATTAGTATATGGTAAGTCCATACAAAATGGTGAGATGTGAGAGAAGAGTATATTTGGCTATTTTAGGTAGGTAAACCCATATCTATATACTATATTAAAGCAAAAGCATTTACTTCACCGTGGTTCTTCCGAAATCTTATAATGACACATGTCATTTTCTTAGAATTTAGGTTTTTCTAAATCTAAATTTTTTTAATATATATATATATATATATAGTTACCATATATTAATTGTCCTATTGTATTACTTATATTTATTTACTTACAAATGACACATGTCATTTTTTTATATTTATTTACTTACCGTAATATTTCTTTTTATTTGTATATTTATTTGTACATATATTAAACATACTTCAAATTATACTAATAAAATAATTATTATATGATAAAACTTATACCAAAATAATCTATCTATATCTATATATCTATATACATATATTAAAGTAGAAGCACTTCGTACCACGTGTCATTCACATATTAACTTCGTGACATGTGTCATTTTCTCATAATTTTTATTAATAATTAACTAATAAATATAAAATCACTAATATAGATAATAAATATATTATTTTCATTTTTAATTTTATTACAATCTTCTACATATTCTTAAGATATCTTTTACATATTTTTAATTTTATTTGTAAAATGATTAGATTATTTCCTATTTTAACTTTAACATATAAGTATTCTAACTTTATCTTATAAAATAATTATTGTTTTTGACTAAATCAACAAATTTATAAATTATAATAGTATTATTGTTACATCTTCTTTGTTTTTTAAAGATCATTTATAGAATCACTTAAAAAAATTTAAAATTTAACTTTTAAAAGTTTCCTATTTTAATATTTACATTTCAATTTTAATATTTTTTAAATATTTTTTTAATAATTTTTACAACTTTAATCTCACTTTGTCATCTTTTAAAATAGTTAATTGATATTAACTTATCTTTACATTTTTATATTTTATAAGAGTAAACAAAATTAGGATATATAATATCACCTAAATTAGTCTATTTTTATCGTTTATCTAAATTTATAATTAATTTAATAATCAAATTTTATTTTATTTTTTCTTTAAATTAGTTAATTAAATCACTATCATTGTGTTTTATAAATTATAATTATAATTTTATATTTAAATATTAAAATTTAAAAGTATAACCGTGCCTTGGCACGGGCACTATACTAGTTAAAATTTGACACCAACTCCATTTAAAAATAATGGATATAATTTGGTAGTTTACGTGTATAAAATACTCACATAAAATGATAGGTATAGTTGGGTTGTGATACTAAATATCACTAACAGAAATAAGAAGGTTAAGATGTAGGATGTTGGCCATGAAAGCACCAACCATGACTTCGATATAATGTGACATGAGTCCAAACCGGTCTAATTCCGGTTTAACTCGGAGTCTATCGGAAATAAAATTTTCGGGTATTACCAAACCCAACTCCCGTCCTATTACATACGGGAACCCGAATGACCACCACCTCCAAATCACTCCGCAACTGCCCTATCATGCAAGATGTCTAACAACATGATGATATAACCATTAGCTACTAATCTAAGATGTCGGAAATTACTAGAATAACAAAAACACACATCAATGTAGAAAGTAAACACACAACATGATTTGCACAAAAATCCCGTTATTATCTTTAGTTACATGATTCACTTCTAAGTTCAAGTTATGCTTGTGGCACGAGGATCCCCTTGACCATCGCCTTCGTCCCCGTATACCAATAGGAGTGGTTCGAGGCATCTCGCCGTATACCATATGTGGGCTAGTCGCGGAAACCTCTCAGTCTCATGTCATAGTTGGGCATTGATGCCACGACTCGTTGTACATACACTTGAACCTAACAGTTAATAGTGACATCATCCTATTCAAGTTATAATTATGGAACACATAACCCACACACCACTATAATAGTCCACATCAATACAAATAAAGTCAGCTAAGTTAGCCCAAGGGACTTACTTGTATCGAGACAAAGTTCATTAACGCTAACACTTGATCCACGAAAGTATATTGAAAACCCTAGCTGCAAGGTTTGTGTAGCAAAACCACAAACGTTTCGTCTTCTCTCTCTATTCATTGATTAACTCGTCGAAAGTCACAACAAGGTGGACCGAGATTTCTTCTCTGAGTCTCTTCCTTCTTCCTAGCCACCTTCTATGCTTGATGCCTCTTCTTGGTCGTGGCTTGACTCTTCCACAACAATTAGTAATGTCACCAAAAGATTCCTAAGAGTGAGTACTCCTTGAGTGTAGATGTTGTAACTATGCTCGTAACTTCATCTTGAAAAGCTTTTACTCTTGACCTTGTGATTGCTCCTTCCATGTTGGAATCCGAAGGAGGTATAACTGGATTGTCCTTCAATGCTTTAGTCCTTGATCTAATAACTGTTCCTTGAGGTAGTGTTGGAGATGGTCCCACATCAGAATCCCCTTCTTGAGAAGGATTCGTCCTCGAATCATCAACGTCCTCATCTCTAAACTCAAAAGGACTCAAATCACCCACATTGAAGATAAGACTTACGCCATACTCAGCTGGATCGCCTTCCCCAGATGTTACAGAATCTCCAAATCAAAGTCCTTAATCAGCTCTAACCATCTCCTTTGGCGGTTATTCAACTCCCGCTGAGTGAATATATACTTCAGACTCTTATGGTCTATGAAGATATGACACGTAGCCCCGTACAAGTAACGTTGCCAGATCTGCAAGGCATGAATCACTGCCTCTAGCTCAAGATCATGGGTGGGGTAATTCTCCTCGTACGACTTCAGCAACCGAGAAGCGTATGCAATAACCTACCCCTCTACATCAAAACGCACCCCAAGCCTAGCTTGGAGGCGTCACTATATACTACAAAATCCTCTACGCCCTCAGGCTGAGTTAAAACAGGAGCGGAGGTCAACCTCCTCTTCAACTCCTCAAAGCTGCTGACAAGGCTCGAACCAGACAAACTTGGTAGACTTCCTCAGCAAGGAAGTAAGCGGCCGTGCAATCACGGAAAAACCCTCAACAAAACGCCGGTAATATCCTCTTAAGCCCAAGAAACTGCGCACCTCCTTGACCATCCTAGGAGGCGGCCATGAAGAAATGGACTCTATCTTCGCCGGGTCAACCATGACACCCTCGGCGGAAACTATATGTCCCAGGAATGCCACCTCGGGCATCCAAAACTCTCACTTAGAGAGCTTAGCGTAAAGTTCTCTATCCTGAAGGACTCGAAGCACCGTCCTCAAGTGTCCTGCATGCTACTGCCTACTCCGAGAGTAAACCAAGATGTCGTCTATAAACACTACCACAAACTGGTCCAAGAAGTCGATGAAGATGCCGTTTGTCAACTACATGAAGACGGCGGGTGCATTTGTGAGCCCAAATGGCATCATGACAAACTCATAATGGCCGCATCTCGTCCTGAATTCCGTCTTCCACACATCCTCCTCTCTCACCCTCAGCTGGTGGTATCCCGACCTCAAATCAATACGTGAAAACACGGATGCTTCCTGCAACTGGTCTAACAAATCATCAATGAGCGGTAGAGGGTACATGTTCTTGATGGTGACTTTGTTCAACTTCCGGTAATCAATGCATAACCTCAAAGATCTGTCCTTCTTCTTGACGAAGAGGACCGGTGCACCCCAAGGGGAAACGCTCAGGCGTGTGAAACCCCTCTTGGCTAACTCCTCGAGCTGCTTCTTCAGCTCCAACATCTCGATCGGCTCCATGCGGTATGGGGCCTTAAAGATCGGCCTCGTACCGGGCTCCAACACGATAGAAAAATCAACGCTTCTCTGCGGTGGTAATCCGGGTGGCTCCCCGAAAACGTCCTCAAACTCACATGCCACGGGAATATCCTCCAGCGATGGTCCCATCTTGATGTGATCCCGGAGAGCCCCAAGATGAAGCCGAAAATGTTCACTCCGAGTGTTGTCAAGTTAAGTCATGTTTCGCTCGATCCGGCTAAGTTGTCAAATGTATGCACTCTTAGTAAAATGCCTATATCTGGAGCTTCGTTTGGAGTTAGAAGACCTACAAGTACTACTTTCGAAGGTATCTTGAAGATCTACCACTTTATAGTTTATGAGAAGTCGAGACTCCAAGAAGAAGAGGGTGAAAATGACCCGACAATGAAGCAGCGTTTATACTTGAGTGGGTTTTTGACCAAGATCACGCATGGACGCATGAAAGATGGTTATACAAAACATATGCACGTCCAACCAATACATATTTTATGCAGCAAATTATCCTCATATTATTCATATATTTTGCATGAATTTATGTATCAATTATGGAAAAGTAGGTGTAGAAAAGTAGGTGGAAAAATAGGTGGAGAAAGTAGGTGGTTGAAAGTCCCTATGTGTGCTCTATGTTTAATGTCACAACTCTTGAACTTGTAAGCCTTTAATGTTGGGAGTTAGGTGCTGAATTTTCAACCTATATAAGGCCTCTCCCACAAACGTTTTTAAGGACGAAATAGAGTTGAGTTATCAATCAAAAGTTGTGTTTTCACTTTGAGAAAAACGAAACCCGGATTCTAGGTGAGATGCTTAGTTTTCAAACATCTAGGTGAGATGCTTAGGTGGTTCTAAGGTGAGAGGCCGAGGAACGAAGGTTCGAACCCCAAAGTGAGATTCCGAGGGTAGTTCGTTCGAGTTGAGGGATTCCTAAAGTGAGAGGCCGAGGGAATTTGCTCTTCATATCCAAAAACACAAAATCCAAAAAAACAAGAGTTCCATTTCACCGATTCCAACCTTCTCCAACTAGTTGAGATATGGAGAAGGTTGGCTCCCCTTCCCTTGAACCCGGATCGTAGTCAAGCATCTCGACATGATGGAGACGAAGTTGAGAGAGGTAGTTACCATGGTAATAAATCCGACAATCACTTTCCCAAGGATGGTATGACGGATTCGAGGACGAATCCTTTTCAAGGGAAAGGGGATGATGTGATCCCGGAGAGCCCCAAGATGAAGCCGAAAATGTTCACTCCGAGTGTTGTCAAGTTAAGTCATGTTTTGCTCGATCCGGCTAAGTTGTCAAATGTATGCACTCTTAGTAAAATGCCTATATCTGGAGCTTCGTTTGGAGTTAGAAGACCTACAAGTACTACTTTCGAAGGTATCTTGAAGATCTACCACTTTATAGTTTATGAGAAGTCGAGACTCCAAGAAGAAGAGGGTGAAAATGACCCGACAATGAAGCAGCGTTTATACTTGAGTGGGTTTTTGACCAAGATCACGCATGGACGCATGAAAGATGGTTATACAAAACATATGCACGTCCAACCAATACATATTTTATGTAGCAAATTATCCTCATATTATTCATATATTTTGCATGAATTTATGTATCAATTATGGAAAAGTAGGTGTAGAAAAGTAGGTGGAAAAGTAGGTGGAGAAAGTAGGTGGTTGAAAGTCCCTATGTGTGCTCTATGTTTAATGTCACAACTCTTGAACTTGTAAGCCTTTAATGTTGGGAGTTAGGTGCTGAATTTTCAACCTATATAAGGCCTCTCCCACAAACGTTTTTAAGGACGAAATAGAGTTGAGTTATCAATCAAAAGTTGTGTTTTCACTTTGAGAAAAACGAAACCCGGATTCTAGGTGAGATGCTTAGTTTTCAAACATCTAGGTGAGATGCTTAGGTGGTTCTAAGGTGAGAGGCCGAGGAACGAAGGTTCGAATCCCAAAGTGAGATTCCGAGGGTAGTTCGTTCGAGTTGAGAGATTCCTAAAGTGAGAGGCCGAGGGAATTTGCTCTTCATATCCAAAAACACAAAATCCAAAAAAACAAGAGTTCCATTTCACCGATTCCAACCTTCTCCAACTAGTTGAGATATGGAGAAGGTTGGCTCCCATTCCCTTGAACCCGGATCGTAGTCAAGCATCTCGACATGATGGAGACGAAGTTGAGAGAGGTAGTTACCATGGTAATAAATCCGATAATCACTTTCCTAAGGATGGTATGACGGATTCGAGGACGAATCCTTTTCAAGGGAAAGGGGATGATGTGATCCCGGAGAGCCCCAAGATGAAGCCGAAAATGTTCACTCCGAGTGTTGTCAAGTTAAGTCATGTTTTGCTCGATCCGGCTAAG
>BSUD01000005.1:129823381-129847113 GCA_033239045.1 Fagopyrum esculentum | reverse complement strand
AGTAGGTGGAAAAGTAGGTGGAGAAAGTAGGTGGTTGAAAGTCCCTATGTGTGCTCTATGTTTAATGTCACAACTCTTGAACTTGTAAGCCTTTAATGTTGGGAGTTAGGTGCTGAATTTTCAACCTATATAAGGCCTCTCCCACAAACGTTTTTAAGGACGAAATAGAGTTGAGTTATCAATCAAAAGTTGTGTTTTCACTTTGAGAAAAACGAAACCCGGATTCTAGGTGAGATGCTTAGTTTTCAAACATCTAGGTGAGATGCTTAGGTGGTTCTAAGGTGAGAGGCCGAGGAACGAAGGTTCGAATCCCAAAGTGAGATTCCGAGGGTAGTTCGTTCGAGTTGAGAGATTCCTAAAGTGAGAGGCCGAGGGAATTTGCTCTTCATATCCAAAAACACAAAATCCAAAAAAACAAGAGTTCCATTTCACCGATTCCAACCTTCTCCAACTAGTTGAGATATGGAGAAGGTTGGCTCCCATTCCCTTGAACCCGGATCGTAGTCAAGCATCTCGACATGATGGAGACGAAGTTGAGAGAGGTAGTTACCATGGTAATAAATCCGACAATCACTTTCCCAAGGATGGTATGACGGATTCGAGGACGAATCCTTTTCAAGGGAAAGGGGATGATGTGATCCCGGAGAGCCCCAAGATGAAGCCGAAAATGTTCACTCCGAGTGTTGTCAAGTTAAGTCATGTTTCGCTCGATCCGGCTAAGTTGTCAAATGTATGCACTCTTAGTAAAATGCCTATATTTGGAGCTTCGTTTGGAGTTAGAAGACCTACAAGTACTACTTTCGAAGGTATCTTGAAGATCTACCACTTTATAGTTTATGAGAAGTCGAGACTCCAAGAAGAAGAGGGTGAAAATGACCCGACAATGAAGCAGCGTTTATACTTGAGTGGGTTTTTGACCAAGATCACGCATGGACGCATGAAAGATGGTTATACAAAACATATGCACGTCCAACCAATACATATTTTATGCAGCAAATTATCCTCATATTATTCATATATTTTGCATGAATTTATGTATCAATTATGGAAAAGTAGGTGTAGAAAAGTAGGTGGAAAAGTAGGTGGAGAAGTAGGTGGTTGAAAGTCCCTATGTGTGCTCTATGTTTAATGTCACAACTCTTGAACTTGTAAGCCTTTAATGTTGGGAGTTAGGTGCTGAATTTTCAACCTATATAAGGCCTCTCCCACAAACGTTTTTAAGGACGAAATAGAGTTGAGTTATCAATCAAAAGTTGTGTTTTCACTTTGAGAAAAACGAAACCCGGATTCTAGGTGAGATGCTTAGTTTTCAAACATCTAGGTGAGATGCTTAGGTGGTTCTAAGGTGAGAGGCCGAGGAACGAAGGTTCGAACCCCAAAGTGAGATTCCGAGGGTAGTTCGTTCGAGTTGAGGGATTCCTAAAGTGAGAGGCCGAGGGAATTTGCTCTTCATATCCAAAAACACAAAATCCAAAAAAACAAGAGTTCCATTTCACCGATTCCAACCTTCTCCAACTAGTTGAGATATGGAGAAGGTTGGCTCCCATTCCCTTGAACCCGGATCGTAGTCAAGCATCTCGACATGATGGAGACGAAGTTGAGAGAGGTAGTTACCATGGTAATAAATCCGATAATCACTTTCCTAAGGATGGTATGACGGATTCGAGGACGAATCCTTTTCAAGGGAAAGGGGATGATGTGATCCCGGAGAGCCCCAAGATGAAGCCGAAAATGTTCACTCCGAGTGTTGTCAAGTTAAGTCATGTTTTGCTCGATCCGGCTAAGCTGTCAAATGTATGCACTCTTAGTAAAATGCCTATATCTAGAGCTTCATTTGGAGTTAGAAGACCTACAAGTACCACTTTCGAAGGTATCTTGAAGATCTACCACTTTATAGTTTATGAGAAGTCGAGACTCCAAGAAGAAGAGGGTGAAAATGACCCGACAATGAAGCAGCGTTTATACTTGAGTGGGTTTTTGACCAAGATCACGCATGGACGCATAAAAGATGGTTATACAAAACATATGCACGTCCAACCAATACATATTTTATGCAGCAAATTATCCTCATATTATTCATATATTTTGCATGAATTTATGTATCAATTATGGAAAAGTAGGTGTAGAAAAGTAGGTGGAAAAGTAGGTGGAGAAGTAGGTGGTTGAAAGTCCCTATGTGTGCTCTATGTTTAATGTCACAACTCTTGAACTTGTAAGCCTTTAATGTTGGGAGTTAGGTGCTGAATTTTCAACCTATATAAGGCCTCTCCCACAAACGTTTTTAAGGACGAAATAGAGTTGAGTTATCAATCAAAAGTTGTGTTTTCACTTTGAGAAAAACGAAACCCGGATTCTAGGTGAGATGCTTAGTTTTCAAACATCTAGGTGAGATGCTTAGGTGGTTCTAAGGTGAGAGGCCGAGGAACGAAGGTTCGAACCCCAAAGTGAGATTCCGAGGGTAGTTCGTTCGAGTTGAGGGATTCCTAAAGTGAGAGGCCGAGGGAATTTGCTCTTCATATCCAAAAACACAAAATCCAAAAAAACAAGAGTTCCATTTCACCGATTCCAACCTTCTCCAACTAGTTGAGATATGGAGAAGGTTGGCTCCCATTCCCTTGAACCCGGATCGTAGTCAAGCATCTCGACATGATGGAGACGAAGTTGAGAGAGGTAGTTACCATGGTAATAAATCCGACAATCACTTTCCCAAGGATGGTATGACGGATTCGAGGACGAATCCTTTTCAAGGGAAAGGGGATGATGTGATCCCGGAGAGCCCCAAGATGAAGCCGAAAATGTTCACTCCGAGTGTTGTCAAGTTAAGTCATGTTTCGCTCGATCCGGCTAAGTTGTCAAATGTATGCACTCTTAGTAAAATGCCTATATCTGGAGCTTCGTTTGGAGTTAGAAGACCTACAAGTACTACTTTCGAAGGTATCTTGAAGATCTACCACTTTATAGTTTATGAGAAGTCGAGACTCCAAGAAGAAGAGGGTGAAAATGACCCGACAATGAAGCAGCGTTTATACTTGAGTGGGTTTTTGACCAAGATCACGCATGGACGCATGAAAGATGGTTATACAAAACATATGCACGTCCAACCAATACATATTTTATGCAGCAAATTATCCTCATATTATTCATATATTTTGCATGAATTTATGTATCAATTATGGAAAAGTAGGTGTAGAAAAGTAGGTGGAAAAGTAGGTGGAGAAGTAGGTGGTTGAAAGTCCCTATGTGTGCTCTATGTTTAATGTCACAACTCTTGAACTTGTAAGCCTTTAATGTTGGGAGTTAGGTGCTGAATTTTCAACCTATATAAGGCCTCTCCCACAAACGTTTTTAAGGACGAAATAGAGTTGAGTTATCAATCAAAAGTTGTGTTTTCACTTTGAGAAAAACGAAACCCGGATTCTAGGTGAGATGCTTAGTTTTCAAACATCTAGGTGAGATGCTTAGGTGGTTCTAAGGTGAGAGGCCGAGGAACGAAGGTTCGAACCCCAAAGTGAGATTCCGAGGGTAGTTCGTTCGAGTTGAGGGATTCCTAAAGTGAGAGGCCGAGGGAATTTGCTCTTCATATCCAAAAACACAAAATCCAAAAAAACAAGAGTTCCATTTCACCGATTCCAACCTTCTCCAACTAGTTGAGATATGGAGAAGGTTGGCTCCCATTCCCTTGAACCCGGATCGTAGTCAAGCATCTCGACATGATGGAGACGAAGTTGAGAGAGGTAGTTACCATGGTAATAAATCCGATAATCACTTTCCTAAGGATGGTATGACGGATTCGAGGACGAATCCTTTTCAAGGGAAAGGGGATGATGTGATCCCGGAGAGCCCCAAGATGAAGCCGAAAATGTTCACTCCGAGTGTTGTCAAGTTAAGTCATGTTTTGCTCGATCCGGCTAAGCTGTCAAATGTATGCACTCTTAGTAAAATGCCTATATCTAGAGCTTCATTTGGAGTTAGAAGACCTACAAGTACCACTTTCGAAGGTATCTTGAAGATCTACCACTTTATAGTTTATGAGAAGTCGAGACTCCAAGAAGAAGAGGGTGAAAATGACCCGACAATGAAGCAGCGTTTATACTTGAGTGGGTTTTTGACCAAGATCACGCATGGACGCATAAAAGATGGTTATACAAAACATATGCACGTCCAACCAATACATATTTTATGCAGCAAATTATCCTCATATTATTCATATATTTTGCATGAATTTATGTATCAATTATGGAAAAGTAGGTGTAGAAAAGTAGGTGGAAAAGTAGGTGGAGAAGTAGGTGGTTGAAAGTCCCTATGTGTGCTCTATGTTTAATGTCACAACTCTTGAACTTGTAAGCCTTTAATGTTGGGAGTTAGGTGCTGAATTTTCAACCTATATAAGGCCTCTCCCACAAACGTTTTTAAGGACGAAATAGAGTTGAGTTATCAATCAAAAGTTGTGTTTTCACTTTGAGAAAAACGAAACCCGGATTCTAGGTGAGATGCTTAGTTTTCAAACATCTAGGTGAGATGCTTAGGTGGTTCTAAGGTGAGAGGCCGAGGAACGAAGGTTCGAACCCCAAAGTGAGATTCCGAGGGTAGTTCGTTCGAGTTGAGGGATTCCTAAAGTGAGAGGCCGAGGGAATTTGCTCTTCATATCCAAAAACACAAAATCCAAAAAAACAAGAGTTCCATTTCACCGATTCCAACCTTCTCCAACTAGTTGAGATATGGAGAAGGTTGGCTCCCATTCCCTTGAACCCGGATCGTAGTCAAGCATCTCGACATGATGGAGACGAAGTTGAGAGAGGTAGTTACCATGGTAATAAATCCGACAATCACTTTCCCAAGGATGGTATGACGGATTCGAGGACGAATCCTTTTCAAGGGAAAGGGGATGATGTGATCCCGGAGAGCCCCAAGATGAAGCCGAAAATGTTCACTCCGAGTGTTGTCAAGTTAAGTCATGTTTCGCTCGATCCGGCTAAGTTGTCAAATGTATGCACTCTTAGTAAAATGCCTATATTTGGAGCTTCGTTTGGAGTTAGAAGACCTACAAGTACTACTTTCGAAGGTATCTTGAAGATCTACCACTTTATAGTTTATGAGAAGTCGAGACTCCAAGAAGAAGAGGGTGAAAATGACCCGACAATGAAGCAGCGTTTATACTTGAGTGGGTTTTTGACCAAGATCACGCATGGACGCATGAAAGATGGTTATACAAAACATATGCACGTCCAACCAATACATATTTTATGCAGCAAATTATCCTCATATTATTCATATATTTTGCATGAATTTATGTATCAATTATGGAAAAGTAGGTGTAGAAAAGTAGGTGGAAAAGTAGGTGGAGAAAGTAGGTGGTTGAAAGTCCCTATGTGTGCTCTATGTTTAATGTCACAACTCTTGAACTTGTAAGCCTTTAATGTTGGGAGTTAGGTGCTGAATTTTCAACCTATATAAGGCCTCTCCCACAAACGTTTTTAAGGACGAAATAGAGTTGAGTTATCAATCAAAAGTTGTGTTTTCACTTTGAGAAAAACGAAACCCGGATTCTAGGTGAAATGCTTAGTTTTCAAACATCTAGGTGAGATGCTTAGGTGGTTCTAAGGTGAGAGGCCGAGGAACGAAGGTTCGAACCCCAAAGTGAGATTCCGAGGGTAGTTCGTTCGAGTTGAGGGATTCCTAAAGTGAGAGGCCGAGGGAATTTGCTCTTCATATCCAAAAACACAAAATCCAAAAAAACAAGAGTTCCATTTCACCGATTCCAATCCGAGTGTGAACTTGTGCCGGTGGATCCTCGTGTTCGAATCGAGTTCGATCACATCATATCTCCTCCTTCATGATGTAGCACCAAAAGGCTTCGCATCACTGCCCGATAAGTCTCGCGGCTCGGACCACACTATTGACTGTACCGGCCTTCCCGAAGTCCCAACCTCGGAAAATCACCTGATGTCCTGTCTCCGTGGTAACCGTCACGGTCCTCCGGCTGATGTCCAAAACGGCTCGATGGCGGGCCATCCAATCCATCCCAAGGATGACTTATTCATGCACTAAGTGCATGACATAGAATTCGGCTAACCAATCACGGCTTCCCAAATGTATGGGACAACCGTGTACCTCTCGGGTACCACTAACCCTACCCCATCGGGTAACCCCACAACGAAGGGTCTCCCTTCTACTTTAACTAAGGACAACCTAGCTACACAATCATCGGATATAAAAAGTGTGTAGCACCCGTATCAAATGAAACTCGGACCGGAAGGCCATGAATATGAGTAACCCTCTACGAGACCTTAGTTGATCTCGCAGGTGCAGGTACAGGCACCGGTGGTACAGGAAGTGGCGTTCCCATCCTAAATGCCTCCTCAACTCATCGTACGTAGTCCTCAAACACGGTAGCTCCAATAGATGCTCCCCAGCCCTAGCAGATGGAGAACTTTGTGCCCCGGACCTTACAACTATCCTATCCCTAGCCTCGGGAATGATGCTCTCTACGACGTCCTCTATGGGAACCTTAGCTGCTGGCGGATCCACAACTGGTGGGTCCGTAATGGGGATACGTTCCCGACCTCTTGTGCCTGGAGGTCTCCCTACTCGTCCCCGTCTCAGGACGGTAGGGATTATAAGTCAAGAAAATCAATGAAAAGTCTTTCAAAACATTTTTATGGTGTGCAACAATCATAGATCACTCTAAGAGAATACTTCATGGAATTTAAAATCAAAATATGATCAAAACATTTTATAAATATAAGAAAGTTGTTCATCTTTGCATAAAATCATAGAATGCATAATAAGTCATAATTATCGAAATTAATCATGCATAATCCAGTTTAAACCACTAAGTCAATCAACAAGCTCGAGGTCTCCAGGGCTTCCCAAAAGAAAGGTCAAGAAACGTGTAGGGTAGGGATGTATGTAAGGTAATGTGGTGCTAGAATCCGAGAAAAGGATATACTTCACTTTCACTTTGACTTGCAACATCTTCCACCAATAAGCTTTGCTTATTTCACACTTTTTTTTCTTTTACTTTACTTTTTGGGATGCATGGACAGAGGTGCACAATAACCGAAGCCTAGGAAATCAACAATCATCAATTTCTTGAGATGCATCAAACCCTTGATGCACATGCCATGACCCGTTAGGAATATCGCTCAATCCGACTTTGGCAAGACACAAACACCCGGCTATGTGAATGGTGCCGAGTTACTCATCATCATGATTGACTTCCCCAAACCTATTTCTTTCTTTCTAACACTTTCACTTCCAGCCAACTTCTCAACTTTAACTTCACTTGCTTCCAAATTCCCGGATAGGTAAAGGGAGGCAAAAATGTATATGAGGGGCTAAGCATGATCAAGAAGAAGAAGAGAGAAGAATGAATTGCCTTGGTCTTTTCAGGAAGAAAGTGAGAGAACTCATAAAATGGTGTCAACCTTCAAATTCAACATAATTTGGATAAAAACAAAGTATTAAACATGCCAAAAATTTCAAACAAAGCATTTAGCAACTTAAACATATTATAAAACCTTTCAAACATATAAAGATTTCAAAACCAGTCAGTAAACAAGATCTTCACTGAGATCATATCCAGATAAGAAGCACAAAAATCGTTTCGAAAACTCTCAGTTAACCCACCTTGGTCGAGGTGTTCTTAGGTCAACCGAGGTGAAACACCTCGTTCGGCCAGAACTGCCCCGGTCGAGGCCAAATTTTTTTTTTTTTTTTAAAACCAGTTTTTTTCAGTTTCGATGTTTTTCTCAATCAAATAACCTGTACGCATGCATGCAGTCTCAGATAAACACATAGAAGCAGAATGAAGCATAAATAGAACATAAATATCATATAAAGTCGAGTCATACATCCATGAGTCAAATAATACATAAATACCCCATACTTGGGACACACTGTCCCTAGTGGGTCAAAATAAGTCAAAGGAAATAAAATACTCACCGGACATAAAGCCGAGCTGCATAAAAATAAGAAAGAAAATCCTGCAGCTCTCAATAATCCTGATCCGGTGGTGGTGGTGGTGGCATGTACGGATACTGGGATGGGTCAAATGGATAACCCATAGTCTGCTGTAACTGGATCTCCATCATCCTGCGTTGATAGTGCTGTCCCTCTAGCATCTGATGAGTCCAACTATCGATCTGTCGGTGCTGGGCAGCAAATCTCTCGTGCATGTCCACAGTAAGGGCAGCATAAGAGTCTATCATCAGATCCATCAGATCATCGATCCGACGATGAGCCTCTGGATCTCTATGTCGGCGTACCCTACGCCTAGCAGGTCTCACTGGTGATGCAGCTGGTGCAGGCTCAGTATCATCATCATCTAGATCAATAACCGGCGCACTCGTCCCAACAGTATTTGTCCCTGTATCCATCGGAACTCCATCATCCCTGTCATCATCAACATCAGCAGTCTCCTCCTCAGCTGGTGCAGCTGCTGCCTCTCTCGCATCCTCCATCAGTGGGGCCCAAGCGGTCTGCTAGTAATGAGGGTCATAAACTGTAAACTGGGCTGACCACCTAATCCCCTGAGGTGTAGTCGGCTCCCATGGCATCGCCACATATGGAGTAGTCAGTCCTCGGGGAACCAAAATCCGTCGGGTAATCATCTCCTGCAGCCCTAGCGGCTTGGCAGCCGCCACCATAGTGCAAGCGCTGATATCCATATCTTGATAGCTGGCGATGTGGGTCACAAGTCCTCCGCAACAGATGTCCCCCTTCGCCTTGGCTTTGATCCTGTGCAGATCCTCTGCCAGCATCAAGCCAAAGTCGGGGATCCCTCCAGTCACCATGCAGTATAGGCTAAAAAGCTCCCCCTGTCGGACCTTCTATGGCGTCTCAGTACGCGCCAGAAGCGTCTCGCTGAAAATGCGGTGGGCTAACCTAAAAGCTAGGTGAAATATGATGCGCTCCCTGGAGTCTCCAGGGTGCCACCTGTCTGCGTGCTCAACTACGTGAGCAATCTGTCCCCAAAACTTCCTAGCTACAGTCCAGGAAGGGAAATCAACAGCGGTCGGGGCTGGGAAACCAAAAATGTCTCTCCAATACTCTAGTGGAACTATGAAGTTCCGGTTCATCATCCGGTACTTCACAGAACGCTCTGTGGGGAGGTAGGTGAAGGAGCTAACAAACTCTAGGGTAGGATCCAGATAGGCGGGTGCGCGGATCTCAGTAAATTGATCCAGTCCTACCGTCGATATCATACGTCTAAGGTCTCCATCCACATGGAGACAGTCAAAGGCTGATACGTCCAGGAAGCGAGGTGCTATCACTGGACGTGCTGCTATACGGTCATAATCAACCCGGTGTCGCTCGTGGATCACCGGTCGATAAGGTCTGGAAGAAGAAGAGGAAGGGGAAGGGGAGGATCTATCCCTAATGGCAAGCCGTCTGTCAGAACTCATTTTCTCAACTCTCTGTCAGGTCACCTCGGTCGGTCTGACAACAATGAAGAACACCTCGGCCGAGGCACAACACGACTGGACCGAGGCGAAGAACTGTGCGATCTAATTTCCTCAAAAGTCCAGTTCTTTCCCCCCAAAATCACTACAACTGGTTCCTATGGGGTACTTAATTTATCTCTCAGCAAATGCAAGGCAATCCAAGCCCAAATCGAAGCAAAATCAGCGAGGTTAGGGTTTTGTTCTATTTTACCTCGTTCGGCCGTTTCGGTTTGATTTCTTCGCAGATCGACGTTTGCACTGGGATCCTCTACGCTTTAATCGCAGTTTGGAAGCGAAAATCTTCGAAAACGAGCAAGAATCGAAGGGCGAGGTGAAAGGGAGTGCCGCAGTCGAGGAGGTTTGGGTAAAATGAGGTGAGAGAAATTTCACCCCTTTTATACCCTTTCTGGAACTTCTATCACCTCGGTCGAGGTGGTCTCGACTGGACCGAGGTGGTACGGACCGAGGTGGATCTTCAGAAACCCTAGTCGCCTCGGTTTCTCAAGAATCATCTCGGTCGAGGTGCTCTAACAGCAACCGAGATGTGCCTCAGTCAAACTTCGTCTTCTCAAATTCTCGAACTTCTGTTCTTCCAGTTATGCTCCTGGTTTGTATTCCTTCCTTGGATGTCACCTGTTGTCTGTCTAGGACGCCAAAAACAAAACAAAGTAAAGCAAAAGCAAAACTATCTAAGCTAGACTAGAAAAAGGGAAAAGAAAGCAATACCTTGGGTTGCCTCCCAAGAAGCGCTTGGTTTAAGGTCGCTAGCTGGACCATAGTGCGTCTCTCAAACGTGATGGGAGGTGCCCTCACCCCATACTTCACCTCCATCGTGGGGTGAAGTAAGTAAGTCTATCAAACGCTCCAACAAGTGTAAGTGCTCATCGGGGAATGAATCGTCTATGGGTGGGTCGTCCTTCTCGTGTGAAGATGCAGGTAGCCGGTTGAGGTGATCCGCAACGGAATTTTCGGATCCCTTCTTATCGCAGATCTCTAAGTCAAACTCTTGAAGTAAGAGAATCCATCGAATAAGGCGTGGCTTGGCATCTTTCTTAGCAAGCAAGTAACGGATGACTGCATGGTCGGTGTATACAATGACATTCGCTCCTACTAAATAAGAACGAAACTTCTCGAAAGCATATACAACCGCCAATAACTCCTTCTCGGTGGTAGCGTAGTTGCGTTGTGCTACATCTAGCGTCTTGCTAGCATAGTAAATGACGGTGGTCCGGCCATCCTTCTTCTGTCTAAGCACCGGTCCTACGGCTGCATCACTAGCATCACACATGATCTCAAAGGGCAAGGTCCAATCCGGAGGTTGGATAATGGGAGCTGAGATCAACGCTTCCTTAATCCTGTAAAAAGCATCAAGACACTCCTGCGAAAACTCAAAAACAACATCTTTATTCAAGAGGTTAGTTAGAGGTTTAGAAATCTTGGAGAAGTCCTTGATGAATCTCCTGTAGAAACCTGCATGCCCGAGAAAACTCCTCACACCTTTAACAGAACAAGGGGGAGGGAGTTTCTCAATAGTCTCGATCTTAGCGCGATCGACCTCAATGCCTCGATTAGAAACGAGGTGTCCTAGTACAATGCCTTCATTAACCATAAAATGACACTTCTCCCAATTCAGAACAAGATTAGTGTCTTCACATCTTTTCAACACTAGAGAAAGGTTAGATTGGCAATCATCAAAAGAGGAACCATATACTGAAAAATCATCCATAAATACCTCCATGATCTCCTCTATATACTTGGAAAAGATAGCCATCATGCATCGCTGGAAGGTAGCGGGTGCATTGCATAATCCAAATGGCATCCTCCTATAAGCAAATGTCCCCCAATGACAAGTGAAAGTGGTCTTCTCCTGATCATCCGGATGGATAGGAATCTGGAAGAATCCACTGTAGCCGTCTAAGTAGCAAAAGTGTGAATGTTGGGCCAACCGTTCGAGCATTTGATCAATGAAGGGAAGTGGAAAATGGTCCTTCCGAGTGGCCGTGTTCAGCTTCCTATAATCAATGCAAACCCTCCAGCCCGTAACAGTCCTGGTTGGGATCAACTCGTTGTTCTTATTCGTCACAACGGTCATCCCTCCTTTCTTCGGAACTACATGCACCGGGCTAACCCATTTGTTGTCCGAGATAGGATATATGGTACCTGCATCCAACAACTTAAGAATTTCCTTCTTCACGACCTCTTTCATGATTGGATTTAACCGTCTTTGAGGTTCCCGTGAAGTCTTATGATCATCCTCCATTAGAATTCTATGCATGTAGAAAGAGGGCTTAATGCCAATAAGATCATCTATAGTATAACCCAAAGCCTTTTGATGCTTTCTCAAGACATGCATTAGTTTAGACAATTCAGATTCGGAGAGGGAAGCGCTAACAATAATGGGATAAGTAGAATCCGGTCCAAGAAAGACATACCTCAAGTGATTTGGGAGTTGTTTAAGCTCCACAACTGGGGGCGCTTTCTGAGGGGGATCCTCGCTTCCTCCTTCCAATGGAGTAGATCCAGAAACTGGACTTTTGGAAGTCTCAGTTGAAATCGTCTCGCCATCGACCTCGGTCGAGGCGCAGAGGTGTTGACCGAGATGTTCTTCAGTCGCCTCGCTCAGTCCAGAAAGTGCCTCGGTCGAGGTACTGCAACTGGAACCGAAACTGGAGATCTCCGTCTCCTAGATTAGCTTCTCAATTTTAGCTCCTGGATCTTCTTCCAGTGCTTTTAAGCTCCGTATATCTGCATCACAAGAAGCATCTATACTTTCCTTCATTAAACTGAAACTAATAACTCTTTCGAGTGGATCGTTAATAAGGATAGAGCTCACCAATTCCCTTGATTCTTCTTCATTGTAGATGTTGAAGATATCATCACTAAGTTGCTCTCCTTTCATGGCTGTAAGTAATGCAAACTCCACTTCATCGCCACCAATGTTGAATTTCAACTTGGCGTTCTTACAATCCACGTTGCAACCCGAAGTTGCTAGAAATGGCCTCCCGAGAATAATAGGAACAGGATAATCTGCGGGAATGTCAAGTACAACAAAGTCTATTGGTAAATAGAAGTTACCTAACTTGACCGGAACGTCTTCCAAAATTCCCACGGGATGGGTGATGGAGCGATCCGCCATGTATAGTCGAATCTTGACCGGCTTGGGCTCTCCAAGTCCGATCTTCACACATAGCTCCAGCGGGATGATGCTCACGCTGGCTCCTAGATCACATAAGGCTTCACAAGTGACATCCCCAACTTGAATGGGAATGTAAAATGAGCCGTGATTTCTCAATTTAGGTGGCATATTCTCCTTCATGATTTGAATAAGCTCCGAGGATTTAGATGTCATCCTTACTTCACCAAAGTCTTCCAACTTCCTCTTCCTTGATAGGATCTCCTTCAAGAACTTCCCATAGGCGGGCATTCCTAGAATCGCATCAAGGAAAGGAATGTTAATGTGCAGTTTATTCATCAAGTCAAGGAACTTACCAAAGTGCTTGTCTAGATGTGCTCTGGCTCTTGACTGGGGGAATGGAAGTGGTGGTTTGTATGCAGGAGGTGGAACATAAACTTCAGTTTCCCCCTCCGCTTTCTGTGGCTCCACCTCGGTTGGCATCTCGGCCGAGGTGTTCTTCGACTGCACTTGGACCGAGGTGGTCTTCGTTGGTACTGGCACCGACTGAGGCACTGGATCTGCAGTTTTCAGTCCACTCCTCGTAGTTATGGCCATGATCTGGCCCTTAGGGTTGCTTTCCGTCCTTGCTGGAAGCTTCCCTGGATCTCTTGGCGCTTCATTCGCCCTACTTGCAAGTTGTTGTTCAAAGGCCTTTTGGGCCTTCGAAAATGAAGTCATAGAAGTCTCCATAGCACTAAGCTTGATCAAGATAGCCTCCAGCACCGCATCTTTCTTTTCCGGCTGAGACGAACTCGATCCTTGCCCTTGGCTTTTTAATGGAGTAGAAGAAGAAGAAGGGGAAGAGAGGAAAGGATTAGAGGAATCATTAGAATTGGAGTTTGAATGATTGTTACCAGAATTTTGGTTGTTCGCCCTCCAATTGTTGCTGTTGGATCCTCTATTGTTGTTGTAATTGTTGTTCCGGGAACCGTTGTTGTTGTTACGGTATCCATTGTTGTTGTTCCTTTGTCCTTGATCTTCCTTCTTGGTTTGCGCAACCAAGAGTTCCTTCAATTGCTTCACGTCGTTCTTCAAAGACGTGAGTTGATTGTTGTTAGGCTGAGTTTCTTAGAAGTTAACTCTTTTAACTCCACCTTCAGCTCCTTGATGGGTGTACTTATCCATATGCAAAGCTTGCTTCTCGATGAAGTCCCAAGCTTCGTCTATCGCCATGTCCATAAAGGTACCGGCGGAGAGTAGTTGGAGGTTGAGCTGGGTGCTTACGTCCAGTCCCTTGAAGTATATCTCCAATAACTCTATCTTTGGAATCCCATGATGTGGGCAATCCAAAAGAATGTCCTTAAACCTCTCCCATGACTTGGACAAGCTCTCCTTGTCCTTCATAATGAATGCATTGATCTTCCCTCTCATTTCAGCGGTCTTAGAGGGGGGAAAGAATTTAGTAAAAAATTCCGTAGTCATCTCCTCCCAAGTGTTAATTTTTCCTGGAAGAAGAGATTGATACCAAGTACGAGCTCTATCTTTTAAAGAAAAGTAAAAAGGTCTTAGCTTGTAGTTGTTATTTTCAATCCTTGAGAGTCTCAAGGTCTCCATCAAGATCTCATAGTTTTGAAGATGTTCATGTGGGGATTCCTTCTCCAGCCCTCCGAACTGGCATTGGCGAATCATGGACAGAACTTGCGGTCGAAGTTCGTAGTCATGGTCCGCTGGATCTCCTAGGTTAACTCCTGGATGCCTCAGTTGTTGATTGGGGTCCATCCTTTGATCTAGGGTTTGCGGGATTCCTGCAAAAAGAGCACCTCAGACTGGCATCCGAGGTGGAAGTACCTCGGCCGGGGCGTCAGGTACTGGAACCTGCCTCGGTCGAGGGTCAACGATTGGGACCTGCATCGGTCTAGCATCGGGAATTGGATCTTCCCTCGGTCGAAGTTTATATTGGTCTCGTAAGGCTGCCATATCTGCTTCGATCGCTTCAGTTCTGGTGCGAGTTTTCTCTTTCTCTTGCCTCAGTTCTTCCCTGCTGAGGCGTAGCTGTTCTAGCGCCTCCTTCAATTCGGCCTCAAGATCGCGATCGTCTTGGTTGGCCATCTTCGCTTCTCTTAAGCGTTGTTTGTATGTCTTTTCTGGTTCGGAATCGTAAGGAACGATTTCCTTCCCAGTGCGGGTTCTTTGCATAAACCTAAGAAAGAACTTGCAAAAGTCACTCAAGTAGAGTGGTTAGTAGACACGGGGGCAAGTGCCCCAAAAGCAAACCGTAACCGGCTCGGTCTAGACCAAGTCCCCGGCAACGGCGCCAAAAACTTGTTCGCTCCAAACGGTGTGTGCAAGCTTTAAATTTATAACCCTAGACGTAAGCTTAAAACAAGGATGCGAACCCGCAGTGTACGGGTCAATCGTAGTAAAAAGCAAAGAATTCCAGGGGTCGATCACAGGGACTTAGTGAAACAAAGTCCAATTACGGTAAGCTTTAGCAATTACTAACCACAAATCAATCAAAACAATCAAAGATGATAAAAGTCAATAAAGGAAGTATGCAATTCTAGGGATTAAAGCATCTAGTTGTGGTTCCAACTCAAGATCTGAAGATAAGCGGACAAAGCTGAGGTTTTTGCATAGGGAAGGTGTTATTAAAGTGGAATAGATCACCGGGTAAGTCTCACTACTCTCTAATCCAAAACCGTAACTCCTATTACCGTGTAAGTCTCAAGGAATTAAGATAAAGAACTATAACCTCAAACTAACAAACCATCTAAGGGAATAGAATCAACCTTTACCGGGTAAGTCTCAGGCTAACTCACAAAGATGGGATGAAAGCACACTCAAACCCCAATAAAGGATAAACCTTTATTACCTACACTTATGATCTTAGGTAAACAAACTAAGGAATTACCGGGTAAGTCTCATCCTAGGCTTGCATTGAACCAGGAAAGGTGTAATAAGAATAGGATTTGGCAAACTCTAACACTTAACTCTCAGTTTCGGATCAGATAAGTCACCTCGGTCAGCCAAATTCCACCCCGGCCGAGATGTTCATCGACTGAGCGAGATGCTTAGGGTTAAGGTTAAAGACTCGAATTTTCAGGGTCCTACTGTGATTAAGATCATTCTATCATTGTTTTTCCCACAACCTTCAGCCAATCACCCTAGAATCACACAAAGAGATTAGCCACTCATCATCATGAAAGTATTAATCAAATATATGGGAAGAAAGAGAATAATTGAACAACAAAATCTTAAGAGAAAGGCTTCAATAACTGAATCAATTATCAAACACAAGCGTTCCTTGGATAGAAATCCAACAAGACAAACAACAAGGAAGGGAATCTAAGATAATCTTACAAAAACCCTTCAAAAGCTATAAAAGCTATAGACTTTCTTCCTTCAACCTTTAAAAAGGTTCTTCAAATCTCCTAACTGGAGTATGGCTGCTGCGGTGTAGTAGGTGTAAGAGGATGTATGCAGGATGTCGGATTTGTGGGAAATTCGACCCTTTTTATAGGAAAATTACTCTCCAAAGATAAGATATCTTAGAAAGATCTCTTCCCATAAAAATAGGTAAAATATATGATCTAGCATATCTTCTTCCTTCCAGGAGCCAAGCCCAAAAATATAAGATCTCTTTCTAAAGATAAAAGATCTCAACCAAGAATAAAATATTCTCGCCGCGTCCCAGGTGTTCGCCTCGGTCGAGTCGACTTCCCTGGATCACCTCGGTCGAGGTGACTCTGTAGTCAACTGAGGTGAGTCACAACTGAATGTGAAATCTCTCAAATCTGGTCCAAAGTGAATCTTTAATCCATGGCTATGCTTCCTGGATGTTTCCTTATGTTCCTGAATGTAGCTCCAATGACTCCTTAGCTCCTTTTGCTCCTTTTTGATGCAAAACGTGCCATTTTACCTACAATTATAACGAAACTTTGTGTAGACCTCGATTCCCGCAAAGGTAGATGAAATGACAATATAATCACATAATATACATTCAAACATGCAGATTATTGAAGATAAAACGTCTAAACAGGTCCCAAAATATAGACAATAATTCATGCTATCACGGATCCACAACTGGTGGGTCCACAATGGGGATACGTTCCCGACCTCTTGTGCCTGGAGGTCTCCCTACTCGTCCCCGTCTCAGGACGGTAGGAGGAAGAGGGGGTTTGGTTTACCCCTGGCGGGTCCTACGTATGCAGTAGCTCTCGTATGTGCCATCTGATAGCGTATCGCGTTTATTTATATATAAATATGTAGGTAATACTTTTGATCTCAATATGATTAAACTTTCAAAGCATAGAGATAAGCATGATCACAAAATACAACCAAGGCATACAAACCCAAACATCCTAAGGCCACATACATAACTAGGTACATACAAATCTAAAAACATCCTAAGCCCGACTCATGCACATGATTTTGAAAACTAAAAGTCAAAACCCTTGGGGCAACTGTTTATTCCTCATTCGGCCTTTAAAAGATTGCGAGTGCCATTGTTGTCAACCTAGAGCTCTGATACCACTTTGTAACACCCCGAATCCGCGGAACTCGTGATGTGACTGAAGGTATTTCTAAGGTCGTCTATACACAATCAAAAGTAAATCCCGACTTAGCACTAAAATAAGTATAGCAGTTAAGTAGGGGTCGAACCCAAGAGAGTTGGTGTGTTTATTATGTTCAATTATTGATTATTAAAACAAGTAACATAAAAAAAGGGGGGTTTTGGTTGGAGTAACGCACACAAAACTTATCAAAACAAGTGACACAAAAGACAAGTCAATGATGGATGAATCTACACTAGGTTGATTCTTAGCATGTAAATGCTACTTTGGTGAGTTCCTTTTACAAGTTTTAAGTAATCTCCCGTCTTGATCATACATATGTGTTGAGCCAACCGGTATCAACACAACTTAACAAGTTAGTATTCCGTAAACCTACAAGAACAAGTAACAAGTTAGCTTTCAAATAAAGACTAAGGGATACAAAGAATGGATTAAAACCGTTAACCCTATCTCTATATTTGTGTTCCTTTTCTTTAATCAATTACAACCCGTTATTACTTAAAGTTTACTACTAGATTAAAGACCCGAACCCGGAATCTATTAATCCTAGTTCTTTGCATGCACTTTAGAACCTAAGGTGATCAATCTTAAGTGTAAATCAAACATGCAATTTAGACAATAAAGATCAAGGAAACACAAAGTATTACTAAATGAAAACTTATATTAAAGAAACTTACAACCAAAGTAACAACGCAGCTTCAAACCAACCCAATGTAGCAAGGAGTTAGCAACTCATTACAATGGAAAATCGAATTCTAAAATGGATTTAAGTGGATAAGCATGGAAGATTGACCGACGGTATTTCTATGGTCGTCTATACCCAATCAAAAGTAAATCCCGACTTAGCACTAAGAACAAGTATAGTGATTAAGTAAGGGTCGAACCCAAGAGAGTTTGATGGTTTTAGATGTGATTATTGATTTCTAGTAACAAGTAACCGGTGGGGGGGGGGGTGTTTTAGTTGAAATAAGTACACAAAAACTTAAAGAGAAAACAATTAACGCAACAAGTAAGACAAATGATGGGTGAATCTACACTAGGTTGATTCTAGGCATGCAATTGCTACTTTGGTGCGTTCCTTTTACAAGTTTCTAAGTAAGCTCCCGTCTTGATCATACATATGTGTTTAGCCAACCGGCATCAACACAACTTAACTTATTAAAGTTCCGTAAACATACAAGAGCAAATAATAAGTTAGCCTTCAAACAAAGACATAAGAGATATAAAGAGAAGATTAAAACCGTTAAACTTATCTTTATATTTGTGTTCCTTTTCTTTAAGTAATTACAACCCGTTATTACTCAAAGTTGCTACTAGATTAAAGACCCGAACCCGGAACCTATTAATCCTAGTTGTTTACATGCACTTTAGAACCTAAGGTGATCAATCACAAGCAATAGTTAACATGCAATTAAACATTGAAGATCAAGGAAACACAAAGCATTACTGAATAAAAACTTATATTAAAAGGAACTTACAACCAAAGTAATAAAGCAGCTTCAAACCAACCCAATGTAGCAAGGGAGTTAACAACTCATTACAATGGAAAAACTCAAGTCTAAAATGGATTTTGTGAAGGAAAGCATGGATGATTCTAGCAATCAGCCAAAGACTATTTATACTATAAAAGACACTTAATTAGGAGTAAATGGCCGGCCTTAAACAACCACTTTTAGTGCCACAAAGGTGGTGTAAACAGCCGGAGTAAAGCTTCTGGCGTTAAACCACAGGGGCGACCTTCAGGAACCGCAGGGGCGTTGAAGTCAAAAACGCTTGATCTTCTTCATGGCCGTAGGGGCGGCTAAGATGGTCTGCTGGGGCGGATCTTCAATGCTCTTCAAACGTCTGACCCTTCAACTTCCTGAAGTTTTTGATGCCAAGGCGCAGGGGCGCCTCCAAGGTCAGTGCAGGGGCGGTGGCGAGGACTCTTCGTCTTCTAGCTCCCAGGGCGAGGCGCAGTGGGAGGCGCAGGGGCGCTGGTCTTCGTCTCTTCAGGGTAGGTCACCGTAGGGGCGCCGATGGGTGGCGCAGGGGCGGTGACATGCATCTTGGCCGGCGCTGGTGAAGGCGCAGGGGGTGCTCCGGTGGAAGGCTTCACCCGCTGGGGCGGCTGCAAGGACCCGTTGGGGCGGTGAAGTAGCAAAAGCTTCACTTCGTAATTTCTCTTCACTCCTAAGTGCTTATAACTCCTTCTTTAGCTTCTTTTGGTCTTCTTCTTCTGGATCAAGGAGTTAGTAGCATAAACTGACACAAATGTAATAAAAAGACTCTAAAAACTACCCTAAATGATAGTGATTCCATCACCTATCAAACTCCCCCATACTTAGACCTTTTACTCGTCCCGAGTAAAATACATGATATCAATTAGACTCAAGGTCTCAGGAAGCAAGGGAAAGAAAGAAAAGGTGATGAAAACAAAAGAAAAACCAAGAAAGAAAGAAAGAAAAGAGAGGAAATGTGAGAAAATGAAATACTACCATCCTTATCGCTCCAAGAGTGGCCTACCCGGACAACCTCCTTATGTCTCCCCTTCTTATGTCACCAAACGCCGGAAGGGAATCCTACACTTGATGTTGCTCATTTTGCCAAGGCGCCCTTTTGGGTTTTCACCTTGCCACTCTTCTTTTCTCACTTTAACTCACATCCCTCAAGTCCAATTTTGCACCAACCTAAGGTTGGTCGGACTACCTTCTTCCGCCTTTTTGGGTTTTCGGTTTATCCAAGGATTTTCATGCCCCTTTCATTTTCTTTGGCTTTTTCTCTCTCTTTTTTTTGTGAATTGGAAACTGAATATTAAAATGCAAGAAACAACAACTCAAATAAAATGCAACTATACATGACAATTCCCTCCCCCATACTTGAAGTACACTTTGTCCCCAAAGTGGAAATGATGCAAAGATAAAATGTGGGAAAGGGAAAAAAATAATAGCATCAGTGGGATGGTCTAGCGGGACCATCCGGACCATCCTCCGGTGGATACGGGAAATGGGAGAAGAAGTGCTCCTGCCGCCGGTAGAGTGCGTCGATACGGCTCTCCTGAGCGTCCATCCTCTCTCTAAATGAAGCCTCATAGCTAGCTTGCCAAGCTAGCCGCTGAGTCTCCAACTGGTGCTGATGGGCCGCCTGCCAAGCATCCTGACGACGGTCAAAATGCGAGGTCAACGAAGAGCTGAAACTGGACTGCCATGCTTGCTGTTGGTCAAGCATGGACTGCTGATACCCGGTCTGCCATGCCTGATGCTGTGTGGTCAAAGCAGCCATCTGAGCCTGCAGACTCTCCATGGTCTGCCTATCATGTGCTGTCGTGTGGTCTCGGCTGGAGCCAACTGCATATCTCCCAACCATATCGACCTGTGGCCGTCTCGGAGGAACTAGGTCAGATGGTACATATAGGTCGGAGAGCTCGTCTCCTAGTGGAAGTCGTCGGGATAGGTATGTGACATGACTCCCATCAGCGAGTGATAACCAAAACCGATGCTCCCTGTCTCTCTTGAGGAGCCTGCACCTCCTCAACATATCCTCTGTATAAAGCGGGGCCTCTAGTCTATCCTACAGGGTATCAAGATTCATCACCCGTGCGGCTAATAAGGTAATGATCCCGCCTCCCACAATGTCACGAGGCTCATTCCTCCTAATCCGCTTTAAAGCGTTAAGGAAGAGATATGCCCAATCCGGCACCCATTCGTTGGGTGACAAGCGTTTAGCAGCGGAAGGTCCTTGAGAGCGACCTTATTCTCATCTTTGTGTCCACCAAAGATACTCACGAAGACCTTTGAGATGAGCCTCAAACAGGGGTGAGTGAATTTGTTGGAGTACTCACTTCCTGCATGAAACTCCGACCTAGTGGCGGCCTGCCAAAATTCCAACAAATCGGGCATCGGAATGGGTTCCATCCAGTCATCGGAAGCTGCAATGGTCACCCGTAATGCCTCCTGTATTGGGGTGTAATCCAATGTGTACTTCCTCTTGTTGTACTTGAATGAAAGTCCAACGCACAAATGGTCTTCCGTCACCATTTTGAATGTGGCTACGAATTGCCGGCTGAGTTCGGGGTAAGTTGGGGCTGTCATAATCAGGAAGTCTCCGAGCCCAGCATTGTTGAGGAATTCCTGCATGCTCTCTAACATACCCAAATGTTCCAAGGTTGGAGCATCTAGGAACCGAGTTGCGTACACTTCCCGGCTTTGAGCAATCTGATACCGATCCTTCTCTCCTTCCGTCGACTTGTATTTCCTTTGTGATTCCATCTCTTGCAATTGATCAAGTAAAAGGGTTAGAAAGTTCAACAATTTGATCAAGAGACGAACCTTCTGTCGTACTTTCCGCAAGGGCGGATGAAGCAGGCGTAGGGGCGGCTTGACGCGGGGGCGGCAGCTTGCAGGCGCAGGGGCGGGCGAAGAGCAGAGGGCGATTCTTGGGTTTCGGCGAAGGTGGTGGCGATGGGGGCTGTTCCGGCATTCTGGTTGCTGTCATCGGAGGGGAGATCGGTGGTTTAGACTAAGAGGGTCGTGGTGGTGTTTATGTGAAGGAGGGGAGAGGGTCAATGTGGTGGTTGAGTGAAGGTGGTGACGCAGGGTTGCCGGAGGAGGCGCGACAATGTTAGAGGGCAGCGGTGCGAAGGTTTCCGGAGGTGCGAGGGTGTGGGAGGCAAAGCGGCTAGGGTTCGAAGGATGAATGGAGGTGGGTTGAAGTTGGGGGTAGATGTAGGTTATTTTTGGGACGTATATTTTTTCTTTCCTTAACAGAGCCGCAGGGGCGGCGTTTGTCACCGCGGGGGTGGTGACAAGGGAGAGGGGGCACGCAGCCTCAGCGCCGGGGGCGGGGCTGAGGATGAGTGTCAAGGGTGCCCGCCGCAGGGGCGGAGTGATGCTGCCGCGGGGGCGGTGACTGTGATGTCACAGCGCAGGCCCAGCGCTGGGTGCGGTGTTGGGCATGGGTGTCACCGCAGGGGCGGGGGTTAGATCCGCATGGGCGGTTTCTTGACAGTAGCTCCTCTTCTTATTCCTTCGGGTTGCCTCTCGAATTAGCGCCTTTGTTTTACGTCGTTGGCTCGACGTAAGGGCTCTTCCTCTATGATTTGGCCTCTTCTAGCACCCCCTTCGGGTTTACAACCGTTTGAGAAGGTAACCCGCCGGAGGACCTTGTTTCAATTCGAGTAATGGCTTCCGCCATTTGGCCAACCTGCTTCTCAAGATTCTTGATGCTTGATTGTGTAGTTTGGATATGAGTAGCAAAGTGTTTAGTCAAAACCTGCAGCATATCTTAAGTTGTTTGATACTTACCTTGACGAGGCTGTTGTTGTGGGTTTTGCTGATCCATCCAACGAAAGTTCTGTTGGTCACGCCAATTTGGAATGAAGTTCTGAGCATAGGGATCATTCCTAGGTCTTTGCTGTTGTGGTTGTCCATACCCCATAGCGTTCACCTCAGCATCATCATCCTGGACTTGTGGACACATGTCCGTCGGATGGTATGGATCAGCACATACCCCACATGCTTTGAGCTATTGTGGAGTTCCCATAAGTGTTAGCCTCTTCACCATTTCCTTCAATCCCGCTAGCTCAGTGGAAATCTTACTCCTCCCAGAACACACAGCATGGACTCCTTTCTTAGCCGGGGTGCTTCCAAAGTTCAGAGTTCCTTCTGCTAGTTCCTGCATCTTTTCCAAAGCAAGGTCAGGGGTAGAGTTAAGAATATTACCTCTGCAAGTCGTATCGACGATCCTCCTTTCATTGTCTAGCAAGCCATTGTACAAGTACAAGACTAGATCTTGAGTTGAATATCCGTGAAAAAGACAGCTGGATCGGAGACGCGCAAACCTCTCGAAATACTCGTAGAGAGTTTTATTCTCCTCTTACTCGATGTTGCTTATAGCTTTCTTCAAGCTATTAGCCTTCTTGGCCGGAAAGTACTTCTCCAAAAACGCCTTGTGAAGGTTCTCCCAAGTTTCAATGCTCCCGGATGGAAGGTGGTAATACCAATCATCCGAAGAATCGTTGAGCGTGAAACCGAATGCTCTCATCTTGATTTGCTCTTCAGTAATGTTGGCCGGCTTCATGCTCATACACACGGTATGGAACTTCCCAAGGTGTTTGATGGAGTCTTCACCACTTAGCCAATGGAAGGATGGAAGTAAGTGAATAAGGCCCGGTTTGAGCTCAAAGTTGACTCCTTTCCCTAGTGTCGGTATAGCAACCGCAAGAGGGTTTTGAGCCAAAGTGGGCTGCGTAAGCTGACGAAGAGTACGGTCAACCATCTCTTGTTGAAGTTGTTGTTGTCTTTGTTTCCGGATGTGTGTTCTCACAATTTCTGGATCAACAGTAGCAAGATTTGGGTTAGTAGCACGGGTTTGAGCCATAAAAATGGTTCAAACCAAATAAATCAATAATAACAGTAAAACACACAAACTCCCCGGCAACGGCGCCAAAATTTGACCGACGGTATTTCTATGGTCGTCTATACCCAATCAAAAGTAAATCCCGACTTAGCACTAAGAACAAGTATAGTGATTAGGTAAGGGTCGAACCCAAGAGAGTTTGATGGTTTTAGATGTGATTATTGATTTCTTGTAACAAGTAACCGGGGGGGGGGGGGGGGT
>BSUD01000005.1:129774385-129809727 GCA_033239045.1 Fagopyrum esculentum | reverse complement strand
TATATATATATATATATATATATATATATATATATATATATATATATATATATATATATATATATATATATATTATCTGTATTTATACCATTATATTATTATCAAGAATATATTTTACGGGAGCAATTTATGTATCGAAAACTATATTTACACGAGTATACATTTTGTTTATATTTTCAGTATATTTATTTTGTGGTTTATTTTCGGAAAGATTCGGAAAATCTTTCCGACTCGAAAAATCCGTTCCGAATATTTAATCGAGTTAGTTATATTAAATCACTCATCTTTAGTATTTCTTTTTCTCCTATTTACTTTTTTCCCCCTATTTCCTTCTCTTCTTTCTATTTCTTGTTTCTTTCCTTCTGCGTTGGCTTCTGCGTTGGCGTGATACGCTCAGACCGACTCCTCGTTCGCCTCCGTCACCTGGTGACTACCAAGCCGCTACTCCCCTCCTCTCCTTTTGTACTTCCCCACCTGCTGAACCGCTTTCCCCCTCTCTGTTGCACGCTCCAACTGCCGGAATCAGTTGAGAGACTTCGGACCACCAGGGCTCGCCGGAACGCTGGGGAGGCGCCTCTGCACCGCCGCCTTGAGCCAATCGGAACACTAGATGTCAGAGACCGCTGCCTCTGTTGCCAGAAAATCAGGAGGCAGCCTTTCCACACGAAGGAGCACTCCTTGCCGCCGCCGGAGGAGCCCAGCCGTCTCGCCCTGCCGTCGCCTTCTCTGTCGCCAGAATCCGGAACTCTTGGCCTCGCTGCAAGCCGCCGCCGGAGCCTGTGTGCCTCCCTTCCTGCGCCGCCTCCCTTGCGATCCTTCAGCCAACCCTTCCAACAGGAGGTTGAAGAAGAGTTCATTTTACAGTTTTACAATTTTGGCCCCTAAAATTGTCATAATTGCAAACTGCACCCACATCATCATATATATTGTAGTTTTGAACCCACTCTTTTGGAATTGCTACTTATGCCCCTGCTGATTTGTATAATCACGGCCTTGACCCATTATTCTTGAGATATGCAGTTTTTGCCCTTGTGAATAAATCATAGTTTTGACCTAAAGAGTATTTCGGAAATATGACCCGAGTTTGGTGAGTTTCATAGTTGCCCGGAAAAGTCGATTTCGGGTTTGACCCATATTTATAAAATGGTATAAGTCACTCCGGGAAATGTTTTACGGGTTTTTAACCTTGTTTTCAAAGCGGATTTTCCTTAGAATATTATACGTTATATTATGTTTCAAATTTATCATACAAGCTAAATTTCCTTAACTTTGGTTTTAGGTCCGGAAGCGGCCGTTATAGACCTATAAATCCAATCTCGACGTCCGTAGATCATCTTCAACCTTGGATCGTGTGTGAGTACCTTCTTCCTCGATCTAGTTATGTTTAGTGGAAGAATCATGCTAGGTTGGATCTAGCATAAATTAGTGCAAATGCCAAGTAGTGGCTTGGAAGCTTTATGTGAGTGGTTGAGGTTATTGATGCCCTATAACTTGTGGTGTGTGATTGTTCGCCCGAAAAGGTGTGCAAATAAGTTTTAAATTTATAAAACTAGAATAAAAGCAAGCGAAACCGCAGTGTACGGATCGGCGTAGTTAAGCAAGTATTCCAGAGTATCGAACTCAGGGATTTGGGGGATCAAATTCAGTTCACAAATTATCGAGCAATGAAAATAGAAGCTTTTGCAAATATTGGGGAAAACAGCAACCCTAAAGATCCGGATGTCAAATTGTGGCAATCGATTCAAGATATACTATAGATATAAGGACAGAGTTGAGGTTTGCAAAGGTATACTAAGGTAAGGTAATGTACGGCGAAGTTCCAAAACCCTATATGTCTAACCCAAAGACTCTCTCTATAAAGGTTGTTGAGGCTGCAATATAGAAACGATCTAAGGACAAGAATTGATCTCAAATACCCAAACTTGTAACCCAAGGATCAAAACTAACTAAACCGATTAAGGTTGCGACACTCGAAATCGAAGTAGAGGTTGTTGAGGCTTCACTACTACCTAGAAAAGGGCAAACCTAGACTAGATTAAAGCTAATCTTTAACTTTGGATAAAAGTAAAAGCAAAATTCATAAATTGGAGTAAATCACGGCTAGATCTTAAGAATCACGGCCGTGGAAACCTAAGAACAGGCCGTGATTTAGGGTGTCGACGATATTTCTCGCACTCTCAGGGTCCAATCAAATTACGATCGATCTATCATTATCTAAGCCACAATTATTAACCCTTCACCTTAGAATTGCTAAAGGTTTTAGCCAATAACCATCATCATCAATTCAATAATCAAGTTTAAAGAGAAAATGGACGAAAACCTCAAAAACTCAATGACTATCAAATAACCAATCTCAAATCCAATAACAAATATTTGTATTGAATGAATGCAGAAAAAAGGAATAGAAATCCTCACAATAATCTTAAGAAACAATGAAGAGCGGGGTGTCAATCCGTCTCCAAAGATAAACCCTAAGATAATCTCGAAGTACACAATCTCCAAAATGCCTCCTTCTCCGAATCTTCCCTGTACGCAATAAAATCTTCAAGCCTCCCTCTCTTTGGGGATCCAAATCCTAGGGCTGTCACCGTCCTCCTTCAATGTTGAAGGCTATCGAATATATGTAGGGATAAATCTAGAGTTTAAAGGTAAAACCCTAGAAATCTGGGCTGAAAAGAAGTCGAGTGCGCTGGTATCAGAAGATACTCTGGCGCGTCAGACGGTATCAGAGAATACTTTGGGCCGCGTCCGAAGGTATCAGAAAATACTTTGCCGCGTCAGACGGTATCAGAAGATACTTTGGCGCGTCCTAAATTCCTTTTATGCTCCTTTTTGTCCCGCTTCAAGGCTTAATCCTTAAATGTGCCATCTTGGCTCCATAATTCGCCAAATTACCTACAAATGCAATAAAACTCTATGTAGACCTCTATTCTTGCAAAGTAGGTGAATATAACCATAAATGCCATGAATATATGTCTATGTATGCAAAATAAAGGGAAAATCTATATAAATACATGCCTAAAAGTAGGTAATAATTCATGTCATCAGTGATCTTGAGTTGTTATATAATTGTGAGCCTCGTGGTTGATCTTGTGAGACTTGAGGTGATATTTATATGTTGGTTAAGATTGCGGAGTTAGAATGAGAGTATCCTAGCACTTGGGGCTATAGTGGAGATCTCGTGAGTTTATGAGGGCTAGGGGTGTATCCTAGATTATGAGAGTGTATGACCTAGTAAGATGATATAGGACTAGAAGTCTAAGGACTTCTAGTTTGTGAGTAGTTGTTGATTATCGTGCCTTGTCTTGAACAGGCTTTGGTTATATTCCTTCGGAGAGTGATATCGGTTTCGTTTAGCTTTGAGACGAGGTAAATCCTCGGACTTACTTAGCTGATTTTATGCATCATATGGATACATTATGGTGGTGTGTGTTTTATCGCTTTTGATCATGATACTGGATTAGGATTACTTAACTATATATATTATTTGACCCATTGTTACTATTATTATCGGGCAGTGACATCACTGCCCAACTCCCGAGGGAGACTGGTGTTCGCCACTTAGCGTGCGTGCAAATAAGTCTTAAATTTATAAAACTAGAATCAAGAAAGCGAACCCGCAGTGTACAGATCGACGTAGTTAAGCAAGAATTCCAGAGTGTCGAACTCAGGGATTTGGGGAGGATAAATTCAGTTATAAAAACTGTCAAGCAAGTAATGTATGAAGCTTTGCAAATATTGGGAAAACAGCAACCCTAAGGATCCAGGTATCCAGTTGTGGCAATCGATTCAAGATATACTAAAGATATAAGGACAGAGTTGAGGTTTGCAAAGGTATTTGAATGTAAGGTAATGTACGGTGAAGTTCCAAAACCTTATATGACTTACCCAAAGACACTCTCTATAAAGGTTGTTGAGGCTTCAGTATAGAAAGGATCTAAAGGTAAGAATTGATCTTAAATACCCAAACTTGTAACCCAATGATCAAGATAGCCTCAAACGGTTAAGGTTGTGACACTCGAAACCGAAATAGAGGATGTTGAGTCTCACTACTACCTAAAAAAGACAAGTCAGGACTAGATTAAAGCAAATCTTTAACTTTGGATTAATTTAAAAGCAAGGTTCGTAAACTGGTATAAATTACGGCTGGATCTTGAGATTCCACGGCCGTGGAACTCAAGAACAACCCGTAATTTTGGGTGTCGATGAGGTTTCTCTAACTCTCAAGGTCCAATTTGTTTAAGAACGATCTATCATCATCTAAGCCACAACTATCAACCCTTCACCTTAAAATTGCTAAGGGGTTTTAGCCAACAATCATCATTTGATATCAATAATTATGTTTAAGAAGAATGAAAGATGGAAAACCTTCGAAACTTCAATAAAACTCAAATCAAAACTCAAATCCACACACACAAAGAGATAAGTGTATAACCGATTCGGAAACAACACGAACAAATCACAATCCTTGGTGAGAACGAAGAACGGGATGTCAATCCGTCTTCTAATCAAATCAAAGGACAAAAGAGCCTAACTTACGCCACAAGCAACAAAATCTTCAAACCCTAAGCACGTGTATGCAATCGATAATCCACGTAAGCAGCCGTCTAAACGAAGGTTCCGAATTCTCTCTTCTCCAGCCTTTTTATAGGGTGAGAAAAAGATATCTCGTATGTCCAATATGTAGAAAACGTGGCAATTAATGATTCGGAAAAAGATTGCCCAAATCACGGTCTTCAGAGATTCCATGACCGTGGAATGTAGGCGTGGAAAATATTACGATGATTCTAACCTTCCACGACCGTAATTTACATCGTGGAACTCACTGGGTAGCTCAATGATCAAATCCACGTTCATGATGGAAGTTCCACGGCCGTGGAAATGGGGTGTGGAAGTCATATTCCCTTTGTTTTGCAATTATTTCGTGCCATTCTTCATCTTTACTCCTTCCTTAGCTTCTTAATGTGTATCCTCATCTTCCTAGGTGATCAATTCCTTCTTGATTGCCATCAAACGATCCAATTCCAGCTCTTATTCACCTACAATCAATACAAAGCATAGTGTAGATCTCCATATCGAAAATATAGATGAATAAGCTAACTATTGCTTCTATACTCTATCCATGAACACAATAATGAATGAAAAACAACTAGAAAACGTGCCTATAATATCACAATATTTCATGCTAACAAAATACTCTATACTTGCCACTTGCTTGTCCCCAAGCAAGGTTTTCGAAAGCTTAGAACATAGTTAGGATGAAATATGCATGCAACTCAAAACAAAACATCTTTTTGGGTGAATGTGATTCTAGTCAATAGATCAACCTCAAACCTTGCTTCATTCATCATTGAAAACGCCCACACACACAAACCAAAGGATGTAGAGAAAAGAAACTTCACAAGTTACTTAAACCTCAAAACAAACATCATAACCTTCAAGTATTGTCAAAATCAAGAGTAAGAAACTTCAATTTAGATCACTAAGTCATATAACACTCTTTTGATCTTAAGGACTTTCAAGTAAAGGTCTAGAATGCAGAAAGGAAGGAAACTTGTAAGGGATGTGGTGCATGAATCCGGGAAAAGGAATAACCCAACTTTTTTTTACTTTTTCTTTTGATTTTGCAACACCATCAACTTAGAGCTTTGCTCTTTTCTTTATTTTTCGACTTTACTTTTGGAAATATGGACAGCGGTGCACAAAAACCGAAGCCTAGGAGATTGGCGTTTCTCAATTTCGAGATGCCTCAAACCCTTGATGCACATACCATAATCCGTTAGGAATATCGCTCAATCCGACTTTGGCAAGACACAAACACCCGGCTATGTGAATGGTGCCGAGTTACTCATCGTCATGATTGACTTCCCCAAACCTACAATTTCTTTCTATTCTTTGAATGCAAAATTTTGCTTTCATGGCCCTCCCACATCAAACATGCCAAATACTCAACTCCTCCAAATTCCCGGATAGGTAAGGGAGGCTATTATTTCATTGAGGGGCTAAATGATCAAAGAAAGAAGTAAGAAAATCGAAATGCCTTAATCATTTCAATAAGATGTATAAGAACTCATCATGCAATTTCAACTTCAATTTCTCAAATTTATTTAGATAAAACTTTCACATTATGAAACTTGCAAGTAAAGATAAACAACTCATTCAATCTCTTTTCAATTCATAATTTCGTTTAAGCATGCAATTGTTATCAAGAACTCATTCCACAAGTAAGATTTATCATAGGAATCATCTCAATTCTTAGAAGCACAAAAATTTTCAAAAATTTTCAAAATTTTATGGGTTTTTCAAAACTATTTTCATTCAATGCAATAATGAAACGTGTGACTATGAAACAAAACATGCGATAGTGTCATGGATAAAAGCAAGCAAAGTAGTAGTAGAGTTATTACACACATAGTCACACCCCACCCCATACTTAGGACCAACATTGTCCTCAATGTTCAAGAACAAGAAATAAAGAAAAGAAAGAAAAGAAAAATGAACTCACTAAACGGTGGTGGGGCGGCTGAAACTGTCGATCGTGAAACTCATCACTACGGCGGCGGTGGTGGTGGGAATGGGCAGAAGTCATGACTGTAGTACCGCCCAAACTGCTGGCGGTACATATTGCTCATCATCTCATCGTACTGCTGAGTCCTCTCCTCCTGCCGGTCCCTGTGGATCTCCAAGTCGCCCACTCTCTTGGATAAGTTGTCGGCCCATGCCGGCAACTGCTCGTACCATGCAAGTGGCTGGCTATACCATGCGGGAGCGTACTGGGGAGCCGGTGCTGCTAGTGGTGCTGGCGGCTGGGTGTACCAAGGTGGAGGAGCTCCCATCCACTCCGGCTGCACTCCATACCAAGTTGGAGGAGCATCCATCTAGGTCGGTCTCTCGCTCACACTGGCACGGCAAGAAGATGAAGCACCGGAAGGCCTAGAAGGGCGAAGAGAATGTCTCGGTAAATCTGGGAAGGTAATCGGCTGATCCGGAAAGGTGCCAAAATCAGCATTATCACCTCCTCCACCATAATCCTCTCCTCCTACCTCCTCCTCTACATCTACAACTGGAGGCTCCTCGGGAATGTACGGGGGTGTTGGTAGTCTATTCGTATGCATAACAACGAATGTCTCCTTCCAATTATGGCGCCCGGCCATAATGGAATACTTAGGAAGCCAAATAATATCCCTGCCTCCTCTATCATCCCATGGCATAGCAGCTGTAGGTGGGGCTCGGTGTCTAGGAAAAACAATACCCCTAGTCATGAGGCTGTTGAGACCTAAAGGTCTCGCTGCTATCCTAGTACAAGCAGAGTAGTCTATCCCCAACTGTGTAGCAATGTGGGTCACCATCCTACCATATCCAATGTTCCCCGCCCTCTTATTTTTCAGCTTGCTCATAGTGGCGGCTAAGAGGTTCGCACAGTCAGCTGGTCTACCATGGAGCATGCAATACAAGAGAAACAACTTACCGGTCTTGATTTTTTGCGGGGTCTCGGTCCTAGGAAATAGGCACTCGGAAAGGACCCTATGAGCTATCTTCAAGGCTAAGTGGTAGATAAGCTTAGCCTTGGTGTTGGCCGGTTGCCAACGATCCTCACTTGCATTTATCATTGCAATCTCCCTCCAGAAGTCCTTAGCGTATACACCGCTAGGGAATCGACCATTGAAGGTCTCATGGAACCCAAAGAAGGCTCCAAACTGCTGGATGGAGAACTCATAGTCCGTCTCCATCAATCTGAAAGATACCTTCCTATCGACGGCACTGTGCTCGAAGGAGATAGCAAACTCCCTCGTGATCTCCTCATACGCATACGCTTGAATAGCGGAAAAGACAATCAGACCCGCCCTATCTAAGAGCCATGTCAAATCTCCTATTACATTGAGAGGCTCTAAATCCTCAAGCAAAAGATACCTCGGTGCTATGACCATCCGTTTCTCAATTTTCTCTAAGGCTTCAAGGTAGTTAGGTGGGATGCTTGGGATTCTAGGGCCTGATGGTGATGGTGGAGGTGATGGAGGGGCTTGGGAAGAGGAAGAACTGTCACCCCTTCTCTTTTTCTTTCCTGCACTCCGTGTATACATTTTTCTCACAAACCAGAAAAAATCACGGCCTGTTCTTGAGGTTCCACGGCCGTGGAAATCCCAGGTGCCGTAATTTCTCACTGTTTCTCTCAAATCTCCACAAATTTAACAATCAATTCAGCAGAACCTGTCCTAAACTAATTCCAATCTCAATCCTATTCAAATTTTGTAAGTTCTTGCAGAAATCGAACCCGAATTGACAAAGAAAGGAATGAGAGTAAAAACCTAGGTGTTCGCTCAAAAGGGTGTGCGTCAAAGTCTTAATATTTATATCTAGAACTCAGAAGCAAAGCGAACCCGCAGTGTACGGATCGGCTGTAGAAAGGTAAGAATTCCAGAGTCGAACTCAGGGATTTGGTGAGAAAAATTCCAATTTCAATTATCTAGCGAAAGTATAAAAGCTTTTGTGATGCGATAAAGAGAGAAATGATTCCAAGGATTCAAGTATCCGATTTAGGCTTTCGATTCAAGACACTTCTATATGTATAGGACAGAATTTATATTGCCAAGATTAAATGTTCAAAGGTAGGATTCGCACGATGAAGTTCCGAAACCTATATGGCTAATCTATAGGTTCTCTCTATAAGGGTTGTTGAGACTGCAATATAGAAAGATCTAAAGACAAGAATTATGTTCGAACTAACTATCTAAAACTCCAGGATATGACTCTCCAAAGTATGAATAGGAAGCACACTTAAAAACTTAATAAAGGATGTTGAGTCTCTTTATTACCCAAATCTTGCAATTTTAATCTATTAAATGTAGAAACAGGTTTGAAGTGCGTTCAAACATTCAAATAGAGGGTAAAAAGGTTAATCAAGATTGGGGTTTAGGCAAGGATTAGTTTTGATTAAAGATTGATTCAATTAAAGTTCGTCAGAAGGATAAATCGCCCTGTTCATAATAAAAATCGGCCGATTTTCCTCAAGAACAGCCCGATTTTCCTGTTTGTCGCAAAACTAAATTCTAAATTCTCAGGATCCTAATGTTTGAATGAGTTCAGTCTATCATCATCTAAGCCTTAATCATCAACTATTCTCCCCAGAATCACAAGGTTTTTAGCCAACCATTTTCAAAATCGAATCAAATTAATTATTGAAGAAGATATCGCAAAGAAACCAAATCTTGAACGGAAAAATTCTATAACTCTCAAATCTGTAAAACAATCGTCAAATCTGTTCAAAGTATCTCTCAACAACTCAATTTCGTGTTCACAAACCACAAACAAAACAATGGGATAAAGAAATCTCACAATCAAAGATCAAGAATGACTTTCCGGCAAAAGCTCTTCAATCTCTCTCCAAGAATCGTTGATTTCTCCAAAACGTGTAAAGATTCTCCGATGCCACCTCCTCGTCTTCGCTCGTAGGGTTCTCCTCTATAGTTTCTTTCAGGTGGGCCGTTTGGCAAAAGCTTCTATCTAGCCCAAATTAATTGGGCTTTATGTCGTCTTTTCATTTGGCCGAATCGTGAAGAAAATCGACCTAGTCGATTTAGGTGCAAAACCGTTCGATTTCATCCAATGAAAATCGTCCGATTTATATATCTGTTGGCACGATTTTCTTCAACAGAAAGTGTTCTTCTTTTGCTTCGTTTTCTATGCTTCTCCTTTGCAATTCCTTAGCTCTTTTGTGATCCTTCAAAGGCTCCTTTAGCTTCCTTAACATCCTTGGATGCTTCTTGCTCCATTATTGCTTCCAATTCAACTCTATTTACCTGTAATTCATCAAAATCTCGTGTAGACCTCTATTTCCGACAATTGACTGAATAGAACATAAAAGGTACGCAAAATCCCTCTAAATGCAAGGTAAATAGAGATAATGTGCTGCAATATGCATGAATATAATGATACATAATTCATGTTATCACTAGGGTTTTGGATTTTTGAATCCAAATTCCGCCTTCTTGAAGGATTGTTCCCTTGTTCCGTTGATTAGATCTTGTAGATGGATGAGAGTACTTCACTTTAGCACAAAGAATCGCTTGATTTGGTTACAAAACGAGGATTTGGGAGTGGAATGGAGTTTTCGGCGATTTTGGGCGTGGAATGGAGTTTGGGGATGAAATTGTGAAGGAAGGTGGTTTATATAGTGGCCGTAAAAAATTTTGAAAACTACGGTCACTCGGGGTGTTCCACGGCCGTGGAAATGTACGGATCCGTGGTTTTTGTGAATTTTCTCAGCTTTTACAAAATTACGGTCACTATAGCATCCACGACCGTGGAATTGGCCGTGGAACTCTCTGTGTTGTTCTAAAGCTCCAATTTCGTCAATTATTTCGACGTTTCCTCCTTCAACTCCGTATTCCTCGTTCCTACATCCAAAAACACAACACACGGAAGATATTGAAGGCAAAACAAAACAAAAACGTCTAAACTACTCTAAACTAGGAATGAAAACGAAAATGCAATAGCTTGGGTTGCCTCCCAAGAAACGCTTGTTTAAGGTCCGTAGCTAGACCGTACTTGCCTTTATTCAAGTGCGGTAGGTGCGAACTCCTCAGCTTGGAGCTCCGGTGAGTATTTCTTCAATCGTTGACCGTTCACCTTGAAACTTCCGCTCTTTTCACCCCATACTTCAACTGCACCATGGAGAAATACATGTTTGAATAGATAAGGTCCAGTCCAACGCGATTTAAGCTGACCTGGAAAGAGCCAAAGTCGCGAATTGAAAAGGAGGACTTGATCTCCTTCCTTACGGGTCCTTTGGAATGATATGCTTATCATGCCAACGCTTCGCTCTCTCCTTGTATATCTTGGCGTTCTCATAGGCGTTTAAGCGAAGTTCTTCAAGCTCATTAAGATCCAACAGGCGCTTCTCGCCTGCTTCTTTCATGCCTAAGTTCAACCACTTAATTGCCCAATACGCCTTGTGTTCCAACTCTACCGGTAAGTGACAAGACTTCCCATACACAAGGTTGTATGGTGTCGTTCGTATGGAATCTTATATGCAGTCCGGTATGCCCATAGCGCATCGTCTAGCTTCAAAGACCAATCATTCTTTGTCCTTGAAACTGTTTTCTCTAGGATGCCCTTGATCTCTCTATTCGAAATCTCCACTTGTCCACTCGTTTGTGGATGATAGGGAGTGGCGATCTTGTGAGTCACCCCATACTTAGCTAGGAGAGCTTTGAATCGTCGGGCAATGAAGTGTGAACCTCCATCACTAATAATAGTCCGCGGTGTCCCAAACCTTGGGAAAATAGTTCTATTAAAAAACTTTATAACAACCGCGGCATCATTAGTAGGAGAGGCTAAAACTTCTACCCATCTCAAAACATAATCCACCGCTAAGAGTATGTATTGATTCCCGCAAGACGATGGGAAGGGTCCCATAAAGTCGACTCCCTAAACGTCGAAGATCTCTACCTCTTGTATATTGTTGAGAGGCATCTCGTTTCTCCTAGATATGTTTCCTGTTCTTTGACAAGCATCGCAGCAGGAAACAAAGGTTTGCACATCCTTAAACAAAGAAGGCCAAAAGAAACCGGATTGCAATACCTTAGCGCTAGTTTTATTGGAACTAGCGTGTCCTTCACAAGGTAGTGAATGACAATGACGGATGACGCTTTGCATCTCCTCTTCCGGCACACATCTTCAAATGATGCCGTCTGGACCTCTCTTGAAGAATAGAGGTTCGTTCCAAAAGTATTGTCGGACATCCCTAAAGAACTTCTTTCTTTGTGCGTAGGATAATCCGGGAGTTATTTCCTGACAAACCAAGTGATTAACAAAATCAACAAACCATGGTTCGTTACCTCTTGATATGGTGTCGATGCACTCCTCTATGATGTGTAAGTGTACATCCGGGAAGGAGTCATCTATAGGTAGATCGTCGTCTTCTAGATGTGGTAGACGACTCAAATGATCCGCAACAGAATTTTCGGAACCTTTCTTGTCGCGGATCTCTAGATCGAATTCTTGAAGGAGAAGAATCCATCTAATCAGTCTCGGTTTTGCATCCTTCTTAGCAAGCAAATACCGAATTGCCGAATGGTCCGTGCATACTATCACCTTCGAACCTACAAGATAAGAACGAAACTTTTCAAATGCATATACAACGGCCAAAAATTCTTTTTCCGTAGTGGCGTAGTTGAGCTGCACTTCATCTAGCGTCTTGCTAGCGTAATAGATGGCGTGTGTGCGGCCATCCTTCTTTTGTCCCAGCACAGCCCCAAAAGCTACGTCACTCGCATCACACATAACCTCGAATGGAAGACTCTAGTTCGGAGGTTGTATGATTGGGACTGAGATTAGAGCTTCCCGGATCCTGTTAAATGCATCTAAACATTCCTTCGAAAAGTCAAAAACTGCAACTTTCATCAATAGATTAGTGAGCGGTTTTGATATCTTAGAAAAGTCTTTGATGAAACGTCTATAGAATCCGGCGTGTCCTAGGAAGCTTCTTATCCCTTTCACTGAAGATGGAGGAGGGAGCTTCTCTATGGTCTCTATCTTAGCCTTATCTACCTCAATCCCTCTATTAGAGATCAAGTGTCCTAAGACAATACCTTCTTTTACCATGAATTGACACTTTTCCCAATTGAGAACTAGGTTAGTGTCTTCGCACCTTTGAAGCACAAGAGAAAGGTTAGAAAGGCAATGATCAAAAGAGGAACCATAAACAGAGAAATCGTCCATGAAAACCTCCATAATCTCTTATATATATTCCGAGAAGATAGCCATCATGCACCTTTGGAAGGTGGCTGGGGCGTTGCAAAGCCCGAACGGCATTCTCCTATAAGCGAACGTACCCCATGGGCACGTAAATGTGGTCTTTTCTTGATCGTCCGGATGTATCGGGATCTGAAAGCAACCACTATAACCGTCAAGGTAACAAAAGTATGAGTGTTGTGCTAACCTCTCAAGCATTTGATCGATGAATGGCAAAGGAAAGTGATCCTTCCTTGTCGCGTTGTTCAGCTTGCGGTAGTCTATGCACATCCTCCACCCCGTTACGGTTCTTGTAGGAATGAGCTTGTTGTTTTTGCTTTTGATGACCTTCATTCCTCCCTTCTTTGGAACAACTTGAACCGGGCTTACCCACTTACTATCGGAGATAGGGTAGATAATACCTGCGTCAAGTAGCTTAAGAATCTCCTTCTTGACAACCTCCTTCATTGTCGGATTTAACCGCCGTTGAGGTCGTTGTGAAGGCTTAAAGTCTTCCTCCATTAGAATCTTGTGCATACATAGTGATGGTTTAATGCCTACAAGATCCTCTATTGTGTAGCCTAAAGCTTTCCTATGTTTCTTTAGAATAGCTATGAGCTTATTATGTTCATCTTCACTTAAATCAAACTAACAATTACCGGAAAAGTAGAATTAGTTCCTAAGAATGCATACCGAAGATGTGTTGGAAGCGGCTTCAATTCTATTGTTGTTGGAGTTTCAATTGGCTCTTGAGGAGTGTCCAATGCTTCCTTAGAAGTCTCTAAAGGTGGAAGAGTGGTTGAAGAAGGATCAAGAGAATTGGTGGAAAGAACGTGATTGTCCTTTAAATTCTCCAAAATTATGGCACCTTTGTTAGTTCCACGGCCGTGGAAATTAATTACGGTGCCTCTGGAAGTTCCACGACCGTGGAATTGGCCGTGTAACTTACTGTGGCTTTCTGAGTAGCTAATTACGGTCATCATGGAGGATTCCACGGCCGTGGAATAGCACGACTGGCCGTGGTTCCTCACGTTTTCTGACCCATCATAGAGTTTTTCAAACTCTTCTTCATGCACTTCTTGTAGCTCCTCTAAGGCTTTAATCTCATTGTTGCATTCCTCATCTTCCCCTTTCTCCGTTACGCTCATGGTAATCACCTTTTGCAACGGATCTTCGGTTAGAATTGAGCTAACTTCCTCTCTAGATGCCTCCTCGTCATGGATGTTGAACATGTCCTCTCCTAAAGCTGGATCTTTCACCAATTTTGAGAGAACGAATTCAACCTTCTCTTCTCCTATGTCGAAGGCGAGTCTAGCATTCTTGCAATCCACCATACAGCCGGAGGTTGCAAGAAACGGTCTTCCGAGTATGATCGGGACCGGAAAATATGCAGGAATGTCAAGCACAACAACATCTATGGGGACATAGAACTTACCGAGCTTGACTGGGATGTCTTTGATGATACCGACGGGACGAGTTATGGATCGATCCGCCATGTACAATGTCATCTTCACCGGTTTAGGCTCGCCTAAACCGATCTTCCTATATAAGTTAAGCGGAATGATGCTAACGCTTGCTCCTAAGTCACATAATGCATCGTATGTGACATCCCCCATTCCGATTAGAATGCAAAAAGATCCCGGATCCTTCAGCTTCGGGGGCATCTTCTCTTTCATTGTTTTGATGAGATCCGATGATTCCGAACTCATCTTGACTTCTCCAAAGTCTTCTAGTTTCCTCTTGTTAGAGAGGATTTCTTTTAAGAACTTCCCGTAAGCGGGCATACCTACAATTGCATCAATAAAAGGTATGTTAATATGTAATTTGCTCACGAGTTCAATGAACTTACCGAATTGCTTGTCTAGACGCGCTCTCGCTCTAGATTGCGGGAATGGTAGAGGCGGTTTGTAAGCTGGGGAGGAATGTAGATATCTTCCTTCTCCTTCCCCTTCTCTTTTTCCTTCTCAGCTGGAACCTCTACGAACTTAGGTTGCGGATCTGTTGTGGTTACTCCGCTCCTAGTGGTAATAGCCATCACCCTTCCTTTAGGGTTGTCCTCCGTCTTTCCGGGAAGTTTTCCTTGATATCTATGAACTTCTCCGGCCTTGCTGAATAGTTGGGTTTCTAAAGTCTTTTGGGCTTTATCAACCTTCGTTATGTGATCATCAACCTTTGTGATTCGACTCTCCAATCCTTGAAGCTTTCCCAAGATTGTCTCCAAAACGGGGTCGGATTTCTCCTTTCCCGAACTACTTGTATTGTTGGATCCTTGCCCTTGGCTTTTCAAAGGAGTGGAAGAAGATGAAGGTGGTGTTAGTAAATTTCCTGAATTGGAATGAAAATTACCGGAGTTTTGTTGTTGATTGAAACGCCAATTATCGTTCGAATTCCTGTTGTTGTTGTTGTTCCAATTGTTGTTATTCCGGTTATTGTTATTCCAATTGTTCCGGTTGTTGTTGTTGCGGTTGGTTCCTTCATTTCTTTGGTAGTTGTTGTTTCCTAGGTAACCAACGTCTTGTTCCTTTGGCTTTTGCAAGCTAGCTCTAATCACCTCTTTCAATTCCTTGATTTCGGTATTTAGGGAGAAAATTTGAGTTTGCGCTGCTTGGGTTAGCTTTGCTCCCGAATCTCCTCCTTTGGACTCCATCTTTCGGTGAGAATATCTCTCTATGATTTGGGCTTGTCTTTCAATGAAATCCCAAGCGTCTTCTTCCCTCATGTCCATGAACGTTCCACATGAAAGGGAGTGAAGCTTGAATTGTGTCTCTCCATCAAGTCCCTCATAGTTATCTCTAGTAGTCCAAGTCTTGGAATGCCATGATGTGGGCAATCCAATAGCAATTCCTGAAACCTTTCCCTAGATTGAAACAAACTTTCGTTAGGTTTCATAGAAAAAGCATTAATCTTACCTCTCAATTCCGCAATTTTGGATGGCGGAAAGAACTTAGTTAGAAACTCCGAAGAAAGATCCTCCTACGTATTAAGCTTCGCATTTGGGAGAGCTTGATACCATGCTAGAGCCTTCCCCTTCAAAGAGAAGAAGAACGGCTTGAGCTTGTAGCTGTTGGTGGTGGTCTTCTTTGGCTTCATCGTTTCCATAAGAATCTCAAAATTCTGCAAGTATTGGTGTGGAGATTCGGCACTTGTTCCGCCAAATTGATTTTGGCGAACCATGTTAATCACTTGCGGATTGAAGATAAATCCCTGAACATCTTCAGCTTCGAAGTTCACGCCAAGGCGGCGCGGTTGTTGAGTTGGATCCAGCCTTTGACCAAGCGTTCTTGGATCTTCATCCACACGAGCGGCTCTCGCACCCCCATCTGGGATACGAGGATCGATGGCTGGCCTCGGATCGTTTCGGACTTGATTGATCGTTGGATCAATGTCCTCTAGTGCCGGCATAGAATCATCACTCTCGTCTTCGGATGATTCGGTCCTAACCGACCTTGTCGGTTTGTTTTTCTTCTTCTTCTTCTTCTTAGAGTCACTCATCTCCACTATAAGTTGCAAAAAAATGACCCTAAGCTCATCATATTTAGCTTCATTTCGATCCGACTCTTCCCTACGAGTCTTCTCACTCCATGCAAATTGAGCTCTAGATTCCTCCAATTCCGCTTGGAGATCTCTTTCTTCGTTTTCAGCCATCTTTCTTTCTCTGAGCTTCCTTCTCAAAGTCTTCTCAAGCTCTTGATCTAGAGGTAGGAGGTTTTTGTTGGTTCTAGACCTGCACATATACCTAAAATAACCTGCAAAATTCACTCAAGAAAAGATATCAAATAGTAGGAGCAAATATCCCCGGCTTGACAACCGATAACCGAATTCGGCCTAGGCCAAATCCCTGGCAACGGCGCCAAAAAATTGTTCGCCACTTAGCGTGCGTGCAAATAAGTCTTAAATTTATAAAACTAGAATCAAGAAAGCGAACCCGCAGTGTACGGATCGACGTAGTTAAGCAAGAATTCCAGAGTGTCGAACTCATGGATTTGGGGAGGATAAATTCAGTTATAAAAACTGTCAAGCAAGTAATGTATGAAGCTTTGCAAATATTGGGAAAACAGCAACACTAAGGATCCAGGTATCCAGTTGTGGCAATCGATTCAAGATATACTAAAGATATAAGGATAGAGTTGAGGTTTACAAAGGTATATGAATGTAAGGTAATGTACGGTGAAGTTCCAAAACCTTATATGACTTACCCAAAGACACTCTCTATAAAGGTTGTTGAGGCTTCAGTATAGAAAGGATCTAAAGGTAAGAATTGATCTTAAATACGCAAACTTGTAACCCAATGATCAAGATAGGCTCAAACGGTTAAGGTTGTGACACTCGAAACCGAAATAGAGGATGTTGAGTCTCACTACTACCTAGAAAAGACAAGTCAGGACTAGATTAAAGCAAATCTTTAACTTTGGATTAAAGTAAAAGCAAGGTTCGTAAACTGGTATAAATTACGGCTGGATCTTGAGATTCCACGGCCGTGGAACTCAAGAACAACCCGTAATTTTGGGTGTCGACGAGGTTTCTCTAACTCTCAGGGTCCAATCTGTTTAAGAACGATCTATCATCATCTAAGCCACAACTATCAACCCTTCACCTTAGAATTGCTAAGGGGTTTTAGTCAACAATCATCATTTGATATCAATAATTATGTTTAAGAAGAATGAAAGATGGAAAACCTTCTAAACTTCAATTAAACTCAAATCAAAACTCAAATCCACACACACAAAGAGATAAGTGTATAACAGATTCGGAAACAACACGAACAAATCACAATCCTTAATGAGAACGAAGAACGGGATGTCAATCCGTCTTCTAATCAAATCAAAGGACAAAAGAGCCTAACTTACGCCGCAAGCAACTTCAAAATCTTCAAACCCTAAGCACGTGTATGCAATCGATAATCCACGTAAGCAGCCGTCTAAGCGAAGGTTCCGAATTCTCTCTTCTCCAGCCTTTTTATAGGGTGAGAAAAGATATATTGTATGTCCAATATGTAGAAAACGTGGCAATTAATGATTCGGTAGAAGATTGCCCAAATCACGGTCTTTAGAGATTCCACGACCGTGGAATGTAGGCGTGAAAAATATTACGATGATTCCAACCTTCCACGACCGTAATTTACATCGTGGAACTCACTGGGTAGCTCAATGATCAAATCCACGTTCATGATGGAAGTTCCACGGCCGTGGAAATGGGGCGTGGAAGTCATATTCCCTTTGTTTTGCAATTGTTTCGTGCCATTCTTCATCTTTGCTCCTTCCTTAGCTTCTTAATGTGTATCCTCATCTTCCTAGGTGATCAATTCCTTCTTGATTGCCATCAAACGATCCAATTGCAGCTCTTATTCACCTACAATCAATACAAAGCATAGTGTAGATCTCCATATCGAAAATATAGATGAATAAGCTAACTATTGCTTCTATACTCTATCCATGAACACAATAATGAATGAAAAACAACTAGAAAACGTGCCTATAATATCACAATATTTCATGCTAACAACTGGGAGGTTCTCTGCGAACAAGTCATACATGGTATACGGGCGGGCTTCTTCGCCACTCCACATGGTATGCGGGTTGAGCTCCGCCACACTTTTGTTGGTTACACGGGGATAGAGGCGAGAGTTATAAGACTCTCGTGTCACACTTTAAATGAATGGAATTAGAAATGGAATAACCTAAAAAGAGAATAAGAATCTGATGTGTATGTATATGAGCATGTTGTGTGTTATGTGTTCTTATGTGTGTGTTTGTGCCATATTATCTTTATAATGCCTAAAATGTGAGCTCACGGTTTTATACCAATTTTTGTAGTTGATGTGCAGGATAGGGTGTGGCCGATTGATCCAGAGGAGTGCGCAGCCGGGGTTCCGTACATCTTAGGTTGAGTTGGGTTTTGGAGTCCTTGTGTTGTTGTTTTTGTATTATATTGATGTTATTGTAAGGACGGCTGAAGTCTTTCCTTTATTTTATTTTCGGGTTTCATAACATTGCATAAAAATGTTTTTCGGTTTTAGCCTTTATTTGTGTCTTGTTGTAAGATCCGGTGAAATTGTTGTCAAGCTAAGGGTCGGGACCCATTGTGAGGTCTCAACCCGTAGAGTCGTGAGTCCCGCGGATTCGAGGTGTTGATGGAGTTTGGGTCGGGTCAAATGGGTCGGCGGGTTGATTTTGGGTTGGGTCAAACGAGTTCGGGTTAGAATCTAGTCAGGTATAAATAGGTTTGGTTTTGTTAGCGGGTTGTTTCGGATCGGGTCAATTTGGGTATGATACTAGTTGTTTGCGTTGGAACGGGTTATCGGGTAGACTTGATTCTTGGGCCATAACAAATCGGCTTAGTTGGTTCTCGGGTCACTTTAGGCCGGATTATTTTTTCTTTTTAATGTTTTGAGAGGTTCCAATTAAGGCGGGTCAAGTTCGGTTGGGTTAAAGATGATATGATTTCTTAACATCTTGATTCAGATCGGTTTTGGATGGTGCAATTTCTTGAGTTAAATCCAAATTACATAGTTATGTGAATACTTTAGTCTAATAAAATATGGCATCCGTTCATGATTTTAGTTAGATCGGATAATTATATGCCAATATGATTAGTATGGGTAGCAAAACCAACTTGATCCGCCAATCCGGTCCGAAAAATCCTTTGACTTGATCCGAAAAACGCCGATTTATTAATACCCGTTTTGATCCGGTCCGAAATTGATACGGGATATCTTCCTAGATCACCGGATCGAATACGGATCAGGGTTTAGGCATCCCAATATCCACAGATATCCGAAGAATCCTGGATATCCGAATAATCCTGAATATCCAAATAATCCTAGATATCCACCTATCAGGATACTCACGGATCAGTGGATCACCGGATATTCATGGATAATCGGATATCCAAAGATCCATGGATTATCGGATTCATCGCCTCATCAGATCGTCTTAGGCATCTGAGCACCCGTTTAGTTTTATGAAGGATAAATCAATGTTGTATGTAGATCTGTACAAATCCGGTCGGGCCGTCCGGGCCGCCCGAAAAAAAACCGGGTATGGACAGCGTAATTGGCCCGTTCGGGCCGGACCCGTCCCGGATTTATGCGGGCCAAACATGGTTATTTATTTTAGCTCGCGGGATGGCCCGGCCCGGCCCGTATATATTATTATTATTATTATTTTTTTTTATTAAACCCTAACTCGTCGTCCGTCGTTTTGATTTACCTTACCTCGCTCGCCGCTTCCTCAGTCCTCACTCCTCACCTCTACGAGTTCTATCAAACCCTTAGTGATGAACTAACGATGGACGACTACTCTCCTCTCCTCTCTTGCTCTCTCAGACTTCTCAATCTATTACTCCTCTCTAGCTCATCCCACTCCTCCTCCTCTCTAGCTCTCTGGCTCATCCCGGTCATCACACTCCTCTCGTTCCTCTCTGAATCTGAGTCCTCGATTGAAAGACCAGATTAGTCTCTACTATCTCTACTCTCTAATCTCCAATCTCTATTAGATCTTTAATAGATCTCTAATCTCTATCTTGCTCTAGTGTCGGTTGGAACTTGGAACGTTCGTCTCTCCTAGACTACGGCTTGACTACACTGCTCCAGGCTCTTACGTTTGCTGTAATTCTCTCTAATCTCTTATTCTCTATTTTTTTTGTGTGGTTTGCATTGCTCCATTTTCTAATCGTTCTCTATCTTGATCTAGTGACTCAGTGTCGATTGGATTTTGGAAGGTTCGTCCCTCCCGGACTGCAACTCGACTACACTGCTCTAGCCTCTCAAGGTTGCTGCTCTTCTCTCTTATCTCATATTCTCTATTTTTCAGTAGCATGTAGTCCAATTTATTCCAGAATATGTTCACAACGGGTTGATTTGAAATTTGTTTGTTTACAAAATATCTATGATGTTCAAAATTATGATGACAACATTCAGTTGATGATTGAACCTCCTGTAGTGGTTGATCTGAAACTTTTTTTTTACAAAATATCTATGATGTTCAAAATTATAATGAAAAAATTTAGTTGGTGATTGAACCTCTTGCAATGAGTGCACTTTTTTACCACAGTATGAATGCATGATGTTCAAAATTTGTGTATATCAGTGCACTTTTTACCACAAGTATGAAATTATTTTAGTAGTTTGCAGTCCAAACTCTTTGTCTCTGATTCATAGACAAATTGTTTTCTATAGTTAGTTACTAATGTAATTGGTAACGTGCAAGAAGATTCAAACCCGGTAACAAAGTTGTTTATATTACAATTTATAACAATTGTTTTCTATAGTTATTTACTAATGTAATTGTGTTTTTTGGTTTATAATTTGGTAGGTCCTTCAAGTTCTTTCAAGATTGGTAAGACACCTCAAATTAAAGTGAACGATGAAGAATAAGAGAGTATCTTCTGTAACACCCCGAATCTGCGGGATATCGGGATGCTACGGGCGAGACCTCACAATGGGTCCTGACCCTTAGCTTGACAACAATTTCACCGGACCTTTCCAACATGGCATAAATAAAGGCAAAAACTCAAATCGTTTATAATGTATGCGAGAAACTGAATGTAAAGATACAAGGTGGAAACTCAGCCGAGTCCTCAAAACGACACAAATCCCAAAACATAAATCCGAAATCATATATCCAAAATCCATAAATCCAAACATAACAAAAATAAACTCAAAAACGCCCCTATCCTATAATGTACGGTGACCCTCAGCTGTCCACTCCCCCACCTCACTAGGCGGCGTCCCTAACTTGCAGGGCATCTACACAAACAGTTTAAACCCGTTAGCTCATATTTTAAACATTAGAATCAATGGGAGAGGCACATACACACGTAATCTCATCACAAGCATACAACATACATAAAAGCGCAACGATCCAATTTATTATCTTTATTATTATTAAGTCGTATCCCGTTCTAATTCAACTTAGGTTTGTGACACGAGACCACTGTGGTCCCGCCTCGGTCCCTACTTACAGGCATGGAACGGTACGGATGCATCTGACCGTCTAACCAGCACGGGCTAGTCGCCGAGAACCTCCTAGACTCTCGCAAGAGCTAGACAGATGATGTCACCACCCGTTATCAAACACTTGGGCCAAATTAATATAAAATCGGTGATCCTATTACCGGTTTAGTCGAAAAGAATGAACTCCCCAAAAATGTCGCAGGAACCAGAAAAGACAATAGAATGATGTTCGCCCCTAAAGGTTTGTGCGTCAAAGTCTTAATATTTATATCTAGAACTCAAAGCAAAGCGAACCCGCAGTGTACGGATCGGCTGTAGTAAGGTAAGAATTCCAGAGTCGAACTCAGGGATTTGGTGAGAGTAAATTCAAATTCAATTATCTAGCGGAAATGCAAAAGCTTTTGTAATTAATAAAGGGGAAAATGATTCCAAGGATTCAAGTATCCGATTTCAGCTTTCAATTCAAGACACTTCTAAGTGATATATGGACAGAGTTTATATTGCCAAGATTATATGTTCAAAGGTAAGTATCGTACGGCGAAGTTCCGAAACCTATTTATCTAATCCAAAGGTTCTCTTTATAAGGGTTGTTGAAGCTGCAATATAGAAAGATCTAAAGACAAGAATTATGTTCAAACTAACGATCTAAAGCCTCAAGATATGACTCTCCAAGATAAAGAATAGAAAGCACACTTAAAATCTTAATAAAGGATGTTGAGTCTCTCTATTACCCAAATCTTGTAATCTTAATCTATTAAATGTACAATCAAGTTTGAAGTCTCTTCATACACCTAAATAGAGGTTAAAAAGGTTAATCAAGGTTGGGATTTAGACCAGGGTTAACTTTGGTTAAGGAATGAATCAATTAACGCTCGACAGGGTATTAAATCGACCTACCACAAATAAATCGGACGATTTATTCAAGAACAGGGCGATTTTCCTGTTTGTCGCAAAGTTAAAATCTAAACTCTCAGGGTCCGAATGTTTGAATGAGTTTAGTCTATCATCATCTAAGCCTTAATCATCAACTATTCTCCCCAGAATCACAATGGTTTTAGCCAACCATTTTCAAAATCGAATCAAATAAAAAATTTAGTGAAATAATTCAAATAAACCCGAATCTTGAATAAAAACTCAATAACCTTTAAATCTGCAAACCAATCTCAAATGTAATCAATGTATCTCTCAATTTACTCAATATCGTGTTCAAAAACCACAAAGACTTCAATGGAATACAGAAATCTCACAAATATGATCAAGATTGACTTCCCGGCAAAAATGCTTCAATCCTTCTCCCCGAATCTTCAATCTCTCACTCTCCTGTAAAGATTTCCCGCTGCCGCCTCCCCGTTTTTGTTCCCAGGGTTCCAAACTATAGTTTCTTGCTAATGGGCCGTTTGGCAAAACCCTTCTCGAGCCCAAAGTTGATGGGCTTTGTGTCGTCTTTTTATTTGGCCGAAAAACAAAGTAAATCGGGCTGGCCGATTTATCCATAAAACCGTTTGATTTTTAATGATAAAAATCATCCGATTTATATAGTAAATGGCACGATTTTCTTCAACAGAAAGTGCTTTTCTTTTGGCTTGTTTTCTTCCTCTTCCTTGTGCTTCTTTTACGTAATTCCTTTGCTCTTTGTGACTACTCTAAGACTCCTTTAGCTTCCTTAATGACCTTAGATTCTCCTTGCTCCACTTTTGCTTTCAAATCCACTCCATTTACCTATAATTCAACCAAAACTCATGCAGACCTCTATTTCTGAAATATTATTGAATAGAACACAAAAGGTGCACAAATTCTCCCTAAATGCAAGGTAAATCGAGGTCAACCTCTACAATATGCATGATTATAATGGTATATAATTTATGTCATCAAAATACCCCATACTTGCCCCTTGCTTGTCCCTAAGCAAGACACAAATTTAGAATACATGATGTCATGGATTATATATGTATGAAAACTCAAAAACTTTTCTTTTGATAGTGCTTCTTCTTATTGGATCACCCTCAAAATGATGTTTCAAGGCATAGGAAGGCAAGGTATGTATCAATAATAATAATAACATGGACTAACTCTCTTTTCTTTCTCAAAAACACAAATAAAGGACATGATAAAGATGTAGAGGTAATTAAATTCAAACAAGTCTAAGCTATGAAGTCTTAAATACATGCATAAAAGTCTCAAGGTCTTCTAATCAAAGATAAGGTCTAAGAAACGTGTTAAGGGAGGGAATTTTTTTAGGCAATTGTGGTGCTAATCCGGGAAAGAGGAACAACATAATACCTTCAAGAACTTCACTTCACCGCACATGCTTTGCATGTAAAAGCTTTGCTTTCTTTATACTTTACTTTTTGAGAGTATGGATAGAGGTGCACAAAAACCGAAGCCTAGGAGATCGGCGTTTCTCAATTTCGAGATGCCTCAAACCCTTGATGCACATAACATATCCCATTAGGACTTGTCGTTCAATCGGACTTTGGCAAGACACAAACACCCGGCTATGTGAATGGTGCCGAGTTACTCATCCTCATGTTCAATGTCCCCAAACTTATGAATTGCTACACTTTCACTTAACACATTTTCATTGGCCCTCCCACATCAAACATGCCTTTTTTTCAATCACTTATCCTAATTCCCGGATGCTAAAAGGAGGGTCACATATTTCATTGAGGGGATAGCATGATCAAGATATGAGAAGAGAAAAGAAGTGAATTGCCTTGGTCATTCTTATATGATGTAAAAGAACTTGCAATATAGCTTCGACTATTATTTCATTCTCTTATCAAAACATCTAAATCATATAACTTATTCATGTGTTCAAGTAACAAAAGTAAGCTCATTCATGCTATGATTAAAATCTCAACACAACCAAGTCATCTTTTTGCCTATCCACATCACAATTCTCATCATAGAGATCATTTCCATCATAAGAAGAACACAAATTTTTGAAAAGTCATAATATTTGAAAAAAAGATCATGCAAATGAAAATGTCATAGTGGAAAGCAAGTAGTGTATGAGTTATTACAAGCCAAATCATCAAAAGTAGTATAAAGTGCATAGAGTGCTAAGATGAAGTAAAAGATATTGTAAGTACCCCCACCCCATACTTAACGTCCACATTGTCCCCAATGTGAAAATCAAGCATAAGATGGAGAAAAATACTTACAATGTAAAAGAAGTGGAAGCTCAATCCTCGGTCGGTGGTGGTGGTGGAGGATACGGATACACCGGTGCACTAGGATCATAGAAGTGGCCGAACTGATGGTAGTATAAGTCTCTCATCTGGTCGTCGTAGGAGGAATGCCTAGCATCCGTCTCCCGTTGGTACTCCCTGAACTGAGTGTTCAAGGTGTCATAGTCGGTGTGGAGAGCGTGATAGTCGGGGCGGAGGCTCTGGAAGCTAGAGACTAAGTCTCTAAAGTGGCGGGGAAGTCGACGTCCTCGTCCATGGCCTGGGGCATGTCCAAAAGAGTGGCGAGGTGGCTGCATGTCATCCTCTGTCTCCTCAGTGCCTCTACTAGTCCTGCTAGGTCCTACACCATGAGTGTCGGTGTCCATGGCATCCGTGGCGTGACCACTATAAGTGTCACTCTCGAACTCAAGCATGTTCCCCCTAGTGTGCTCCATCCTCATCATCCTCCTCATCCTCAGCATCACCTGCATCATCATCATAATACATAGGAGGAGATATCTCCTCAAGCATCAATTCGAACGTTTCCTTCCAATTCCTCCTATTCCGAATAGTGTATTCGGACTTCCAAATAATCTCGGATGGCTTCTTCTTTGGATCCTTTGCCCATGGCATGGGCACATGAAGGGTTCCTCTCCCTCGAGGAATCAAAACCTGTCGGACAACCAATCTCTATGAACCTAAGGGAAGGGCACTCTCAACTAGAGTGCAACCCGAGAAGTCTAACTCCAATGCCTTAGCCACATGAGTGACAAGGCCTCCAGCACAAATGTCACCCTTTGCCTTGTTGGCTATCTTTCCTAGATAGTCAGCAAGCATGGAGGTGATGTCGGGGACGGTAGTGCATGTCATACAGTATAAGATGAAGAGATCGTCAGCCTTGAGCTTATGTGGGGTCTCCGTACGAGCAAATAAGCTTTCACTAAGGATCCTATGTACTACCTTAAAGGAGAGGTTGTACATACTAGCCTCCTTCGAATTCCCGGGTCTCCACTTATCTCCTCCATATTCTCCCACCGAAATGGTTTCCCAAAAAGCGCTAGCGCTTACTCCTCTCGCAAATGTGCCTGCATTAGAGTAAGAGAAACCAAACAAATCTCCAAAGTCATCTATACTCATAGCATGGTTGCGGTTCATGAGACGGAAAGAGACCACTCTCTCTCTAGGGTCATGCTCGAATGTGCTAAGGAATTTTAAGGTGATCTCGGTGTAAGCATCTTCTCTTATCATAGCAAACTGACTCAGCCCAGCTTTATCTAACATCATGTCCACATCCTCTCTAACAAACAAGGAGTCTAAGTCGTCTAGCACAATGTATCGAGGAGGGGTGAATGGGCGATCTAAGATACGTTCATATCTTTTCTTGTGTTTGGATGCGGGAGGTGGAAGTTTTGGAATGGTTTGAGAGGGTGGTGGAGGTGGGGGAGGAGCTTTGGAAGAAGATCCCTTCTTCTTCCCCGTATTTCTAGTTATTCTCTTCACAATATCCATTTCTGCAACTAAAAATCGGCCTGTTCTTGGCAAAAATCGTCCGATTTTTCTGGGTTAGGTCGATTTTTTTGTCGATTTCTATGATTCTCACAATTCTGTAAAGTTCTGTCTTAACTATCACCACACACAGTCTCCTATAGTAATTCTTAAACAAACCCATCAATCAATCTCAGCAAACAAACACTTTCTAAGCAAGATTCAAATTCGAATGAGAAACTTAGGTTTCGGAATGAAAAACCTGAATTCCGGATGGAAGAGTCGATTTCCGAGTTTGTTGTTGCTAGATCCTTGTTCCTTGTTGAAAATGCTTCAGTTTGGAGCCAAGAATCGTTCAAAACGATTAAGGAATGAGGAATTTAGGGGGTGGGCGATTTTCGGAGCTTTTGAGAGAAAGAAATCGAGAATGGGGGTTTTGTGGAATGGGGGAATCGAGTGTTTAAGTCTTTATATAGGCTTGAGATTTAATAAAGAAAATCGGACGATTAATCTGGGCAATTAATTCGTCGGGTCGATTTTTCTTCATTCTCTCAGAACACAAAGAAAAATCGGACGATTTTTGTGGAGGGGGTCGATTTGGAGGTCAATTTTTCTTTCTGTTGTCAAAAATCGACTTGCTCGGTTCCCGAATCGAACAATTTACTTTGTGTAACTCGATTTCCTTCCTTGTTTTTCTTGAAAATTGAGATTTGAACTAATTTATGCTCCCTTACTCCATGGATCTCTCAAATTGGACCTAATTTCCTGCGATTAATGACGCGACAAACCAAGAGTGCATCGAGGAACAAATAAAAGCGAAAATAAAAGAAACAAAGCAACTAAACTAAGCTAACTAAGTGATGAAAGAAGGGAAAAAAGTATACTATCATGGGTTACCTCCCAAGAAGCGCTTGGTTATCGTCTTTAGTTGGACGGTGTATGGTTTGTGTTCAATGGAGGAGGGAGGATAGGAGCTATCTCCTCGACCGGAGCTTCCGGTGTGTATTTTTCAACCGTTGGCCATTAACTTTGAAATTTCCGCTTTGTTCACCCCATACTTCAACTGCACCATGGGGGAAAATTCGTTTAATTACATAAGGTCCAGTCCAACGGGATTTAAGCTTACATGGGAATAGTCGAAGCCTTGAGTTGAATAGAAGGACTTTATCTCCTTTCAGATCCTTTGGAATGATATGCTTATCATGCCAACGCTTCGTCCTTTCCTTGCAGATCTTTGCGTTTTCATACGCATTTAGCCGGATCTCATCCAGCTCATTGATATCCAGAAGTCGCTTCTCTCCAGCTTCTTTCATGTCAAAGTTGAGCCACTTGATGGCCCAATATGCTTTATGCTCTAGCTCTACATGAAGATGACAAGATTTACCATAAACGAGATTATATGGAGTCGTACCTATCGGTGTCTTAAAGGCGGTTCTGTACGCCCATAATGCATCGTCAAGCTTCATTGACCAATCCTTCCTTGTTTTAGAGACATTTTTCTCTAAAATTCCCTTGATCTCTCTATTGGATATCTCAACTTGTCCGCTAGTTTGCGGATGATATGGTGTAGCTATCTTATGGGTCACCCCATACTTAGCCAATAGAGTCTCGAATTGACGGGCTGTGAAATGCGTTCCTCCGTCACTAATGATGGTTCGGGGAGTTCCGAACCTTGGGAAGATCGTTCTATTGAAGAACTTCACCACTACCATTGCATCACTAGTAGGAGAAGCGATTGCTTCAACCCATCTCGAGACATAGTCTACAACAAGAAGTATATATTGGTTTCCGCAAGAAGATGGGAAAGGTCACATAAAGTCTACTCCCCATACATCAAAGATCTCTACTTCTTGTATGTTGTTGAGAGGCATCTCATTCCTTCTAGATATATTACCTGTCCTTTGACAAGCATCACAAGCAACAACATATTTTTGCACATCTTTGAATAGTGTAGGCCAAAAGAAACCGGAACGAAGTACCTTAGCACAAGTCTTGTGGGAACTAGCATGTCCTCCACATGGAAGAGAATGGCAATGGCGGATGACACTTTCCACCTCATCTTCTAGAATATATCTCCTATATATGCCATCAGGACCTCTTTTGAATAGAAGAGGTTCATTCCAATAGAAGTGTCGGACGTCCTTAAAGAACTTCTTTCTTTGAGCATACGAAAGTCCGGGGGGAATATCCTGACAAACAAGGTAATTTACAATGTCAGCAAACCATGGATCATTACCTTTTGAGATGTGTTGAAGACACTCTTCAATCTCATGTAGTTGCTCGTCAAGGAATGAGTCGTCTATAGGAAGTTCATCCGTCTCGTCGGTGAGGTGTGGAAGACGACTAAGATGGTCAGCAACGGAGTTTTCCGACCCTTTCTTATCACGAATTTCCAAATCAAACTCTTGTAAGAGTAAGATCCATCTTGGAAGCCTTGGCTTCGCATCCTTCTTCGTGAATAAGTAGCGTATTGCTGAATGATCTGTATAGAAAATCACTTTTGCACCTACAAGATAGGAACGAAACTTTTCAAAAGCGTAAACTACAGCTAAGAGTTCCTTTTCCGTGGTGGCATAGTTGTATTGAGCCTCGTCTAGCGTCTTGCTAGCATAGTAGATGGCATGAGTGTGGCCATCTTTCTTCTGTCCAAGTACGGCTCCTATAGCGACATCGCTTGCATCGCACATAACCTCGAAAGGAAGAGTCCAATCGGGTGGTTGGATGATTGGTGCTGAAATCAAAGCTTCTTTGATCCTGCAAAAAGCATCTAAACAATCCTTCGAGAATTCGAAAGTTGCGTCTTTCATTAAAAGATTAGTTAAGGGTTTTGAAATCTTAGAAAAATCCTTTATGAATCTCCTATAGAAGCCTGCATGTCCTAGGAAGCTTCTTATTCCTTTTACAGAAGAGGGAGGATGTAGCTTCTCAATAGTTTCTATCTTAGCTCTATGAACCTCTATTCCTCTTTGTGATACTAGATGACCTAACACAATCCCTTCAGTGACCATGAATTGACACTTTTCCCAGTTTAAAACTAAGTTAGTATCCTCACATCTCTTAAGAACTAATGAAAGATTAGAGAGACAGTTATCAAAGAAAGAACCGTATACCGAAAAGTCGTCCATAAAGACTTCCATGATGTTCTCTACGTATTCGGAGAAGATTGCCATCATACACCTTTGAAAGGTTGTTGGAGCGTTGTATAGACCGAACGGCATTCTTCTATAGGCGAATGTACCCCAAGGGCATGTGAAAGTCGTCTTCTCTTGATCATCAGGGTGAATGGGAATCTGAAAGAAACCGCTATATCCATCTAGATAACAAAAGTAAGAGTGTTGGGCTAACCTTTCCAACATTTGATCAATAAAAGAAAGGGGAAAGTGGTCCTTCCTAGTAGCCATGTTCAGCTTACGGTAGTCGATGCACATTCGCCACCCCGTAATTGTCCTTGTGGGAATAAGTTCATTGTTTTTGTTGGCAACAACGGTAATGCCTCATTTCTTTGGTACTACCTGTACTGGGCTCACCCATTTGCTATCGGAAATAGGGAAGATGATACCTGTATCAAGTAGCTTAAGGATTTCTTTCTTCACGACATCCTTCATTGCCGGATTTAACCGTCTTTGAGGTTGACGTGAAGGTTTGTAATCCTCTTCCATTAAAATATTATGCATACATAGGGAAGGTTTTATACCTACAAAATCATCAATAGTATAGCCTAATGCTCTCCTATGTTGCCTTGAAATATTCATGAGCTTCTCTAGCTCAACATCGATTCGCATTAACTATAACCGGATATGTAGAATTAGTGCCAAGAAATGCGTACCTTAGGTGTGTAGGGAGGGGCTTGAATTCCAATGATGGAGGTGCTTTGTCCGATGATTCATGACCTTCTAATGTCATGGGAGAAGCCTTTGAAGGTGGGGAAGGTGTATCATTAGAGTTGAGAACAACTGCGGTTAAGTTTGTAGGATCCGGAGAATTCTTCGATAAATCGACCTCCCCTGAAGAAAATCGGACGATTTGTGGGTCAATTTGTCTTCTTGTTGTCAAAAATCGACTTACCTTTTCAGAAATCGAACGATTTAATTCGTGTAGGTTGATTTTTTTCACAGTTTCCGGGGTCTATTCCAGCTCTTCAAATCCTGCTCCTGATTCCTCCTCCACATCTTCTAATGCTCTCACATCATCGTCACAATCATGTTCTACTCCTTCCTCCATGATGCTCATACTAAGAACCTTTTGAAGAGGGTCTTTCATTAAGATTGAACTTACTACCTCTCTAGATTCTTCTTCATCAAAGATGTCAAAGACATCTTCTCTCAAGGCTGGCTCCTTTATCAAAGAGGAGAGTACGAACTCCACTTTCTCTTCACCTATATTGAAGGATAGCTGGCCATTCTTGCAATCTACCATGCATCCGGATGTTGCAAGGAATGGTCTCCCAAGAATGATGGGAACTGGATAATCTGCAGGGATGTCAAGAACGACAAAATCTATAGGAATGTAAAACTTACCGAGTCTTACAGGAATGTCTTCTAATATCCCAACTGGCTTAGTGGTGGAACGATCACAAATGTAGAGTGTGATCTTCACCGGTCTAGGCTCTCCTAGACCAACTGCTTTGCATAAAGCAAGTGGTATGATGCTCACACTTGCTCCAAGGTCGCAAAGTGCATCATAAGTAGCCTCTCCCAAAGTGATGGGTATGCAAAAGGATCCTGGATCACGTAGCTTAGGTGGCATATTCTCCGTCATAGTCTTGATGAGTTCGGATGACTCCATACTCATCTTGACTTCTCCAATGTCTTCTAATTTCCTCTTGTTAGAGAGGATTTCTTTGAGGAATTTCCCATAAGCTGGCATACCTAAAATTGCATCCATAAAAGGTATATTAATATGCAGCTTACTCATAAGTTCAATAAACTTACCGAAGTGTTTATCTAAGCGTGCTTGCGCTCTAGATTGAGGAAATGGTAGAGGTGGTTTGTAGGCGGGAGGAGGAACATAGACGTCTTCCTTCTTTTTTCCCTCTCCTTTTTTGGTGGTGGTTTTAACTACTTTAGGTTGAGGATCGGTAGTTGTTACACCACTCCTAGTAGTGATTGCCATAACCCTTCCCTTTGGGTTATCTTCCGTCTTCCCGGGAAGTTTCCCTTGGTCTCTTGGAACTTCTCCGGCTTTGCTAAATACTTGGCTTTCCAAAGCTTTGTGAGCTTTATCAACTGAAGTTATATAGCTCTCCAATCCTTGTAGTTTCCCCAAGATCATTTCCAGCATAGGATCGGGTTTGTTCAATCCATTTGATGATTGTTCCTGGTTTTCCAAAGGAGTAGAAGAAGATGGAGGTGTTAGAGCTTTTTCAGAATGAGAATAAGGATTACCTGGATTTTGTTGATTGGACCTCCAATTGTTTCTATTGGAGTTCCTATTGTTGTTATTCTAGTTAGAGTTCCGGTTGTTGTTCCGGTAGTCATTCCTTTGATCGTTATCCCTTCCCATATAGTTGGCTTCCTGCTCCTTAGTCTTTTGAAGACTCGTTTTGATTACTTCCTTCAACTCTTTGATCTCATTGTTGAGGGAAAATATTTGTGTTTGAGAAGCATGGTTCAATTTAGCTCCTGGATCACCTTGATTCCGGCTATTTGGTTCCACCTTCCGGTGGGAATACTTCTCAATCACTTGGGCTTGCTTCTCAATGAAGTCCCAAGCGTCATCCTCTCTCATGTCCATGAATGTGCCACAAGAGAGAGATTGGAGGTTGAATTGTGTTTCCACATCCAATCCTTTATAGTAGATCTCCAATAATTCCAGTTTTGAAATGCCGTGGTGTGGGCAATCCAACAAGAGATCCTGAAACCTTTCCCAAGATTGAAACAAACTTTCGTTAGGTTTCATAGAAAAAGCATTTATCTTACCTCTCAATTCCACCGTTTTGGATAGCGGGAAGAACTTGGTGAGGAATTCCGAAGATAAATCCTCCCATGTGGCCAGCTTTACAGCTGGAAGTGTTTGGTACCAAGCTAGAGCTTTGTCCTTCATAGAAAAGAAGAACGGTTTGATCTTGTAATTGCTTGTACTAGCCTTCTTTGGCTTCATAGTCTCCATGAGAATCTCGAAATTTTGCAAGTGTTGATGTGGAGATTCAGCACTTGCTCCACCAAACTGACTTTGGCGAACCATGGTGATAACTTGTGGTGAGAAGCTGAACTCCTGGATGTCTTCAGCTCCGAAATCCACGCCTAGACGGCGTGGTTGTTGAAGTGGATCCATCCGTTGTCCCAAAGTTCGGGGTCTATCACCTTCATTAGCAACTCTCACATCCCTAGCTGGGAAGCGAGGAACAACCGGTGGTCTTGGGGTGTTTCGAACAGGATGAATCACTGGATCGATCTCCTCAAGTGCCGGCATGTCCGGGTCAAATTCTTCATCATCGGATGAATCATTCCTAATGGACTTAGTCGGTGCCTTGACTTTCTTTTTCTTCTTGGATTCGTTCAATTCCAACTTCATGTCCAACATTATAGCCCTGCGTTCATCAATTTGGAATTGATGACTCGTTTCAGCATCTACACGAGCTTTCTCACTCAACTTTAGTTGACGTTGAGCTTCATCCAACTCAGCCTGGATGTTTCTCTCGTTATTTTCAGCCATTTTCTTTTCCTTCAACTTTCTTCTTAAAGTTTTCTCCAATTCGGGATCGAAAGGAACTAGATATTTAGTGGATCTAGTCTTTCGCATATACCTAAAGAACCTGCAAAGATCACTCAAGTAGACTAATCAAATCACAAGAGCTCTAGCTCTCAAGCTAGACAACCGAAAACCGAATTTGGTCTAGACCAAATCCCCGGTAACGGCGCCAAAAACTTGTTCGCCCCTAAAGGTGTGTGCGTCAAAGTCTTAATATTTATATCTAGAACTCAAAGCAAAGCGAACCCGCAGTGTACGGATCGGCTGTAGTAAGGTAAGAATTCCAGAGTCGAACTCAGGGATTTGGTGAGAGTAAATTCAAATTCAATTATCTAGCGGAAATGCAAAAGCTTTTGTGATTAATAAAGGGGAAAATGATTCCAAAGATTCAAGTATCCGATTCAGCTTTCGATTCAAGACACTTCTAAATGATATAAGGACAGAGTTTATATTGCCAAGATTATATGTTCAAAGGTAAGTATCGTACGGCGAAGTTCCGAAACCCATTTATCTAATCCAAATGTTCTCTCTATAAGGGTTGTTGAGGCTGCAATATAGAAAGATCTAAAGACAAGAATTATGTTTAAACTAACTATCTAAAATCTCAGGATATGACTCTCCAAGATAAAGAATCAGAAAGCACACTTAAAATCTTAATAAAGGATGTTGAGTCTCTCTATTACCCAAATCTTGTAATCTTAATCTATTAAATGTAGAATCAAGTTTGAAGTCTCTTCATACACCTAAATAGAGGTTAAAAAGGTTAATCAAGGTTGGGATTTAGGCCAAGGTTAACTTTGGTTAAGGAATGAATCAATTAACGCTCGATAGGGTATTAAATCGACCTACCACAAATAAACCGGACAATTTATTCAAGAACAGGGCGATTTTCCTGTTTGTCGCAAAGTTAAAATCTAAACTCTCAGGGTCCAAATGTTTGAATGAGTTTAGTCTATCATTATCTAAGCCTTAATCATCAACTATTCTCCCCAGAATCACAATGGTTTTAGCCAACCATTTTCAAAATCGAATCAAATTAAAGATTTAGTGAAATAATTCAAATAAACCCGAATCTTGAATAAAAACTCAATAACCTTCAAATCTGCAAACCAATCTCAAATGTAATCAATGTATCTCTCAATTTACTCAATATCGTGTTCAAAAACCACAAAGACTTCAATGGAATACAGAAATCTCACAAATATGATCAAGATTGACTTCCCGGCAAAAGTGCTTCAATCCTTCTCCCCGAATCTTCAATCTCTCACTCTCCTGTAAAGATTTCCCGCTGCCGCCTCCTCGTTCTTGTTCCCAGGGTTCCAAACTATAGTTTCTTGCTAATGGGCCGTTTGGCAAAACCCTTCTCGAGCCCAAAGTTGATGGGCTTTGTGTCGTCTTTTTATTTGGCCGAAAAACAAAGTAAATCGGGCTGGCCGATTTATCCATAAAACCGTTCGATTTTTAATGATAAAAATCGTCCAATTTATATAGTAAATGGCACGATTTTCTTCAACAAAAAGTGCTCGTCTTTTGGCTTGTTTCCTTCCTCTTCCTTGTGCTTCTTTTACGTAATTCCTTTGCTCTTTGTGACTACTCTAAGACTCCTTTAGCTTCCTTAATGACCTTAGATGCTCCTTGCTCCACTTTTGCTTTCAAATCCACTCCATTTACCTATAATTCAACCAAAACTCGTGTAGACCTCTATTTTTGAAATATTATTGAATAGAACACAAAAGGTGCACAAATTCTCCCTAAATGCAAGGTAAATCGAGGTAAACCTCTACAATATGCATGATTATAATGGTATATAATTCATGTCATCAAATGACAATCCCCGAAAATGCCGGTGAAGATCAAGCAAACAAACAACCAGAAAATGTAGCGAAGAACAAAATCAATGAACAGAATCGACGAACAGCGTCAAATCCAAGCAAACCACGAATGAAAAACACAGAGATTTGAGAGAGAAAGGGCAGAAAGAAATTAGGGTTTATTTTAGAGTGGACAATTTTGCCCCTGAAAATTCACGCCGTTCTTTAAATCTAACGGATGAACAGTAACAATTACTAATCTTTGGTCGGGCTCAATAGTTGAGGTACCGTTCTAATAGTTTAAAAGGCGGGGTACTAAAGTTTAGTCAGCCCAAAAGATGAGGTACTGTTTAGACTTTTCCCTCTCTCTCTCTCTCACTCTATATATATATATATATATATATATATATATATATATATATATATATATAGGGTCCAGTTCCGGTGAGGAGTACCCTTGCAGATAGGAATGAGGAGAGTCGGGGTGGTGACATGTGGCAT
>BSUD01000005.1:129719734-129774264 GCA_033239045.1 Fagopyrum esculentum | reverse complement strand
TTTTTTTTTTTTTTTTTTTCGAGCTTTTCTTTTTTTAAATAAAAATTGGTGTTCATATTTTTATGAGTATGTGTTCATTTTTAAAAGAGTCATTGTTCATATTTTTATCAATATATGTTCATTTTTTTTCCAACACTAACTATTCGTTTTTTAACATTAATTGTTCATTTTTGTATTTTTGTAAAACATTTTTTTAGATTTAAAAAAAAAATATACTATTCTTTCAAATCGTGTTAATAAAATATGATGGTCATTTTTTTACAAGTATGTATTCATTTTTTTTTTACAGTTATGGTGTTTATAATATGATGTTCATTTTTTTGAAAATTATACTTTTCTTTTAAATCGTGTTTATAATATTCAAAGATCGATTACATAAAAAATTGTGAAATCAAAGAGAATACAAGACGATTCAGGTTTTGTTTCTTCGAATTTCTACTCTCACTGATTATATTTCCATTCTTAAGGTTTAGGTTTCATTAAGATTGATGTTTGTGTTCGAAATCAAATTTGTTTGAATCATTTTGTGTTTGATAAGTTTGATTGAGAATCTACATGTATATACATATGTTGAGTTGGTCTAATAGCTCCAATTGAATAATCTATATGCTCCTTTTAGTGTGCACGCAAACTGTTCGGTAAAATACCTTATAGAAAAATAGTTTATAATATTCACAAGAACAATGATATAAAAAGTATGAACACTGACGAATAAAAACATGAACAATGACGAATAAAAGTATGAACACCGATGAATTATCTATAACTTTGACACATACATAACATATTATGATAATCTTTTAACGTTTTGTGATGAGTTTTTATATTTTTTGTGGTTATATACTGTAAATGAACATCTATGCATTATAAAATGAACACAAAAAATAAATGGACATGACACTTTAATGAATAAAAATACTATGAACACCGATGTATAAAAACATGAACAATGACATATAAAAGTATGAACACCGATGACTATTTTGAACGTAAGGGTATTTTTCCAGATTTTTAGTCAATTTACAAAAATGCCATTAATGATGAGCGTGTGAGAGCCCTTGATTTAAATCCATCCAATGGCTTACAGCCCTCCTAATTCCTATCTACAAGTTCTCTCCTCACTTGAACTAAAATCTATATATATATATATATATATATATATATATATATATATATATATAGGATGTTGTTCCCATGAGAACAGGCTTATCGTGTAATTATGAGAACAATCTTAGACCGTCAGACGGTGAGTATTAAGGGTCAAGATTTAGTGTGGATATCATAATTAATAATAATTACGAATAATAATAATTACGAATAATAATAATTAGGAATAATCCATTCAATCAACTGTAACGCCCCGTTAAATGGGCGCGTTTTTGATATTTTTTTTTAGGTTAAATATTTTTTTTAAAAGGTATTTTTTTTATGACGTAAAATATATTAAAGAGTATACTATTATTTTGGATATGTTCGCATACATCCATATCTTTTTCTTTAAAAGTCGTAAGTTCTCTCGGTTCGAAAATTTCCGTTCCGAACACGTTTGGATCGGATTGACTTTATACTCCCCTCTTTATTCTTTCTTTTTCTTTTATTTGTTTCCTCGCTCTCCTACGCTTGATGGGCTGCAATGTTGCAGCCTGCAGTGAGTCAGTGACCCCTCGACCTCCCTTCTTTGTTCCTATCAGCAAGCAACATGTCTCCACACTCCCTTCCACCTTACTTCCCTCTTTGATGCTCTGCAGACACCTACTTTTCCCCTCAGTCTTCTGCGACCCAACCCCCTATCCCTCTTTTTCTCCCTTTCTTCCCCAGCAGTAAAGATGTGTCCCTCTCCCCATCCTCACTTCTCTGTCCCTTTTCGCATCTGTGCGACCACCGGATGGAGCAGCCGCCTCCAAGATGTCCACCGGAGCCTCCGTTTCCCCAACCTCTCCTTCCTGTCGTCGGGCTGCTGCCGCCGACATCGGAAAGCCCAGGCAAAGGAAGCCGGCCCTCTGCGCAGCCCTTGGTCGGATATGTGCGCCAACTGCTTGAGCCACAAAAACGTTGGAGAAGACATCACTGGAGAGGACCTCTTACTCCGCCTGCGCAGCCCTTGCTCACACTAGGTAACCACCGCCTGGAACCTCACCGGAGAAGGAGCCCAAAAGCCCTTTGAGATGTGCCCTAATTGGAGCCTGGGCAACCCCACTGTCGCCGCCGCCTTCTTCTCTCTGTTCTCCTCTGCCTCCGATGAGCAGCCTCTGCCGCCAAGGGGAAGGGTCACCTTTGTCTCCCCGCCAAAGCTGTCGGAGGAGAGCCCACGCTGCCTCTTGCTCCTGCCTCGCGCCTCGCCACTGTCTCTCCCCTTCTGAGTATATTTGAAGGTTGAAGAAGGCTATTTACAGTTTTTATATGCGGCCCCCTCCTCTTTTGCTCTAATTATATATGTGACCCACTGCTTGTATTTACAATTTTTACCGGATTCTTGAAATTTGCAGAATTGCCCTTGTTGAGTAAATCACGGATTTGGCCCCAAGGTTTTATTTGCTGAGAATGACCCAAGTTTCTTGAGTTTCATATCTTGTCCGAAAAAGTTGATTACGGTTTATGACCCATATTTTATATATTGTATAAATTGCCCGGAAAGTGTTTTTAAGATTTGAAACTCGGATTTGAATTACACGGGTTATTCTTATAGTTTATATATACTATATATATATTGTACCTTGTTGGATTAATTTCGGTTTACGGGTCAAGGTTTTAAACACGGTTTTATGAACGAGTTTCTAGTATTGTACTTTTTGCCCCAGGAGGGTAATTACAGGATTTTTACCTTGGTTTTGAAAGCAAGTTTTCCTTAGATTTAATTATGTTAAATTTTCCTTTCAAATTTAGCATATTAGCTAAATTTGCTTAGATTTGGTTTTAGGTCCGGAAGCACCCCGATAAAGGCCTAACGAGTCCAAGTTTGACATCCGTCTTTTGACGTTACGTGAGTACCCTCTCCGCCGAACTTATGATCTAATCTCGATTTAGTTATGTTTAGTAGTATCATGCTAGGTTGGATCTAGCATAAATTAGAGTTAATACCAAGTAGTGGTTTGGACCCTAGGTGAGTTTTGAGGATTTATGATTATTCTAAGGCTTGAGTTGGGTTGTTATCTTGTGAGGATTGTTATGGATTTGTGCTTTATGGTTGATCTTGTGAAATCTTGTGATTTAAGGTGTTGAGGTCACTTTGCGAGGCTTGTGAGGTTTGAGAATTTGAGTATATTGTTGTTGAGTTATGGGCTAGGATATGTTTATCCTAGCATGATGTTGTTACCGTTGAGTTTGTTGGACTAGGCATGTTATCCTAGTTGCGTTGTGAGCTATGATCTTGCGAGATCCGAGGGTTTAGAAGTCTTAAGACTTCTAGCTTGTGTTGAGTATGATGTGAGCATGAGGGATTCTAGGATGCGGTCCTAGAATTGAGAGTCAAATGGTCTTGCGTAGATCATTTGTATAGAAGTCTAAGACTTCTATTGTGAGTGGGTTGTTGTTGATATAGTTATCTTCGTGTGAGCAGGTTACGGGCTTCCTCCCTAAGGAAGCGAGAGTGTCGTGAGTTGAGTGTGGTGACGAGGTAAGTCTCCGGACTTACTTAGCTCGTATTCTTTGTATTAGCATTATTGTGTGTTGGGTGGTGTGTGTTTATTATTTATAACAACTAAACCGGAAATAGGATTACCGACCTTTATATTATTTGGCCCAAGTGTATGATAACGGGCGGTGACATCACTGCCTGGCTCCCCGTGAGAGCTAGGGGGATCTCGGCGACTGGCCCGTGCTGGTTAGACGGTCGGAGGCATCCGACCGTTCCATTGCCGGAAGAAGGGACCGAGGCGAGTTTTGGAGGATTCTCGTGTCACAAAAGAAGTTGAACTAGAACGGGATATGACTTAATAAATAAAGTTAATAAACCGGATTTGTGTGATTTGAGTATGTTGTGTGACTATGTTTGAATTAATTGTGTTTGTGCCTTTCCCTTTAATTCTAATGCTTTGAATGTGAGCTAACGGTTTTATACCGAATGTTGTAGTTTGCCTTGCAGGTTAGGCATGCTCCGAGAGATCCGGAAGGGTGGGCAGCCGGGGGCCGTACATTTTAGGAAGGGTTTTGTTTGGAGTCATGTTTGGAGTTTTGTATATTGTATGCCGCATGTATGGCGTTTGGTCTTTGTAGTTGTTTTCAGCTGACGTCCGTTGGTTGTTTTCTTTTGGGTTTTCTTACATTGCATAAAATGTATTTCGGTTTTGGCCTATATTTGTGCCTTGTTGCAAGATCCGGTGAAATTGTTGTCAAGCTAAGGTTCGGGACCCATTGTGAGGTCCCAACCCGTAGCGCCCCGAGTCCCGCGGATTCGGGGTGTTACAAAAGTGGTATCAGAGCCCTAGGTTGACAACAATGGCACTCGCAATCTTCTAAAGGCCGAATAAGGAATAAACAGAACCCCGCGGGTTTTGAGTTTTCGTTTTCAAAATCACATGCATGAGTCGGGGTAGAATGTACGGACCACCACTTCTTCCGCGGATCTCGGCAGCATAGTTTAATGGATTTTAGTGTATATATATATATATATATATATATATATACGTATATATGTAGAAATGTATCGTGGACTTAGGATGTTTTTGGGTTATTATTGTATGTGGGTTGTAGTTGCATGCTGAACATGATTTATGTGTATAGTTGTATATGTGAACGATTATATGTTTTGGACCTTGTATTGTTGTTATGGAATGCCGAATGCGTGATATTAGTAGTACTATGGACTTAGGACTTATATAGTTACGGATACGTATTCCTGTTACATATAGTAGCATATGGAGATATAGGACCTTTTAGTTGAGATGATATTACGATATCATCGCCCTTGGAGGACGTCGTTTTACATAGGATAGTGTCCATACGAGGAGGAATAAGCTCAAGTATCGAGTTTGAGCGTTATGTTCGGACGAATACCATGGCGTTTCTCGCATTCCTTTAAAAGGATGTCGAAAAGGAGGATTAGAGATTACATAAACAAAGGATGAACAAGTGGGAGGAAAACTCGAGACAACTTAAGAGGAATCAAGATGGAAGCGATACAAGAAAAGGGAGCAACATTAAAATGTAGAAGCGGTTCTAAAGAAGCCATGATCGAACGATGACGAGACCAATGGAGATAACGAACTTAAGTTCTTCAAGAAGACGCGTGGACAACTTAGATGCGAATCGAGAAGGAGATGGATACATTCTAACAAGATTAAAGGTGGTATTTCATGAAGATGTGAAGCTTTCCTTACACGCTCCTAAGCATCGGAGTCAAGACGAGAAGATTGTGATCTAAACATTTGCTAAAGATTTAAAATACCATAAGTTAAGCTCATGAGGTACCAATAAGTGAAGTGTCAACATGACAAGAGTTATGAGAAGAAGGGCATGGTGGGGATTCACGTGGAGTTGACCGATTTCCATTATGATTATAAGACTAAGAAACGCCAAGAAGGAGGAAGTGGGTATAAATGATGGCCCCAAGAAGATGAAAGACGAAACAAAGAGCTTTGATCGAGAGACTTAAGATACCAACCAAGAGGAACACGAGTGCATGGTAGCTAGGGCTATAATATTTGGGAAGGTGCACTTGAAAGACATCAAGGAAGAGTTCTTAAGCCTATGAGAGTGGTAGGGGTACCGTACAAAAAGAAAAAGGAGGCGTGGAATGTAAATCGAGCTAGCAGAGTTTAAGTAGAGTACCCCGAGAGGATAACCTTCATGAAAATGGTAACATATTAAGTGTAGTGGAGTAATAAGTCGTTGACTTCGGAGAAGGTCATATACAAGTTAATCGACGACAGCAAAGAACGCGCTTGTGCGGGTTGTCTGTGGATGAGTGTGGAGGGGAAGAGTAACCCAAGTTGTGGAATCATATAAGAACGGTAACAAGAACTTAAAATATTTCTGGTGGTTCAATGTCAGTAGTAAGGAGGTGTATTAATGGAAGCACAAATGTCCTAATCAACTAATATCGAGTGAGTTCAAGCAAGTAATTGTAATAGACCTCCTAGGGAAGGATTGTAATAACTCTATGCGACCTTCTTAGATCGTGGGATTGGTATATGGGGAAATGACACGGATGAGGGTAAAGAGAACTAGAAAGAAAAAGAGGAAGGGGAGTCTTCTATGGTTGATGTACGTAAAGAGGAATGTATTATGAGGATGTATAGTATGTTCGTTCTAATTACATGGATGGTAGGTTTTTGCGAACAGATGTTGAGTCAGATGTTTAACTCACAAGGAAGAGTCATGGTGGCTATGGCGTGAAAGAGAGGACCTAGATTAGGGCAACGCTACAAGCTTGAAGGGTATAATGTTAGTGTTTGGTGAAGTAATGAGTGGATCTTTCAGTGATTGTGGTTAAGAAGTTTCTTCTAGCATTTTTCCACGGGGCATACCGGTACAATGGTGAAGTTGTTCCTGGAATACCGAGAGATGTACAAGGTGACCAAGAAGAGTAAGAGAAGATCGAAGTCTTGAAGTTGTTGTCGACATGAAAGATTGAGGTTAATACCTATGCGGTCGGATTGATGTTACATAAGGAAATGAAGTAGTTCTACACCTACTCGAAGGAATGATGCAAGCTTAGATGGAATACGAAAAACTTCCCCAACACGATGGGATGACCGGCAGAGCGAAGAAGATAAGATTGATTTGTTATAAGACGTGGTTATGCCCTACAGTTAAGATGCTTATGGCAACACATAAGTATGGGTTCTTAAAAGGTTATTATGACCAGGCCTTCAAGGTAAAGTACGGATTCAAGAAAAGAAGGACCCTCTAAAGTGAACATACACGGTCATGGATGAACATGGAACAATGCACGAGTCTTAAAGACGTCGCCTCAATAGATCGAGGTAGATCAATTGTGTCATGACCACTTGTGAAGTGATAAGACAAGATTGTGTCGGTTATTACGGTATGTGACGGAAGAGAAAGGATGGAATCTGAGATATCACGGATTCCAATACTTTGGAATGTGGATTTTGCCACTAAGGTTGAGTTTGGCTCGACTCCGATATCCAAGACGCTCTAGATATGACACAGGTGAAGATACGTGTGTTGAAGAAGCATTTGAACGACCAGTTGCAAGGACTTGTGGATAAAGGTTCATTAGAACCAATGCAATGTCATAGAAAATACCAGGCGTGATCTTAAACTCTTGATTTGAAGTTTTTATGAAAAATACTAGTTTACGAAAAGAGAGACGGTTATCTCCGTTCGTACATCGATTATAGTGAGCTGAACATGATAACAATGAAGAACAAGTATCCCTTACCACGTATTTATGATCTACTCGACCGGTTGCAAGGGTCAGTAGTCGCTTCTAATTTTAAATTAAGATTCGATTGTCACCGTTTGAGAATTTGAGACTCAGCTATTGCAAATACGGCATTTTGGGACCAACCAGAGTCACTAGAGAGAGAAGTCGTATGACAAGTTGTCTTAGGATGGCAAACCCCAAGAGATATGGAAGGAGTTACAAGCTATCTTAAATGTGTTGAGCTTTACCAGATATGTGAAGGCAAAAGTTGTGTAACACCTTTTATGATAACCTACTCCAGATGACAATGAAGTATTGAGTGGGATGAAAACTGACAATGGAGTTGTTGAGAGTTAAGAGGAGATTCATTGGGGCAACTGTTTTGAATTTGCCTCGAGGTATGATGGTTTGAAGTGTACAAGTGATTCTCGAAGACAAGGTCTTGATTGAGTATTGAAGAATGATATAAAAGTAATAGTGTAATACCCGAAAAATTTAAACTCAGTTTAATACCGGATCAAACCGTATTCTGATCCGTCAACCTTAATTCTTTTAAATAAAAAGAACACGATGTTAAATTATATCATTTTATGTGACTTTGATTCACATAAAATTATAACTTTTGTAAACCGTAAATAACTCCGCAAATAGTTCCGTAAAGGATTCCGTACTAAGCAAGTGATAATTAGTTCAACATTCTCTTTCTAGCGAGCAAGCCCATTTTGTTAAGCCCAATTTTCTAAGCCCAACCCATAACTACCTTAACCCTAATTATCCTACGTAATCCAACGATAATCTAGTCTAACCCTAAACTAATCGGTTAACTACGCTCTCCTCCGCCTTCCTTTGTGAGATTTCGTGCAGCAGCAACTCCGCAACAACGACTCCAAGCGCCCAACCCAATTACCCGACGACGAACCCTGCAACAGCACCGCCGCCACAGAGAGTCCTTCCGCCGGTTCTGTCGACCACCAAGGCACCGCCCAGCCGACCGCAGGAGGATCTTTGCGCGACGTCGACCTGCTGTTCCTTCCACCAGCCGGAGTGGCGCCGCCTTACACAGTCTTCGACTCGACCTAGCGGGACGGCGGGAGCCAGTCGGAAGGGTACTGAGTCGAGCTACCTCCTCCGAGCGTGATACCCGATCGAAACCGCAGCCAACCTCTAGTTGCGGTGAGTCTCTGCTTCTTTGTTTCCGCCTTCTGTGTACTTGTAGACTCTGAGAAGTGTGTGGAGTGCTGGCTTGTTGGGCATGCTGGGATAGTTGGTGCTGTAAACTTCGAAGAAGAATGGGGGACAATTGTAGCAGTGCAGTGAATGTAAATATATGTATACATATAATGGTTGGAACATATGAATATATATATATATATATATATATATATATATATATATATATATATATATATATATATATATATGCACATTTATATGTATTCATACATAGAAATAGAATTTGAAAGAGGGACGTATACAAACATATATATATATACATGCACATTTATACGTATTCATGTGGGTTGGAAGAGATGAATAGGTATATGAATAGGTGCGGTGTATGTGTCTAGATGAATGGTTGGAACATATGGTATATATATATATGTACATGCACCAGTGTAGTATACGTAAATGGGTATATATAGACGTATCGAATGGAGTATATATAGGTATACATATATAGGTACAAGGGTAAGGTATATATATATATATATATGTATAGGAGTAGAGTGGTGAGGATAAGAGCCAAGGTGACGGGTGGTAGAATCGTATCCGGGACGGGTTAGAGTAGTATGACCGGATAAGATGCACTAGAGATGAAGGTCGCGGTGGTTCCGAGGAGTGGTCAAGGATTGCCGTTGTTAACGAGTTCCACTTACGAAAATATTTTAAGGATTCTTGATATAACTTAAGCTAAACTCGTTTAAGACTTGATCTTAGCCCTAGTAGTGAAGTGTAAAGGTCGGACCTTAACAACCCTTTGAAATTCTAAACCTTGTTAACATTCGAATCTCTAGTATTTTATTCTTGAGAACCAGATTATGGAAATAAGTTCTAAAAGAAAATATGAGAATCTAATGTTAGACTTTTGAGAGTTACGGGACTAGAGGTAAAATAGTCTTTTTGCCTTAAGAGAGTTGTATGCTCGTACTTTCTCTTTATGAGTTTTCACCTCTTAGAAGTTTATAACTTCTAAGAGTATAGGATGCGATTTTGATCCACATGCCTTGTTTGACAGGCATTTGAGTACCACGAGTACGGACCGAGTTGAGATTTGATAGAGTCGGATGTGATTCAGGTAAGTCCTTGCGACTTACTTAGCTAGTTTCTGGATCTTAATTGAGTGATAATGGTTGTGTGTGTGCAATGTGTGTTATAATAAAAATAACAACTTGTTAGGACGACCATTGTTATTATGTGTTAAGGCCCAAGTGTATGTATAACGGGCCGTGACATCACTGCCCAGCTCTGCCAGGAGACTGGGAGGTTCTCTATACCCAGACCATACAAGTACACGGTGAGATGCATCGGATCCACTCCTGATGGGTACACGGGGGCGGAGGCGAGGTTTGGGAATCCCTCGTGTCACAAAATAAGTATCATTAGAGTGAATGACTTAAATGAAGATAATAAATGGATTGTTTGAAAGCATGATGAGTGTTTATTATTTTTATGTGTGTGTGTGTGCTATTATTATTCTCCTAATGTTTAGATAACTAGCTAATGGTTGTTATGTTGTGTTTTTAGATTTACTGCAGGTTAGAACAGCAGCTGAGTGATCCGGAAGTAGTGGTCAGCCGGGTCTCCGTACTCCTTAGAGTGGGGGTTTGGGTTGTTGCCTTGTTGTTCTTTCCTCTTGTTAAGATAGTTAGTCTTTTCCGTCGTTTAAGTATAATAGGCTGTTAGACTTTGTTGCATTCATCCTGTTAGAAATACATTTTTTATAAATTTCGGTTTTTCTTATTTGTGTCTTGTTGCAAGATCCTAGTAAAATTGTTGTCAAACTGAGGTCGGGACCCATTGTGAGGTCCTAACCAGTAATGTCTCGAGTTTTGAGAATTCGGGGTGTTATAAATAGCATACGTGTCTTATTAGTAGAAGCGGGTGAAGTAAGTACTTCCTTCGTTACCTGGAACTTGGAACAAGAATGGAGGGAACGTAACATCAAGTTTGGATTGACAAGGACCAAAGCCAAGGTGTAAAAGGAAGATTCGATCTTCTTAGTTAGAGACGATCAAAGAGAAACATAATGTAAATGTTGCATTGAGAAAGACCAAGAAGAAGGTTGAGTTTCCGATATATCGGACCTTTTTGAGATCTTAGAGCGAGTTGAGGAAGTAATTTACCGGTTGGCGTGGCCGCCGAGAGTAGAGGGCGTTCACCAGTGTTTCTTGTGTATCAGTCGAGAGAATACATACATGACTCGAGACATGTTGTCAGTCGTGACGATCTAGTGGCAGATGAAGGACCAATGAGGCTAACTGGAAGACGTAGGATAATATCTTTAGTTGAGTTTTACTCTGAGCTAGTGTTAGCATGAAATATTGTGATATTTTAGGCACGTTTTCTAAACGTATTTGATTCATATTGATAGTCTTTGATTGAAATTTGTGCATATGTGAGCTAGTATTACCTATATTGTCGATATGGATGTCTACACTACTTCTATGTTGATTATAGGTGATTTGGAGCTATTTCCGAACGGAACCGAGCAAAGGAGAGTTGATTTGATATGTCCATGGATTGAGGACATTCTTTGGAAGCAAATTGGAGTTTTAGGAATGCACAAGGCTAGGGAAGAATCACGTTCTTGCCCTAAACCACGCTTTAAAATACGGCCGTACTACGAACCACGTTCAGTTCCACGGCCGTGGAACCTTGCAAGAGAAGTGTGATGCGTTCCAGTAACTATTACGGCCGTGGAATATATGGTACAAACCGTGACCTAATCCACGCCCCAAATTACGGTCGTGGAAACTTCCACGACCGTGATCTTGGCAAATCTTTTCGCCACACTTTGAAGCCACGATCTTTTGAAGATTGGGCCAGGCCGATATTCTATCTTGCCCTATAAAAAGACGGACGACAGGAGATTTCATTATCATCGCTTAGGAGGTTTATCGACGCTTAGGATCGTTTACGCCGCTACCTCATTTTACACCATCGCTTGGAAGTATTGATCATCTCATTATAGATTGAAGTTCGCATCGGGTAATTGCCCTAATCTCGCACTTTTGGTGGAGATTGCTGTTGAGATCTCCGGATTGGCAGAAGATCGAAGCTTTTGAAAGATTTTGCAAGAAGATCTCTCTTCTTGTTTAGGTTTGATTCGGAAAACGGATTGACATCCCGTTTTCCCTTTTTTCCTAAGGTTGTGATTGTTTACTTTATTGTGAATCTTTTGACAACACTCATTCTTGATTGTGACTTGGAGATTGGTTTGAAGATTATTGAAAGTTCTTGAAAGTTTTCATCTTTTATCTTTTAATTCTTGAATTAATATCAACATGACTGTTATTGGCTAAAAACCCTTAACAATTCTAAGGTGAAGGGTTGATAGTTGTGGCTTAGATGATGATAGATCGATCGCAAACAGATTAGACCCTGAGATTCACAATAAAGTAAACAATCACAACCTTAGCATCGATGAAATCGACGGGTTAGACCTAGTTCTTTCCTTAGTTGAGTTATGTTCGTGTGTGATGTTATGTGTAGTTGTGCCCTGCGCCGGAATGAGCTATATGACCTGATATATTTTGCGGTGGTAGTTTGAGTAGTTTGTGTATATAGATTAGAAGTTCTTAGTTTGAGAGTTCATACCTCGGCCTTAGCTACCGAGAAGTTCGACGCATAGCAAATTTCGGGACGAAACTTGTTTTTAGGGGGATCTAATGTAACGCCCCGTTAAATGGGTGCGTTTTCGATATTTTTTTTTAGGTTAAATATTTTTTTTAAAAGGTATTTTTTTTATGACGTAAAATATATTAAAGAGTATACTGTTATTTTGGATATGTTCGCATACATCCATATCTTTTTCTTTAAAAGTCGTAAGTTCTCTCGGTTCGAAAATTTCCGTTCCGAACACGTTTGGATCGGATTGACTTTATACTCCTCTCTTTATTCTTTCTTTTTCTTTTATTTGTTTCCTCGCTCTCCTACGCTTGATGGGCTGCAATGTTGCAGCCTGCAGTGAGTCAGTGACCCCTCGACCTCCCTCCTTTGTTCCTATCAGCAAGCAACATGTCTCCACACTCCCTTCCACCTTACTTCCCTCTTTGATGCTCTGCAAACACCTCCTTTTCCCCTCAGTCTTCTGCGACCCAGCCCCCTATCCCTCTTTTTCTCCCTTTCTTCCCCAGCAGTGAAGATGTGTCCCTCTCCCCATCCTCACTTCTTTTTCCCTTTTCGCATCTGTGCGACCACCGGATGGAGCAGCCGCCTCCAAGATGTCCACCGGAGCCTCCGTTTCCCCAACCTCTCCTTCCTGTCATCGGGTTGCTGCCGCCGACATCGGAAAGCCCAGGCAAAGGAAGCCGGCCCTCTGCGCAACCCTTGGTCGGAGATGTGCGCCGCCTGCTTGAGCCACGGAAACGTTGGAGAAGACATCACTGGAGAGGACCTCTTACTCCGCCTGCGCAGCCCTTGCTCCCACCAGGTAACCACCGCCTGGAACCTCGCCGGAGAAGGAGCCCAGAAGCCCTTTGAGAAGTGCCCTAATTGGAGCCTGTGCAACCCCACTATCGCCGCCGCCTTCTACTCTCTGTTCTCCTCTGCCTCCGAGGAGCAGCCTCTGCCGCCAAGGGGAAGGGTCACCTTTGTCTCCCCGCCAAAGCTGTCGGAGGAGAGCCCACGCTGCCTCCTGCTCCTGCCTCGCGCCTCGCCACTGTCTCTCCCCTTCTGAGTATATTTGAAGGTTGAAGAAGGCTATTTACAGTTTTTATATACGGCCCCCTCCTCTTTTGCTCTACTTATATATGTGACCCACTGCTTGTATTTACAGTTTTTACCGGATTCTTGAAATTTGCAGAATTGCCCTTGTTGAGTAAATCACGGATTTGGCCCCAAGGTTTTATTTGCTGAGAATGACCCAAGTTTCTTGAGTTTCATATCTTGTCCGAAAAAGTTGATTACGGTTTATGACCCATATTTTATATATTGTATAAATTGCCCGGAAAGTGTTTTTAAGATTTGAAACTCGGATTTGAATTACACGGGTTATTCTTATAGTTTATATAAACTATATATATATATTGTACCTTGTTGGATTAATTTCGGTTTACGGGTCAAGGTTTTAAACACGGTTTTATGAACGAGTTTCTAGTATTGTACTTTTTGCCCCAGGAGGGTAATTACGGGATTTTTACCTTGGTTTTGAAAGCAAGTTTTCCTTAGATTTAATTATGTTAAATCTTCCTTTCAAATTTAGCGTATTAGCTAAATTTGCTTAGATTTGGTTTTAGGTCCGGAAGCACCCCGATAAAGGCCTAACGAGTCCAAGTTTGACATCCGTCTTTTGACGTTACGTGAGTACCCTCTCCGCCGAACTTATGATCTAATCTCGATTTAGTTATGTTTAGTAGTATCATGAGGTTGGATCTAGCATAACTTAGAGTTAATACCAAGTAGTGGCTTGGACCCTAGGTGAGTTTTGAGGATTTATGATTATTCTAAGGCTTGAGTTGAGTTGTTATCTTGTGAGGATTGTTAAGGATTTGTGCTTTATGGTTGATCTTGTGAAATCTTGTGATTTAAGGTGTTGAGGTCACTTTGCGAGGCTTGTGATGTTTGAGAATTTGAGTATATGGTTGTTGAGTTATGGGCTAGGATATGTTTATCCTAGCATGATGTTGTTACCGTTGAGTTTGTTGGACTAGGCATGTTATCCTAGTTGCGTTGTGAGCTATGATCTTGCGAGATCCGAGGGTTTAGAAGTCTTAGGACTTCTAGCTTGTGTTGAGTGTGATGTGAGCATGAGGGATTCTAGGATGCGGTCCTAGAATTGAGAGTCAAATGGTCTTGCGTAGATCATTTGTATAGAAGTCTAAGACTTCTATTGTGAGTGGGTTGTTGTTGATATAGTTATCTTCATGTGAGCAGGTTACGGGCTTCCTCCCTAAGGAAGCGAGAGTGTCGTGAGTTGAGTGTGGTGACGAGGTAAGTCTCCGGACTTACTTAGCTCGTATTCTTTGTATTAGCATTATTGTGTGTTGGGTGGTGTGTGTTTATTATTTATAACAACTAAACCGGAAATAGGATTACCGACCTTTATATTATTTGGCCCAAGTGTATGATAACGGGCGGTGACATCACTGCCTGGCTCCCCGTGAGAGCTAGGGGGATCTCGGCGACTGGCCCGTGCTGGTTAGACGGTCGGAGGCATCCGACCGTTCCATTGCCGGAAGAAGGGACCGAGGCGAGTTTTGGAGGATTCTCGTGTCACAAAAGAAGTTGAACTAGAACGGGATATGACTTAATAAATAAAGTTAATAAACCGGATTTGTGTGATTTGAGTATGTTGTGTGACTATGTTTGAATTAATTGTGTTTGTGCCTTTCCCTTTAATTCTAATGCTTTGAATGTGAGCTAACGGTTTTATACCGAATATTGTAGTTTGCCTTGCAGGTTAGGCATGCTCCGAGAGATCCGGAAGGGTGGGCAGCCGGGGGCCGTACATTTTAGGAAGGGTTTTGTTTGGAGTCATGTTTGGAGTTTTGTATATTGTATGCCGCATGTATGGCGTTTGGTCTTTGTAGTTGTTTTCGGCTGACGTCCGTTGGTTGTTTTCTTTTGGGTTTTCTTACATTGCATAAAATGTATTTCGGTTTTGGCCTATATTTGTGCCTTGTTGCAAGATCCGGTGAAATTGTTGTCAAGCTAAGGTTCGGGACCCATTGTGAGGTCCCAACCCGTAGCGCCCCGAGTCCCGCGGATTCGGGGTGTTACACCAACAATAACTACGAATAATCTACTCAACCAACAATAACTACGAATAATACATTAAACTATATGACACCTTCGTAACAAAATTAATAATAATTACGAATCTGTTCTCATGATTACACGATAAGCCTGTTCTCATATGATCTACACTTTATATATATATATATATGATATCTAACTCTAGCATGCTAGGTCCAATCTATAATCTCGAGGATCATCATAAGATCGTAAAGAAGGTAATTCAACAAGTTCCATATTCAATCACTAGTACCTATTGTTCATGACCACAACATGGCATTTGCTCTACGTTATGCTAAGTTCATCTAACATGTTATACTACCATTACCGAACTAACGAAGGAGAAGTACTCACACGAGATCCAAGGTGAAACACGGTCTACAGAGTCAAGAACGAGTTCAATGGCTTTTATTGGGCGCTTCCGGACCTAAGGACAAAACTATGCAAAATTAGCTTCAACGCTAATTTTGAAAGGATAGGTTTAGCGCACAAAGATTTTCCAATGAAAACTCCGTTTTCCAAAACCGAGGTTAAACTCGTTAAAACCAATTCCGGGCAAAATATCCCAAAATGGAAAGTTGATTGAGAAACCGAATTTTAAATTATCCAACAATCTGCTTTAAACCATCAAAGACACCAAATTAATTTGTAAAGGAGTTGGGTCACAATTCTCAACAAAATTAAGGGTTTTAATAATTTTAATAATTTACTATAGGGTATAAATGTTCCTTTTCCAAAGTTATTGGGTCATAACTGCAATTACACACAAAATGGGCACAAACTGTAATTATCCATAAAAATGGGGTCACAACAGGAATTAGATGCAAATAGAGGGGCACAATTACAATTAATTCAACACCCTCTTCAACCTACTGTAATCACGACAGAAAGAAGGAAAGGAAATGCTCCCGGCGGCTGCCCAGGCGGGAAGAGAGGAGAAGAAGACCGGCATTTCCGGTGGCGGTTACGGCGGCGATGAGCGGCGTCTCCGACAACGGCCTTCACTACACAAAAATCAGGGGCGGCGGAGCTATGCAGGGAAGGAGAGGTAAAGAGAAAGGAGGGAGAAATAGATGCGGCCACTAACCAATCCAGCAGCCCAGGCGGGGCGAGGCAGCGTCTGCTCTTCCCGGCGGCTCCTAGCGGCGTTGCAGGGGCTGTGGCTCAGATCGAGAATAGAAGAGAGGAGGAGAGTGAGATCAGAGCAGGGAGAGATGCAGAGCGGGCTGTGCAGAAGAGGGTTCGTTCTATTCGTACCCACATAAACATGCTATTCGTACCCAGTAGCCGACTACGCCTCTCGTAATCGTAGTCGATACTCAAAATCTGTAGGAGAGTTTTGTGCGACTACGCGTCTCGTAGGCATAGTAGTCCTCTGTAGACTACGCTTACGAGACGCTTAGGCGAGTTCACATATACTAGCCGTTGATCAAACTGCGACTACGCGTCTCGTAAACGTAGTTTTATCAACTAGCCGTTATACAACGGTAATGTGTTCCAAACGTTAGTATAAATATTATGCATTCGACCGAAATCGTTTGTATTCAATCCATAAAACCTCACTGTGATAAAACTACGTTTTTTCGCAAAAAAAGTCATTCGAAGATGAATTCCGACGATGGCGAAGCGAGATATCATTCCGGCGATGGAGAAGAGGATGACGGTGTTGATTTCGGTGGAGGTGAAGATGATGTGGAGGGTGACGAGGGCTTGTTCAATCCCGCGATGCTTAGTAGTTACGATCCGTATTCGGGTGTTGAGGTTAGTTTTTTCAATTCGTTTGTTTTGACGTAGTTTATTGTTATATGTTTTAGTTATTTTTATGTTATATGATTTAGTCGTTAATTTATGAATTAGTAGAATTTAGTCGTTAATTGAAGAAAGTAGTCGTTAATTGAAGAAATTAGTCGTTAATTAGTGAACTAGTGGCCAATTATAATGTAATTTGTCGGTAATTAATTTTGGAATAATTATTGTAGGCTGCCGATATTTCCGATGATTATGACTATACTAGTTTGTTCGTGGACCATCGGATATGGACGGATATGGACTCGTTAGTTGCGTGGGTTCTTGAGAGAGCTGGAAGTAGAAATAGGGTTCTCATCAAACTAAAGTCCTACAAGTCGGATGATCGCCGTTTTGGAAAAGTGGTATTTGTGTGTGAGCATCACGGACTGCGTAAGAGTGAGGCGAAGGGCTTGAGGAAATTATGCAAAACGAAGAAGTTCGATTGTAATTTTCGCTTACACGTTGATGAGGTGCAAAGGGGTCTATGGGGTGTGAGGAATGTTCACGGAATTCACAATCATCCTCTTCCAAAGAAGTTGGTAGGTCATGCTTTTGCTGGACGGTTGACGAAGGCACAAATGAAACGAGTCCAAATTTATACCGAAGTGGGAATGCCTCCGAAAGAAATTGTTCGTTTGTTAAAGAGCGATTTTGAAGATCCCGAAAAGATGGTCACTTCTAGGAAGCAAGTTTCAAACGCTCGGAATAAATTTAGGTTGGAAGCGATGGGAGATCGAACGGTAATTCAAGAAGCGTTGAAATTTTTGAAAGAGAAGGATTATATGTGGGATATTAGGATGGAAACCATTGAAGGAGCGGAGGAAGTGAGTGACTTATTCCTAGCCCACCCGAGTCGAAGCGTTGGGTTGCCATGTTTCCATACGTTGTCATCATGGATGCTACATACAAGACGAATAGGTTAGTATGTAATTCATTCAGTTTGTTTATATTAAACTTTTTTTTTAATTACAAAGTCTCATTCATTATATTTTGCAGATATGACATGCCGTTGTTGGAGATCGTCGGATTGACTAGCACACAACAAACTTTTCCCGTTGCGTGTGTGTTAATGAAACGAGAGACAACGGGTCATTACGAGTGGGCTTTGGAACGCATTGCCATGTTTATCAGTGCAAAGAAGCCGGAGGTGATAGTGACAGACCGAGAATTAGGTCTCATAAAAGCAATGCCGAGAGTCTTCGCAGATGCTAAACATATTTTATGTGAATGGCATGTGTTCAGAAACATCGAATCAAATAGTTGGTGGAAGTCACATTCGCCATCCATCCAAGCAAAATTCATGAGAGATTGTCATGAGTTGTTTGACTCGACTACTATTGCGGCTTATGAGGCGAGGCTCTTGCATATGAGGGATAGTTGGATGGACAAGTATCATTTGATGGAGTACCTTGAGAAGACATGGTTGGACAAGTACAAGGAAGCTATTGTTCGTTGTTGGACCGATCACTACCTCCATCTTGGATCAAGGACGACAGGAAGGTTAGATAAATACTCATTACATCTTTTATTGTTAAGTTTACTAATAATGATTTATACTAAAAGTTTTAAATTATGTTTTAATCGTAGGGCTGAGGGTACTCATTCGGTGTTGAAGAGAACTCTTAAGTCTACTCGTTGTGGATTTGATACTCTCATCAAGGCCATCCATAGAATGATTGGAGATCAGATCGATGAGATTCAGGGTACCATAGAGAAGTCGCGTACTCATACTATCGTAGGTATCCAAGAAGACCCTATGTTTACATTTCTTATCCGGAAGGTGTCGAACAACTGCATGAAGTACTTGATCGAGAATTGCAAAGTGGCGCGCCAAGGGACATTTGATGCTACATGTGACGACTGGTATTGGAGGCAATCATACGGGATTCCGTGCGTGCATGAGTTTGCAGTGGCTCTCCGTGAAAACAGGCCTATGTTTTTGACTGCAATACATCCCTTTTGGAGGCAGGTTGTATGGCATGAAGTCACCGAAGAAGTGGAAGAACCCGATGGTATTCCTCTGTCGATGGGAGATATTACTTTGGCATCTTTTATGACCATGCACAGGGAGGGAAGGTTGAGTCAAGACATTATAGACAAGTTTGGGGCTTATGCGGCCACTGTGTTGTATCCGACGGAGTCAGTTGCTTGGGAGCCGAGAATTTCACATCCTTTTGACAAGGGAAACAAGCAGCGTCGAGTGCCATCTGCATTTGAGCATGCTCGAGCTGATAAGGAGTCACAGATGAGGAAGTCGTCACAAAGTTCTGGAGGAAAAGTTTGAGGCCGAGGCCGAGGACGTGGTCGAGGACGAGCTGACACCACAGGCGAGGCTAGTACCATCCCGGAGTCTCAGAAGACTGTTCCAACTCAGCCGTCAGAACTTGTGGTCCGAGCTGACACCATAGGGGCAACGGGAGGCGGTGGTGGTGCACCATCTGGAGGTGGCTGGACGTATGGGTGAGTACGTGGTAAGAACCAATCTAAGAAGTACTCATCCATCTGCCATGGGTCGACAACCGCTGGGACGCTGTGAATGTCGTATAGATGCTGGTCCCGCATCGCCCAATGATGCCACTCCTCAGGAGAAAACTGCAGCTCGTACTTTCCTATCCTCGCCAGCCTCCTCAACACAAAGGGGCGGATGATCCATCCTGGAGGAACTGTAGGGAGCTGCGTAGGGACGATCTGAACACGCCCAAACTGACGTAGGAGAAACTGGGGCTGATATGGCTCCTCCACCCAACAAAAGCGAATCACCCCCAAATAGGTCGATATACGCATCTGTCCAGTGTGGAATCCGTCGAGAGTACCCCATGGCATCCACGTCACCTAAGACAAACTTGTAGATTCAATACACAAGTAAACATACTTGATTATAATTAGAGTAAGGGAATTGAAAGTACCTCCTCCATCCTACACATGGATAGTTGTGCCCTAAATCCTAAGAAGGCCGATCTCTCAAACTGTCCTGTCGCCCCCCTCTCTGTCCTCAGTGCATGTCGGGTATCTCTATGTCTATGAGGGTCTGCATGACCTCTAGGTCTGAAGTGGGGGAAATGATGGTGAATCCAGGACTGCACAACACAATAACGATTTAATGTTACTTCATATACTTCTATATTTTGAAAACAAAAGTCATAATTAATTGCATCCCTCCAAAAGAAGGGAACAACCAGCTAATGTATGAACCTCCCGCCTGGAGGACTCGCCCAACTGTCGGTACAGATACGCTAATGTAGCTGTCCCCCAAGCACGAGACGCCATCGTAGTCGGGTCGCGACAGACGCTCAGTAGATGAGACTTCACCCTGTTCGTGGACTTGTCAATGAACAGGGTGGAGCCAATAAGAAGAGCTAAGAATCCACTGGCGATGTCCTCCTGCCTCGCCTCTGGAGACTCTGCCATACTCCTGATCGTAGAGAGGAGATCAGATCTCGGCCACCCACCCGCCTTCGCGGCGGCCTTCACCTCCATCGGTGGGAAGCCAAACATGGAGGTGAAAAGAGTATCATCTCGGACCCCCATAACCTCATTCCCGTCGATGCGAAGTCCTAATAACTGATGAACGTCATGGAGGGTGATCGAGATCTGTCCCCATGGGAAGTGAAATCCTGAGGTCTCTGGATACCACCGCTCCACGAAGGCAGATGCAAGCGCGTGATCCACCCCAGCCCACTGCATATCCAGGAGGCCGTGTAGTCCACTCTCCCTAACAAGCGCCATCCACTCCGAGTCAGAAAATTGATGGGCAAGGGTACGCAAGCCAGACACAGTGGCTCCTAGCCGATATACCCGTAACACAGCTCTATCCTGTAATCCAAATATCATTTAAACGTTAATAACATAATCAGATGTAATAAAAAATAAAATAACAATTGAAATATAAATCCGTACCTCACCGACCCATATATCGCGAGCAACATGGGTGTCGTAGCTCACCAGTAGGTCCCGTATAGCGGGACCTCCAAGATACCCATGGTCGAGACCTGCATCAACAGGCGGAGGCGGAGGTGGAGGTGGTGGTGGTGGTGGTGGAGGTCTACCCTCCTATCCAGACTGACCAACACTCCTACCACCAGCAGTAGAGCTCTCTGAACGAGAGGGGGCAGGGGAACGGCGCTCCATAGACTGATGCAACTCCAACACAAAAGCGTCCACGTCCGCCTCGGGTAGGATATGGCCGCCAGAAACGTCGGATGAACCGAATAGCATGTCCATCCGCTCCTCGACATGCGCAACGGACTCGTGCAGCCTCTCCTCCTCCTGATGATCCTCCTGGACATCATCGGGATCCACTAGTCCAAGCTCTATCATCCGCCGCTTACGGTTAGAAACCGTAGCGGCCCATCCTCTGGTACTAGGCCCGGCAACCTATATAATTTGCATAATTTAATTAATTATTGATTAATTATATTAATTAACTTAAACCACTAATTGTTTGAATAATTTCATTACTAATTTCATTAATTCTTGACTAATTGTTAACTAATATCACTAATTAATCGCTAAACTAATTACATTAACTAATAGCAATAATTAACTACTCATTCTATTCACCTACATGAATTGATAACTTATATCACTAATTAACCACTAATTACATTATTTTTTTCCTAATAATTCACTAATTATTAACTTAAACCACTAATTAACGACTAATTTCATTACTAATTTCATAAATTCTTGACTAATTGTTAACTAATATCACTAATTAATCGCTAAACTAATTACATTAACTAATAGCAATAATTAACGACTCATTACATTCTCCTACATGAATTGATAACTTATATCACTAATTAACCACTAATTACATTATTTTTTGCCTAATAATTCACTAATTATTAACTTAAACCACTAATTAACGACTAATTTCATTACTAATTTCATTATTGACTAATTGTATACTAATATCACTAATTTCATTATTGACTAATTGTTAAACTAATTACATTAACTAATAGCAATAATTCACTAATTATTAACTTAAACCACTAATTAACGACTAATTTCATTACCGTTTCACTAATTGTTCACTAATTAATTTAACGAGTCATTTCTTCAAACAACGAGTCATTGATAACTAATTTCATTAATTCTCGACTAAATGTTCACTATTTGACGACTAAATCAGTAAAAAACGATTAATTTCTTTAATTAACGACTTATTGTCTACTCTTTGTCTAATTTTAACAAATTAATTACTTACTGATTAATTTTATTTATTATTGAATAATAACACAACTAAATATCGACTAGTTTTCTAACTAACTACTGATTTCATTACTTAACTATCTATTTAACAACTAATTTTTTCAATTAACGACTAATTGTCTACAATTTACTAACTAATCACTAATTGCTATCTAATAAACAAAAAACACACTAATTAATAAACAATGTGTTAAATTAAAATTATATTAGCTATTAATTAAATAAATATAAAGTAAATTAATAAAATAAAATCCGTACCCCACTAACAACACGAGATGTGCGACATCCTCGAACAACTCGTGAGCGTCCTCCTCGTCCAGCATCTAAATCAGGAACGCCTCCTCGCCGGCCGTCGCCGGAATCGCTGCCGGAATCAGCTCCTCCGCTGCCGGAGGTCGCCGGCCGTCCACCGGTACGAACAATCCCGCCACCTCTCCCCCTAGTTCTCACCATCTTCGTGTGTTTGTTGGTTGATGATGATGTGACTGCTTACGCTTCTCTCTCGCCGGCGATGGATGAAGAAACGAAGAAGGAAAAGAAACGAAGAAGAATGACGAAGAAGAATGACGAAGAAGAATGCGGCTGCGCTGAAGAAAGAAAGCGTAACGATGTTCGACTACGCCTCTCGCAGGCGTAGTTACTTTTCATCATCAGAAAAGTAACTACGCTTGCGAGAGGCGTAGTCGAAGTTATTCTCTTTTTTTTTAATCAGAAAGTGACTACGCCTGCGAGAAGCGTAGGCGAGGTCACTTTCTGATTAAAAAAAGAGAATAACTTCGACTACGCTTCTCGCAGGCATATAATGGGTACGAATAGCATGTTTATGTGGGTACGAATAGCAAACTCGGCAGAAGAGAGATAGGTGAGGCAGAGAAGTGTGTGAGGGGAAAACAAAAGAGAGGGCTGTTGCTAGGGGTCATCACAAGAGGCGGGTTCCGAGAGGTTGGCGCAGGCTAGGGTAGGGGAACCAGCGGCCGGCCTAGGCTGCAGAGGTGGGGAGCCAAGGGGTCGCTGCTACTGGCAGCCATCCAGCACGCAAGAGGCGAAAAATGGAAAAAGGAAAAAAGAAAAAGACAAGAATAAAGAAGAAGAAAAGAATAAAGAAAAGGGGTTGGGGCAAAACTCGATTAAACGATGGAACGGGATTTCCCGGATCGATAAATCCCGATTTTCCGAAAAAGAAATCAATTCAATAAAAATACGGAAATAAAATACATGGAAAAGATATTTTTTTAAAATTAAATACTTTAATTAATAATTCGAGCTACTAACGAATTGATAGGAGGGGGAGAAGAAAACGAAGTCGGAACGCACCCGAATAATGGGGCGTTACATCTTCCACGAAATTGACATTGTCCACTGATTTCATTTTGTTTACTTTGAATGTTGAGTATTTTTCACAAATTGTGTGACTTGTGTCATTTAATGTGATTTCATCTAGGTTGTTGCAAGTCTATTTTTGTTGATTACAGGATTTATGGGACTCGTGTAGTTGTGTTGCTTTTTAGCTTAGGATTACTAGATTTACGGAACTCGTGTAGTTGTGTTGACATTAATTTTGTTTACTATGTACGTGTTGTCCAAAAATAACAAGGGAAAACAAATTCTAATGTCTAGATTAAAAAAAACTCAGGCCGGCCGGCCCGAGTTTTTATATGTGGTCACGGACAAGTAAAGTGGCCCGAACAAGCCAGGCCGATCCTGCTCGGCCCGTACATTTCGGGCAGATTTTTGATTTTGGCCCGGGCTGGGCCCGGATTTGTACAGGTCTAATTGTATGTACTAATATTTATATTTTAATATATATATATATATATATATATATATATATATATATATATATATATATATATATATATATATATATATATATATATATATATATATATATATATTTAATGGGAAAACATTTGAGTTAGGCAAAATAATGAATTAATAATGTTAATGTGTTACAACTTAATAACTTATGCATACTTAGTTACTTCATAAGTTTATAATAATCTTTTATTATAAGTGGGTCTGATTTTAAAATATTGATTTTTATAAATATGATTATAATTTGGTCTTAATAATTATCTCTTAAGAGAAATTGGTCTCATTTAAATGAACAAATGTCTGTAATAATCTTTAATAATAAGTTAGTCTCGTACTCTAGTTTTCAGATATTGTATAAAAATGTAAAGATATAGATATCTATTTTTTTAAAACTTTATTTTTATTTTTTTAATTATAACGTACTTTAATATTCTTTTTTTTATCATCTATATGATTATCATTTTTACTTTGGTTTTGTTTTGTTCTTTTTAATTGTTTTTTCATTACATTTTGTGATAAAGAAAGTAGCAAATACATATCCGAATCAAACGGATATTTAGATCAAAAGGATATTCAGATTAATCGGATATCCAGATCCGGCTAAATTATTTTGCATATTCAGATCAAGAGGATATCCGGATCAATTGAGTCAAACATAAGTCATTCAGATCATCCGGATATCCGTGGATAATAATCCGATCCAACCAAATCATTTTCGCATACTATATTTTGGAATCCGGATCGAACGGATCAGCCGGACATCTGGATAATTATCCGATCCGATCTTGAGAAAAATGCCGGATATTCAACCAAATACGGATCAGAATGGATATCTGAATGTTAAAACCGGGAGATATTTAACACGAGTGATCATTTCCATTACCATTATCATAAATTCATAATCATCGTTCTTTATATGAATGATAAACTTATGTTTGATAATTGAATCATTGATACTTAAGTACATTATACATGTCTTATATTTAACACGAACTAGTTATAAGAATAAGAATTATAACTACTCGGTATAAACTTATAGTATTTAATATGTATAATAAAACATAAGCTAAAAAATAAATTTGTAAAATTTAAATGGATATCCGAGTTCTTGTAAATGGATATCTGAGTTATAAGAATAAGAATTAAAACGACTCGATATAAACTTATAGTATTTAATATGTATAATAAGACATAAGTTAAGAAAATAAATTTGTAAAATTTAGATGGATATCGGAGTTCTTGTAAATGGATATCCGAATTATAAGAATAAGAATTAAAACGACTTGATACAAACTTATAGTATTTAATATGTATAATAAAACATAAGTTAAAAAATATAAATTTGTAAAATTTAGATGGATATCCGCGTTCTTGTAAATGGATATCCGAGTTATAAGAATAAGAATTAAAATGACTCAATAAACTTAAAGTATTTAGGGCCTGTTCATTTCTCATATCCTGATATGGGATATGGGTATATATATCACATATCTGATATCCATGTTTCGTAATTAAGTATATGATATCAAAGTGATATCCTAGATATCAATACTTTACTCTTTTTTTTTATCGTTTTTGATATCTTAAAAAATTGAGAGATATCACATTCATTTTCTCTCACGTTTCCCTCAAACCTCTCCCTCCCCCATCTTCCTCTTTTGATATACCTCACCATCTTGCCAAACACAAGTATCAGATATGAGATATCAATCTCATATCCATATCTATGATATCTATACCGTACTGATATCTGATACACTCATTTCTGATATGGGAAATGAACAAGCCCTTAATATATATGATAAAAGATAAGTTAAAAAAATAAATTTGTAAAATTTAAATGGATATCCGAGTTCTTGTTAATGGATATCTGAGTTATAAGAATTAAAACGACTCGATATAAACTTATAGTATTTAATATGTATAATAAAACATAAGTTAAAAAAATAAATTTGCAATATTTAGATGAATATCCGCGTTCTTATAAATGGATATACGAGTTATAAAAATAAGAATAAAAACGACTCAATATAAACTTATAGTATTTAATATGTATAATAAAATATAAGTTAACAAAATAAATTTGTAAAATTTAAATGGATATCCAAGTTTTTGTAAATGAATATCCGAGTTATAAGAATAAGAATTAAAACGACTCGATATAAACTTATAGTATTTAATATGTATAACAGGTCATTTCAAGTCGGGTTACTTTGGGCTTACAAGTTATTTTGGGTTGGGTCACTTCATGCTATCTAGTCATTTCGGGTCGGGTTACTTCGGGCTATCGGGGCATTTCGGGTCGGGTTACTTCGGTCTATCGGGTCATTTCGGGTCGGGTTGTCAGGTCGTTATCGGGTTATTCTACTCGGGTTTTATTGGGTTCGGGTCATTTTCGGGTTCGACCGTTCGGGTTATTTATTATTTCAGGTTAAATTAATATCTAGCGGGCCGGTTCCGGGTATTTTCTATTTTTAAAACTTTTTGGGGCCAGGTCGGGTTCGGGTTTGCCGGGTCGGTTTCACGGGTCAGGTCAACTTTTGACAACTCTAGTTGTAGTGTAAATGATGTTAGATTAAACCTTGTAAATAGATCGGACTGTGAGAGTTGTGAGTCGAAACCCTCGTAGAAGGATTTCCACGGTTTGTTCTTGAGGTTCCACACCCATGGTTACTGTTCGATCTCAGACGTGTGTGTAATCGTGAACGATATAGCTGTATATTTATAACTTAAAATATAAGCCTGAAATAATATGCGAACCCGCAGTGTACGGATCAATTGTAATAACAACAAATACTCCAAGGTTGAACACATGGACTATGGTGAAACAATGTACGGCAATTCAAGTTGTCAATCAAAAGCAAGCAATAAAGCAAAGATATCAAAGATGATGTAATAATCAAATAAAGGAATTGAAATTCTAGAGGTCAAAGCATCCAGTTGTGGTTCCAACTCAAGATCTCATAGGATAATGTGGACAAAGCTGAGGATTGCAAAGGTAACTATTTCTAAGGTGGGAATAGATCACCGGGTAAGTCTCACTACTCACTATCCCAAACCAAAGATCCTCTCACCGGGCAAGTCTCAAGGAAGTAAGGAAAGGAACTATAAACTCAAACCAACACACCACCTAAGGGGATAAAACTAACCTTTACCGGGTAAGTCTCAGGCTAAATCACAAAGGTAGGATGGAGGCACACTCAAACCCCAATAAAGGATAAACCTTTATTACCTAACACTCATCATCATAGGTATGCAAGCAAAGGAATCACCGGGTAAGTCTCATCCTAGGCTTGCGTATGGACCAGGAAAGGTGCAACAAGGATAGGATTTGACAAACTAAAACCTAAACTCAGGTATGGATCAGAAAAGGACACGCCTCGCTCCGTTCATGTCCGATCTCGGTCGAGATGTTCTATGAACCAACCGAGGTGAGGTTTACCTAAGGTTTGACTCGAGCTTTCAGGGTCCACAAAGGTAAAGACTCATTCTTTCATCGTGTCAGCCAATCACCCTACAATCGCACAAGAATTTAGCCAATAATCATCATGATAACAATAATCAAATATATAAGAAAAGAAGCAATATCCAAACAAGAAAACCTTAACACAAAGGTTTCAATAATCACTCAATCAAACAAATCAAACAACCAGCAAATTGTGCTCCTCAATCACAAACCAAAGGACAACAATCAAACAATCTAAGAAAACCTTACAACTTCTTTCAAAAGCCTTCAACTTTAACTTGAAAGCCAACTTCCTTCAACTTCCTTCCTTCCTTGGAATATCTTCAATCTTCCAAACTAATCAGCAAACCTGACATACTTCCATCCAGAAAATATCTTCCAATATATAGGAGAATCACTTTTCAAAAATAAAAGATCTCATGGTCCATGGGCCGTCCGTCTTGATCCAGCCCAGCAAAATCACCTCGGTCGAGGTGGTACTGTAGCCATCCGAGATGATGCTCAGCTTACGTGCAAATCTCTCAAAGTTGGTCCAAAATCAAACTTCTGTCCAACTTCCATGATTCCTATGCCTTTCTTGTAGCTCCTCAATGTTCCATAATGTAGCTCCAATGACTCTTTAGATCCCTTGGCTCCAAATTGCTCCAAAACGTATAATTTTCCCTATAATTATAACAAAACTAGGTGTAGAGCTCGATTCTTGCAAATGTAAACAAAACAACATAATGATCAAGAATATACATCCATGCATGCAGATTTATGAAGATAAAACGTCCAAACCATTTCCAAAATATAGACTATAATACATGTATCAAAATACCCCATACTTGTCCCTTGCTTGTCCCAAGCAAGGTTCAAATCTTAGATACAAGATAGAATGGATTATAAGTCATCAAAAAAATCAATGAAAAACATTTTACAAAACCTTTTGGTGGTGCGCTCCATTCATAGATCACCCTAAGAGAATGCTTCATAGCAAATAAAATCAAGACATGGTCAAAACATTTTATAAATATAAGAAAGCTGATTATCTTTGCATAAAATTATAGAATGCATAATAAATCATATTTATCGAAATCAATCATGTATAATCCAGTTTAAATCACCAAGTCAATCAACATAATTAAGGTCTCAAGGGCTTTCAAAAGAGGTCAAGAAATGTGCTAGGGTGGGATGTATATAGGATATTGTGGTGCTAGAATCCGGGAATAGGATTTTTACTTCACTTCTTTGAATCACAAACATCTTCCACCAATAAGCTTTGCTTATTTTCACCTTTTACTTTATTTTTGAGAACATGGACAGAGGTGCACAATAACCGAAACCTAGGAAATCAACAGTCATCAATTTCTCGAGATGCCTCAAACCCTTGATGCACATACAAGGACCCGTTAAGACTATCAATCAATCCGACTATGGCAAGACACAAACACCCGGCTGTGTGAATGGTGCCGAGTTACTCATTATTAAGATCAATATCCCCAAACCTATTTTTTCTAACACTTCCAACCACAATCTCAACTTCACTTCACACGCTTTTCATCAACTGCATCCAAATTCCCGGATAGGTAAAGGGAGGCAAATATGTATATGAGGGGCTAAAGCATGATCAAGAAGAAGAAGAAGAAGAGAATGAAGTGCCTTAATCATCTCGTGAAGAATGTGAGAGAACTCATAATGTGGTGCTAACCTTCAAATCCAACATAGTTTAGATAAAAACAAAATATTAAACAAGCTTGAATTTCAAATAAAACATTTAGCAACTTAAACATATCATAAAACCTTTCGAGCATATAAGGATTTTAAAGCTAATTTGCAAACAAATATTTTCATCAAGGTCATATCTGGAATAGAAGCACAAAACGTTTCGAAAATCTTTTCAGTTTAAAACCCACCTCGGTCGAGGTGATTTGACGGTGCCCAAGGTGTTCAACCGAGATGAATCTCAGTTTTCACAACCTCGTTTGGTCAAAAACGTCTCGATCGAGCCAAAAAGTTTTTTTCAAATCGGGTTTTGACATTTTTCTCAAACAGAAACCTGTATGGAATGCATGTAAATGACATATAAACATATGTAAGCCAAATAAGATCAAACTAAAATCAAGTAGAGTCATACAAGAAATAACAAGTCATACAAATACCCCATACATAGGGCACATTGTCCCAATGGGTCAAATAAGAGTCATAAGAACAAAGTACTCACCGGAAATAAGCTAAACTGCATAAAATAAGAAAATAAACTCCATGAACGCTCAATCCTCATCAGCTGGCGGTGGTGGTGGTGAAATGTAAGGGTATTGGGAAGGATCGAAGGGATAGCCCACTAGTACAAATACCCCCTCTAGACCTCGCTTATGTTGGAGCGGTTTGAAAAAACCGTGATCAAATGCATTTTCGGACCACGGTTATATGTATTGTTACGCTAAGATCGTGTGATGTGCAAGCAATAAGCTTTAAATTTATACTCGTTATATTTCTTCCTAACTCCTAGCGAACCCGCAGTGTACGGGACGTTTGTAGTAGGGATAGTATTCCGAGGTCGAACACAAAGACTAAGGTGAGATTGATTCGATTTATGATATCTACTACAAACTGACATTACAATGGCATTTAAAAGATGACGTTTTTACTATAAATGTCATCAAAATTCTTTACAATGACGTTTTATCAAAGTATTGTCATTTAATTTGTTTTTTCCAAATTGTAGATGACGTTTGTGAATCGCCATAAAATTATATGACGTTTTTTCAACCTCATAAATATTTTTATGGCATTTTCTAAACGACCTGAAATTTATGACGTTTACTAAACGCCATGAAATTTTGGCGGACTTTGTTTACAAAAAAATTTAAGCCAAATTTTAAAAGTCAAGTTTTAAAAAGGAAAAAACTTGACTCAAAATATTACATCAAAACCGGGTCCGTTTTGATAAATTTAACCCTAATTTCCTAACCTAACCTACACTTTCTCTCTCCCCCAATCCTTCTCTTTCACCGAGCTGCTCCCGCCACTCTTAACCCTTCACCTCTCTCACCGGTGTTCTCTCTTTCTCGCACTTTTCTCATGCCGCTGCCGCCGCCACTGCCGCGCAGACCTTCTCACAACCTTCCCTCACTCGAAACCATCACTTCTTGGGTCTTCTCCTACAACCAACTGACGGAATCCAGGAGTTGCGACCACCAAGCGAGGATCTCTACATCACCATGCCAGGAACATCGCCGTTGTTCCACACCTGGCGCCATCAACAGTGACTCGGGAAGGGCTCGACAATTGCCGTCGGGAGTCTGTTGATGTGTCGCTACTGCTCTATCACCGTCGGTTTTCGCCGCCTGTTGCAGCCTTCTTCCACCACTACTACCACCAATTCTGCCGCCTACTGCAGCCGACTCAGGAAGGGCCCCACAACCTTTTGTCCCTGTTACCGTTTGGTTGTTTGGGTGAGATTCCGGATCTGTTATGACCTAATTTTGGGGTTTGGGGTCTTTGTGCTTGGATATTGAACTGTGTATACATATGTGTATGTTTAAGATGCCATGTTTGAGTGTTCCTCTTTTACATGAAAAGATTATTCTTTATTAGAATTTGTTTCACTGCTGCTTATTTTACACTATAGATTGTGCATTCAGTTTGTAGACTCAAATGCCCGCATCTTTGTCGTTTAAGTTATGTTTAACAATTATCCCTTCATACACTTCATGACTAAACAAAATTCATTTTTTTCCTGAGTTTCCTTTGTTTTTACACTAGACCTTTGGTTTGTCTATCCTCACACTATAAAGCTCCTTGATGGAAGTCAATGTCAGATATCCAAATATGTGTCCCAATGACTTATCACTTATCTTTTTGTAAGTGCAGGAATTTATGACAAATTTGCTAGAGCCTTTTCAAATGTCGTCCGAGCGCTTAAAGTTGGTGATGGATTTGCTGATGGTGTCACGCTAGTACTGCTCAACATGGCTCCTTCCTTCCAGTGTTTCAATGTATGTGGGACTAGCTCATAACCTTGTTTGACTTTAGACTTGTATATTTCACCATACAATATTAGTTTTTGAGTTTTGAGATAACTTGTAACTTGAGAGGATATACCAACATGTCATGCTAAGCTGGACTGTATTTTTGCTAATACAATGGCTTTTGTGTTACAGGGTCTACTCATTAATAAAGTTGCTCTACAAAAGGTGGGTTAAATTCCCCAGGATTTGCATGATTCTTCATGGATATTTCTATTGGCGTGATTCTTCTTGACATGTCGAAAGATTTGTAGAAAATGCCACCTCTAAGGTATGTTCTTGAATTTCAAAATGATTCTTGATATCTTTTTTAGTGTTATGCTGAATTGGGCCATATTGTTATAGTGTTGTCGAATAGGTATTGATTGAAGAAACTGAATTATATTGCTATGAGCCTGAATTTGGAAACATAGGAGATGCACTTGGTAGCACAATTGCTTGGCCAATCAAGTATATTGTCCTTGACGATATCTCAACAGGTAACCATCACATTTACTAGCTAGGTATTTGATGCGTCCTTGGAGGTAACCAAGGATAACTCCGGATCTAGATCAAGCAAAACTCCAACTACTCCTTGATTCTTTGTGCAACGTTGTATCGTTTCGGATCCAAAGGGGCGGAAGCGATGAAGAAACAACGGTTACTTCGATCTAGAGAGATCGAAGGAACCTTTTTGTGTGGATCGAAGGTTGATTCTTAAAAAGAATCCTCGAATATAGATTTCTTGAATCAAAGACGAGATCCAAGGAAGAAGTTTGAGGGTTAGAAGAGAGGTTTTGATGCCCAAGCTAAGTGGAGGAAATTCTTCTCAAAACTTAGTAATATTAAACATGAAAAATAAGTGAGACAAGATATCTCTTATATAGAGAGACTTGCCTACCTATGGGCCAACGGGCCAAACAAAAATACATGAAGAAAAGCCCAAAAGGGGAAAACCTAAAAGGATAATAGCAAACCCTAAACAGATAAGGTCAAAAAGGGAATATTTCTATACGGAATATCCCTTTATTACATAAAAAGAAAAACATGAAAATATAGTCCGAAAATAAGCTAGCTTCATGCCATGGGGTCGGAAAGACGAGACATGCCGCTAACGGAACCGGTAGCCTATGCCATGGTGGTGTAGAGACAAGGCATGCCGGTAATGGGACCAAGTGACGAAGTAATACGGGTGATGATGGTGCCGGTGGCTCGAGCAATGGCCTTAGCTCGGGATCGGGTGATCGGTCCATCTGAGCGAACTCTAAGAGCCTCGTCCTCTTCGTCTATGGTCAACGTAAAAGGGGCATCCAAGGGCGCATCAGTCCCCCCATCTTGGCTGTGAAACGTCCCTGTTTCACCATCGTCAAAGAGGGGCTCAACATAAGGGGCAAGGTCCTTGACGTTGAACGTTGGGTGTACTCCGTAGGAGTTCGGAAGCTCTAACTTGTATGCATTTGGACCATGACGGGCTAAGATGCGGAATGGGCCATCACCACGGTCCGAGAGCTTGCTCATGCGGCGAGTAGGAAAACGCTCCTTCCGTAGGTGGAGCCAAACAAGATCACCGGGTTCAAAAGAGACGTCGCGGCGGCCCTTGTTGCGTTGTCCGGCAAGTTGGGCGGCACGACGTTCAAATTGTGTCCTAGTCCGCTCATGAAGCTCAATGATTTGGGCGGCTCGGTTTCCGGCGATGATGTGTTCTCCATCCTTGAGCGGGCGGGGAGTGAAATCCAATGGTGTGTGTGGATTGAGGCCGTAGACAACTTCAAATGGGGACAATTTAGTTGCCGTGTGCCTAGACCTGTTATACGAAAACTCGACAACAGAAAGTAAGTCCTCCCACCTACGTGGGTTGGTCCTAGTGGTGGCTCTAAGTAGAGCACCAAGAGTCCGATTGGTCACCTCCGTTTGACCATCGGTTTGGGGGTGATAACTACTTGAAAACAACAAGTTGGTTCCAAGTTTTCCCCACAACGTTCTCCAAAAATGACTTACGAATTTCACGTCCCGATCACTAACGATGGAACGTGGTATCCCATGTAAACGCACCACATTGTCAAAGAACAAGGTGGCAACTTCACTAGCATTTAGGGTGCTTTTACATGCGATGAAATGAGCCATTTTGGAGAAACGATCGACTACCAAGAAAATGGAGTCTTTGCCTCGTTTTGACATAGGCAACCCGACCACAAAGTCCATGGATAGATCCTCCCAAGGTCCCATTGGTATAGGCAAAGGAGAATACATCCCATCCGGACCTTGGCTCGACTTGGCATGATGACATGTGATGCAACCCTTGCAAAACCGTGTCACATGCATACGCATCCGGGGCCAAAAGAAATGCTCTTGGAGAGCGGAAAGGGTCTTGGTAGCACCGAAATGACCACGGCCCTCATGAGCTTTCTTGACCAACAAATGGCGTATAGATGAGCGCGGAATACAAAGTTTTCCCGCTCGAAAAAGATAGCCATCGTTAATAAAGAAAGACTCGTGCTCTCGGAGGTCGAGGCATTGTGCCCATTTGTCCTTGAAGTCAAGATCCGTGGCATATAACTCTTTGATAAGAGCAAAGCCATGTATCTTGGCATCCATATACACAAAGAGGGCATAGCGGCGAGAAAGGGCATCGGCTACCACATTCTCTTTGCCTTTCTTATGCCGAATGACATAAGGAAAGGTCTCTAAAAACTCTACCCAACTAGCATGGCGCCGACTGAGATTTGTTTGACTCTTGAGATACGAAAGAGCCGCATGATCCGAATGAATCACGAACTCCTTCGGCCACAAGTAATGTTGCCATGTCTTAAGACAACGAACTAGAGCATATAGTTCCTTGTCATATGTAGGGTAGTTAAGCGAAGGACCGGACAGTTTTTCACTGAAGTAGGCAATTGGACGATTCTCTTGTAAGAGGACGCCTCCAATGCCCACATTTGATGCATCACACTCCACCTCGAAGGTTTTCGAAAAGTTTGGGAGTTGGAGTAATGGTGCATTACAAAGACGGTCTTTGAGCGCATCAAACGCTCGAGCATGGATATCACGCCACTCAAACGTGACACCCTTGGTAGTGAGCTCATGGAGCGGTGCTGCTACCGTGCTAAAGTCCTTGACAAAGCGCCGGTAGAAACCCGCTAAGCCGAGAAAGGCTCGGACCATGGTGACCGTAGTAGGAGTAGGCCACTCCCGAATAGCACGAACTTTAGATTCGTCTACTCGGAGTCCGTCCTTAGACACGAAATAGCCAAGAAAGATAGTGGTGTCCGAGCAAAAGACGCATTTGTCAAAGTTGACATACAATTGCTCTTGTCTAAGGCACTCGAGCACTTGGCGAAGGTGCCCGATGTGATCCTCCAAAGACGTACTAAACACCAAAATATCATCAAAATAAACAACAACGAATGTACCCAAGAATCGGCGCAAGACGTGGTTCATAAGGCGCATGAATATGGACGGGGCGTTGGAGAGGCCAAAAGGCATGACAAGCCATTCATAGAGTCCATACTTCGTTTTGAACGCCGTCTTCAATTCGTCACCTTCGGCCATCCGGATTTGGTGGTAACCGCTCGGGAGATCAATTTTGGAGAAGATAGTGGCGCCATGAAGCTCATCCAACATGTCATCAAGGCACAGGATCGGGTGGCGATATTTGACGGTGATTTGGTTGATGGCACGACAATCAACACACATCCGCCATGATCCATCTTTCTTTGGTACTAAGATTACCGGGACGGCACATGGTGATAAGGATTCACGCACATGTCCCCGGTCTAGGAGCTCTTGAACTTGACGTTGTAGCTCCTTTGTCTCTTCCGGACTGGCTCGGTAAGCGGCACGGTTTGGCAAAGAGGCACCGGGCACAAAGTCAATTTGATGTTCAATCCCTCGGATAGGTGGCAAGCCGGGTGGGAGGTCTTTGGGCATAATATCCTGAAATTCGGACAACAACAAAGACACCTCGTGTGGCACATTACTTGGGTCATGAGAAGTAGATAAACAAAACGGAACAAGTAAAAAGCATGGGAACTTGCCTTCCATGACCGGTTGCAAATCATGCCGGCGAGCTAAGAGTATCCGTGGCTCACACCGTCCTTGAATTACGGGATCCGAAGATGATAAAGGTGCGCCCGAAGAAACGATGCGACCTTTACTACCTTTGGATTCGGTAGCATGGACAAGAGGGGCGGTGTTGCGGGATTTGGAAGTACTAGCACCTACAACATCGGGGCTCCGGGGGTCCGATTTTGCCGGTGCTTTAGCGGACTCATCAATAGTTTGTTGCCTCTTCCGTTCCGCATAGTCAACCAAAATTTCGTGCGGAGTCATAGGCAAAAGTATGACCCGTTTTCCATTATATTGGAACATGTACCGATTAAGATAACCATCATGATATGTGCGGTGATCGAATTGCCATGGTCGTCCTAATAGGACATGTGTGGCGTCCATCTTGATAACATCACAAAGGACCTTATCAACATAGGCGCCAATAGAAAACGGCACCCAAGCTTGTTGTGTGACGGTGTCACATGCCGTATCGGAAATCCATTGGAGTCCGTAAGGCGTTGGGTGGGGGGTCGTAGGCAACTTGAAGTGTTTTACCACCCGTTCGTTGACAATATTGTAACAAGAACCCCCGTCAACGATGAGAGAAAGACTCGTATTATTAACCAAGCAACGAGAGTGGAAGAGATTCTCGCGTTGATCAATAGGAATATGCTCTTTAACAGCCAAAATACGACGAGAAACAAGAGCAAATTTACCGGATTGTGCTGGGCCGCAAGCAAGCTCGTCATCACAAGGTTCCATGCCAAAAAGTGGGTCGATGTCATGGTCATCCTCAATAATGAGATCGTCTTCATGTTGACCATCGTCGTCCTCGAAATATGTTGGGTCGGCAAACAAGACCCGTTTGGTGTTTGGGCAATCACGTTGCACATGGCCAAAACCGCTACACTTGTAGCACACGGGCTCCCTTGGGCGAGCCGCCGGTGAGGGTCCTTGTTGACCTCGAGAGGGAGGTGCCGGTGCCGGGCCACGGTTTGGTGCCTTCTCGGTACCCGTTTGCCTATTGGAAGGACCCGTCCGTTGGGTTCCCTTGGAGGCGTCGGTATCTGTAGGACTAGGCGCATCTCGAGAACGTGTGTTAGATGGATAAAGATATGGACTCGAGGAAGAGGGATACCTAGAATACCGCGGTGTTTCGAGTTGTTGCTTATCTAACTTCATGGCGGCATGACATAATGCTCCCAAATCCTTGAATGGGACAATCTCGAGCGGCCGCCGGATGGAAGCATTAAGCCCACTCATGAACTTGGTGCAGAGGGCGGAGGGGGAGGCCGAGACGCCGGCCTTAATGTGCATGTCCTCAAGTTTAGCCAAGTAAGCCACCGGAGTGAGGTTGCCTTGCTTGAACTCGGCAATTTGCAACCGCATATCATTCTTAAAGTCCTCGGGCACGTACTTCTTGGTCATGCAATAGAGCAATTGTTCAATTGTCTCAATCGGTGCCCATCCTCGCCTCTCTCGGGTGAACTCATACCGGTTCCACCAAGACTTCGCATCTCCTTCAAAGTATAGAGTTGCCGCCTCGATTTTCTCGGATTCCTCCTCATAATGACAATGTTTTAATGCTCGTTTCATATCCTGCGCCCAATCAAGAAAAACACACGGATCATATTCACCATGAAAAGTAGGGAACTTAACCTTACCTTCCCTACGAGCTCGGTAGGGGTCCGGGCGGGGCGGTGGAATGTAGGCATCATCGGCACGGGCTCGCCGGTGGCCGCCATGAGGACGTTGGCGCCCATGAACGGGTGGGGCCTGCCTAGGGGGATTTGGGGGAGGCAACCATTCTTCACCCTGGTCTTGGTTCTCATAGGGGTCTATGACGGGTGGGTGCCACGGACGGTTATGTGCTACCCGTTCTAAATCGGATTCATCACCGGAGAACTCATTGAAGTTGTGTTGCTCATCGTATTCATCAAAGTCAAGGGTCCTCGGTTGCCGGGTTGACCGTTGGTGTCGGTGTTCGGACCGATCATGCTCACGACCATGATTGGTGGTTGAGTTGGGACGGTACCGGGGCTCTTCCCGGGTTTGTCGGTCGGTGCGGGGCACACTAGGTGGAGGTGGAGAAGGAACATACCGTTGATGTTGATGCTCATAATATTGGTGCTGATGTTCCGTATCGACTATGGGCAAGTTATCTTGACGCGGGTCGGGGAATTCCTCCTCTTCTTCATGGGACTCATTTCCGTCAAGAGGTAAAGGATGGGTGCGTTCAATGACAGACGCAAGCCGGGTAACGTTTGATGGGCCGGCTCCCAAAAGTCCCTTGCCTTTCCGTTGTGCATCGGAAGTGGAAGCATTGACCACGTTCTCATTCGGATAAGTTGGGGTGGGACGGCGAGCATTCTGAAGGGACTTAAGAGCTTCTAGCTCTTTTTTCAAGGCAATGTTTTCTCGGGTCAAGGCATCAAACTTTTGTTATGCCTTCAAGGCTTCCAATTCTCGCCTTATGGAGTCATTTTCGAGGGACAACGAGGCAGTTTCTTGAGCCAAGGGTTCACTGAACTCTTGCGGACCAGAATCCTGAGAAGTTTCCATTTCAACGTTAGTCATTGCTCCAAATCAGCACACAATTGCATGCAATCAAGTGAGCAAGGTGACAAGTTACGTCAACTTTACCCAAGTTCAAGTGCGTTATCGGGTTCTACTTTGGGGAAGGCCGTTTGGCGGTTAGGCAAGGAAGGCAAATCCAACAAAATTGAACCAATTACACACAAAAAACAAGTGATATTTTGCAAACGTATGTAAGAAAATGGAGAGATAGAAGATGGACGGATTGTTCACTCGGCAAGCTTTGCTTGCTTTCGGTCTTTGACCGTTTTGTAAAATCCGATTTTTCGGATGGACCGGTTTGCCGGACGTCTTTTCACTTTGTGTGTTTCGTTTCTTTGAAACGTTTTGAGCAACACTTTCTTTTGTTTTTTTTTTTTGAACACAAATCCGTATTGATGAAGAGTTTTTTTTGCTTTTCTTGGAATATCAAATGCGAGATATCCGAACTTTTCGTTAACAAAAATATCCCAAGAGATTTGGTGAAATTAATTAACAAAATTGTCGGATTAGGTCGGTTTAAGAAAAAGACGGGTTTGATAAATGGTTTGAAGGCAAACCAAATATCTCCTATTTTTGTGCTTTTTGTTTTGAGTTAAACACGGAAAAGAAAAAAAAATTTCAGGAAAAATGGATGAACATGATGAAGAACATGATGAACAACATGAAGATCATGAAGAACAAATGAAGAACATCATGAGCAAACGAAGAACATCATGAACAAAAAAAGGCTAAATAGGTTTAAGATAATAACGCACAAAAACAAGAGTAAAGAGAACTTAACTTTGATCCCTTGCTCTGATACCAATTTGATGCGTCCTTGGAGGTAACCAAGGATAACAACGGATCTAGATCAAGCAAAACTCCAACTACTCCTTGATTCTTTGTGCAACGTTGTATCGTTTCGGATCCAAAGGGGCGGAAGCGATGAAGAAACAACGGTTACTTCGATCTAGAGAGATCGAAGGAACCTTTTTGTGTGGATCGAAGGTTGATTCTTAAAAAGAATCCTCGAATATGGATTTCTTGAATCAAAGACGAGATCCAAGGAAGAAGTTTGAGGGTTAGAAGAGAGGTTTTGATGCCCAAGCTAAGTGGAGGAAATTCTTCTCAAAACTTAGTAATATTGAACATGAAAAATAAGTGAGGCAAGATATCTCTTATATAGAGAGACTTGCCTACCTATGGGCCAACGGGCCAAACAAAAATACATGAAGAAAAGCCCAAAAGGGGAAAACCTAAAAGGATAATAGCAAACCCTAAACGGATAAGGTCAAAAAGGGAATATTTCTATACGGAATATCCCTTTATTACATAAAAAGGAAAACATGAAAATATAGTCCGAAAATAAGCTAGCTTCATGCCATGGGGTCGGAAAGACGAGACATGCCGCTAACGGAACCGGTAGCCTATGCCATGGTGGTGTAGAGACAAGGCATGCCGGTAATGGGACCAAGTGACGAAGTAATGCGGGTGATGATGGAGCCGGTGGCTCGAGCAATGGCCTTAGCTCTGGATCGGGTGATCGGTCCATCTGAGCGAACTCTAAGAGCCTCGTCCTCTTCGTCTATGGTCAACGTAAAAGGGGCATCCAAGGGCGCATCAGTATTGATTTGAAATGTTGGCCAATTAGCATTTGTTTATATTCTAAGGATTACATTTTCACAATGTCACAGGTGATAAATGAAGTACCACGCTTGGTGATCAAACTAGCTAGCTAGATCATGGAATTAAACATTTGCGTACACTATGTTTTAATTTTGAGATTTATGGAACAACTTTTGTAATGGTAAAAAATTCTGTAAGAATTGTCATCTTTTATTATGCAATATAGATTCTATTACTCAGATTTTGTGATATTCGAATGTTGGATTTATTTTGTGTGCAAGAAAGTAGTTTATTTAGATTTGTAAATAAAAACAGGGTAATAAAAATTAGGGTTATTAAACGACATAGAGATACAACTTAAGGCGACTCGTCAACGCCATGAAATACTATTCCATGACATATTAAACATTCCGTGGTAAAACAATCCATGGCGTTTAGAACATGTCGCAAACAAAGGGTCGTCAGTTTGAAAACGTCATGAATATCGCGGGTTGTGATGTTTGTCAAACGCCATTACAATGCAATATACGGCGTTAACCAACGTCATTAAAGACGGCGTTAACAAAACGCCCTCAAATTGTGGACAAAAGCATGGCGTCTATAAAGACGGCGTTTTTTAATGGCGTTGGAAAACGCCATTAAACAGTTTGCATGACGTTTTTCACACGTCATGGAAATGTATATCTGTACTAGTGGATTAAGATTAGTGAAGATCTAGGTTAAGAAAAAGGAAATAAAGAAATGAAAAACTAAATGTTTTTGGTTGGTTTTTAGGTGATCAATCAAGGATCACAAATGATGCAAGGTAATCAATCAACTAGCAAATCAACACAAACAAACAAACTAAACACGAGATATGAATCAAGAGAGAGAAAAGCGGATTCTAGGGGTTGGAAATTCCGGTTATGGCATAGGACTCAAGCTATCTAATCATTCCTTGGATTAACTATGATGTGTTGGGAATGAGTGTTTCTAGATTGGGATCAATCACCGGGTAGGTCTCATGCTCCACTAATCCGTTCCTAAGGTCTTATCTCCGGGTAAGTCTCTAAGAACCTAAGGGACGGAATTCTACACAAACCGGATTGTTACCTAGGGATCTAACCTATCCTTACCGGGTAAGTCTCGAAAGGGTTAGTCCTAAATAACCATCCTAGCACACTTAATCCAATGGCGGCTTATGAGGCTCACCACTACCTATGGTTTGTGATCTTTGGAATCTAAGAGTAAGGATTACCGAGTAAGTCTCTCCAAGCACTTAGTTGCTAACACTAGGTCACCCTAGGGTAGATTTAATTTAACAAACACTAGGATTTCAACATTCTAACAATCTAAAGCTAGATCCATCGAACCAGGGAGAATCACGGTTTGTTCTATCAAGTCCACGACCGTGATTTGTCAAGAACAATCCGTGGACTTCAACAGAGGCTACGTCCAAGCAAGTGAGTCATCCAAGGGTTAATCTAAGTCCATCCTATCATAGTCCTAGCCATAACCATTCTTTCCTTACCCTAGAATCACATCTGTTTAGCCTACAACATTCATCACAACAATCAAAATCATCAAACATAAAATCATGGCTTCCATTTGCAAAATAATAAAGAGAAAGAGATGAACAAGTGAAGTGAACAAAACCAAGCTGAATATGGAATTAGAATGACTCACAACCCTTCTTAAAGAAGGTTCAAATGGTTCATACAACTCTAGAAATCGATTCCGAAATTCTTCACTACAAGGCTATCAAAATCTATCAATGGTGTGCTCTTCTTCTTCTCCAGTGAAGCTCTTCAAGCCTCCAATGGTGTTTTCCTTCTTGAGAATCTTCTTGTTGGGAGAGTATTTTTGATTGGATGATAGTGGATAATGGAGAGCTGCTCCAAGATGATTCTCTCAGCCAATGCAGGACCACTTTTATACTACAACTTTGCAAGAGCTGGCCAAGAGATCGTGGCACAACTGTCACGAAAACCTGGCAAAATCCACAGATGGTTCCACAGCCGTGGAAGGGCAGTGAACCGTGGTTTGGTGCTTCAGCGTCGCCTTGGATCATTAGTCTATGGTTTGGTGCATGGCTTGTGTTGGCAAGGTTCCATGAGTCTCCCTTAGCCTCTAGTTTGCATCCTACTGAGTCCGAGGGTATGTCGTCTCGAGGATTGATTCTCGAATGCATCAATTAAGCTCCTAAATCTCCCAAAATACCTACAAAGCAATGCACAAGTCCGTGTAGACGTCTATCTCGACAAAATACGTGATTTGAGTGCAAACGTTGTGAACTAGTGCTAAACCATGCATGAATGAGTGACAAATCTATCTAAATGATTACCTAAACCTAAGTCATAAATCGTGTTATCAAAAATACCCCATACTTAAGGTTTGCTCGTCCCCGAGCAAATTTTCAACTTTAGACTACGAGATAACATGATTTATGTATGCAGAAAAATGGCAAAATCTTTTTGGGTTTGTGCTTCTACTATTGGATCACCTTCATAGTCATGTTTTATGGCAACGGACAAGCAATCATGTATCAAATAAATGAAGGCATGGAAAGACAATTGTACTTAACTCAAAAGCATGCATGAAATGTAAAGATGACGAAGTCAAGATGATCAAGAGCATATCCAATCTAGATTACTAAGTCTTACAAACATGCAAGTAGGTCATAAGGTCTTGTGAAATAAAAGGCCAAGAAATGTTGTGATTAGGTGGGGATTTTTCTAGGCTATGTGATGCTAATCCGGGAATGGAACTAACTTCACAACCTTGTCCTCGATCAACTTCCCTCAAGTGTATATTTTCTCTATCTTTTCTTTCTTTTCTTTTTCTTTGACTTATTTTTGAGACAATGACATTGGTGTACAAAAGCCGAAACTTTGGTGATTAGCCATCCTCGGGCTTTTTCTATTTTTCGAGGTGCATCCACACCGGGCACACATACCAAAGCTCATTAGGACTATTGATTTATTTGACTTTGGCAAGGCACCAACACCCGATTATGTGAAGTGTACCGAGTTACTTGTCATTTAAGCCAACGTCCCCAAACCTATGTTTTTGTCTACACTTTCACAACAATCATGATCACAAATCATTCATGGAATTCAATTGAGGTGCTCAAATAATCATGATCAAGATGAGAATTAGAGGAAGATGAATTGCCTCATTCATTCCTAGATGGTGTGCAAGAACTAGCATGTAATTTCGACCTTCAATGCTCACTATATTCTAGGCAAACATCATGATCACAAATCATTCATGGAATTCAAGAGAAGTACTTCAAGTCCACATATGCGTTCATCAATTTAACACGTAAGGCTATCCATATCCAATCCACAAGACAAGATTCATCATTAGGGTCATATCCAAGCCTAGAAAGCACAAATTTTTTTTAAATTTTCTGAATTTTTATGGGATTTTCGAAATGAACATATACAATGCAAGACATGTGAAAATTTTAAACTATCCTAGGTGCTCATCATGCAAAGGATCATGCAAACCCCACCCCATACTTAGAAACACATTGTCCCCAATGTGGCATTCAAGTAAAGAGGAGTGAAAGAAGGATCTCACAATGTAAAAATGGTGTGCTATGGTATTTGGGATTTTCAAGTGGAAGTGATGTTGGATGATCCTATCAACCATGGTAGAGAGCTCTAAGTATTCATCAAGGCGTCGGGACCCGCGCTAGGCACCGCTAGCCGTCCAAGTTCCACGTCTGCTCCACCCATAATTGATGAGGGGTTCATCATCATCATTCACTTGCCAAGCAAGGCTTCCGATTCTACCAAGATTCTAACACGCACTAAGCACACAAAACACACAAAAACAGAAAAATCTCAAACAAAAACAAAACGAGAAAAGGGAAACGTTACCAATGGGTTGCCTCCCACCAAGCGCTTCTTTAAGGTCATTAGCTTGACCAAACTCGGGGGCGTCTATTCAAGGTGAAGTGGGGCAATCATATCCACTGGAGCTCCCGGGACATACTTCTTCAACCGGTGCCCATTCACCTTAAAGTTTCCACAATGCTCCCCTCCTATCTCAATAGCTCCATGGGAAAGATCTTCTTCACTACATATGGCCCGGTCCATCTTGATTTGAGCTTTCCGGGAAAGAGCCGCAGCCTTGAGTTGAAGAGAAGGACAAGATTTCCTTCACTCAACTCTCTGGGGATGATCCTCTTGTCATGCCAACGCTTGGTCCTCTCCTTGTAGATCCGGGCACTCTCGTATGCATCCAACCGGATATCCTCAAGTGCGTTCATATCGAGTAACCTCTTCTCTCCGGCTTCCTTGAGATCAAAATTTAGCCACTTGATGGCCCAATGTGCTCTATGCTCAATTTCTACCGGGAGGTGGCAAGACTTGCCATAGACCAACTTGTAAGGAGTGGTGCCAATTGGTGTCTTGAAAGCGGTTCTATATACCCACAAGGCGTCATCGAGCTTCATAGCCCAATCCTTTCTAGTCCTAGATACCGTCTTCTCAAGAATGGCCTTTATCTCCCGGTTGGAAATCTCTACTTGGCCACTAGTTTGGGGATGGTGAGGTGTTGCCACCTTATGAGTCACCCCATACTTAGCCAAAAGTACTCCAAAATTCCTATTTGTGAAGTGCTTCCCTCCATCACTAATGATCACCCTTGGTGTACCAAACCTAGGGAAAATCACTTGGTTGAAGAACCGCACCACCACCTTGGCATCATTTGTAGGAGAGACGATTGCCTCCACCCATCTTGAAACATAATCAACCGCCAATAGGATGTAGAGGTTGCCACATGAAGAAGGGAATGGTCCCATGAAGTCCACACCCCACACATCAAATATTTCCACTTCTTGAATGTTGTTCAAGGGCATCTCATTTCTACTTGAGATGTTGCCCGTCCTTTGGCAAGCATCACAAGCTACCACAAAGCTTTGCACATCCTTTAACAAACTTGGCCAAAAGAAGCCCGATTGCAACACTTTCGCACATGTCTTGTGGGAGCTAGCATGCCCTCCACATGGCAAGGAATGACAATGGCGGATCACACTCTCCACCTCATCCTCTGGCATGCATCTTCTAAACATTCCATCCGGCCCTCTCTTGAACAAAAGTGGTTCACTCCAATAGTAGTGCCTCACATCCTTGAAGAACTTCTTCCTTTGGGCATATGTCAAACCAGGAGGCACTTCCTCACACACTAAGTAGTTCACAATGTCGGCAAACCATGGCTCACTTCCTCTAGACACTTGGAACAAGCACTCCTCCACCATTTGCAATTGCTCATCCCGGAATGAATCATCAATCGGGATGTCCTCTCTTTCAAGCTCCAATGGTGGAAGTCTACTAAGGTGATCCGCCACGGAGTTCTCGGATCCCTTCTTGTCCCGGATTTCCAAATCAAACTCTTGAAGAAGAAGGATCCACCGAATCAACCTAGGTTTGGCATCCTTCTTTGTAAGGAGGTAGCGGATCGCAGCATGATCCGTATAAACAATGACCTTCGCTCCAACAAGATATGACCGAAACTTCTCAAAGGCATACACTACCGCTAGCAACTCGTTCTCGGTTGTGGCATAGTTAAGTTGGGCATCATCTAGCGTCTTGCTAGCATAATAAATGGCATGAGTGCACCCATCTTTCCTTTGCCCCAAAACAGCCCCAACGGCTACATCGCTTGCATCACACATGATCTCAAACGGTAGGCTCCAATCCGGAGGTTGCATGATAGGTGCGGAGATCAAAGCGTTCTTCAACCTACAAAAGGCCTCAAGGCAATCCTTGGAGAAAACAAATTCAACATCCTTCATTAGTAGGTTAGTAAGAGGCTTAGAAATTTTAGAGAAGTCTTGAATAAACCTCCGGTAAAAACCGGCATGCCCTAAAAAGCTCCTCACCCCCTTCACCGAGGTAGGTGGTGGCAACTTCTCTATTATTTCAATCTTGGCCCTATCAACCTCAATGCCACGGTTAGACACCAAGTGTCCTAACACAATACCTTCACTTACCATGAAGTGGCATTTTTCCCAATTCAAGACAAGATTTGTCTCCTCACATCTTTGCAATACTAATGACAAGTTGGCCAAGCAATCATCAAAGGAAGAACCATAAACAGAGAAATCATCCATGAACACCTCCATGATATTTTCAATGTATTCCGAAAAGATAGCCATCATACACCTTTGGAAGGTGGCGGGTGCATTACACAACCCAAATGGCATTCTCCTATATGCAAAAGTACCTCATGGACATGTAAATGTTGTTTTCTCTTGGTCGTCGGGGTGGATAGGGATTTGGAAGAATCCACTATAGCCATCTAAGTAGCAAAAATGAGAATGTTGAGGTAACCTCTCTAGCATTTGGTCAATGAAGGGGAGAGGGAAGTGATCTTTCCTAGAGGCCATGTTCAACTTCCTATAGTCAATGCACATTCTCCACCCCGTAACCGTCCTAGTTGGGATTAGTTCATTGTTCTCATTGGTCACTACGGTCATCCCACCCTTCTTAGGTACTACATGAACGGGACTAACCCACTTACTATCCGAGATAGGGTAGATAATCCCCGCATCTAGCAACTTAATGATCTCCTTTTTGACTACCTTTTTCATTATAGGATTCAATCTCCTTTGATGTTCAATAGAGGGTTTATGGTTATCTTCCATCAATATCTTATGCATGCACAAAGAAGGTTTAATGCCAACTAAATCATCAATGGTATAGCCAATGGCTTTCCTATGCAATCTTAGCTCATGCAACAACTTAGCAAGTTCATCATCACTCAAGCATGCATTCACAATCACCGGATATGTAGAATCATCACCAAGAAAAGCATACTTCAAATGAGAGGGGAGGAGTTTAAGTTCAAGTTTAGGAGGACCTTTATCGATTGGAGACGATCCAAATAAGGTTGGATGAGATGAATCCAAAGCAAATGAAGGCTCTCCATGGCTCCTAGAAGCTTGATCATCATCAAGGACTGATTCAGGGGAAACCACGGCCAACTCCACGGTTTGCTCCAAGTCCACGGCCGTGGAAGTTGCCAAGCCTGCTTCTCGGAGTTGTCCAGAGAGTTCTACGGCCGTGGAATACAAATCTCGACCGTGGAACCTACAGGTGTTCAGCACTTCTTTGTGGTCTTCAAATCCAACTCTTGCCTCCTTTTCTAATGCTTCTAAGGCCTTGATTTCTTCATTGCAAGCCTCCTCAACACCTTCCTCCATCATACTTAAGGTAAGAACCTTCTCCAAGGGATCCTTGATCAAGATCGAGCTCACAACTTCTCTAGATTCCTCTTGCTCGACTATGTTGAAGACATCTTCATCAAGGGTTGGCCCTTTCATCATTGTGGACAACTTGAACTTGATGTTCTCTTCTCCGATGTTGAAGGAGAGAGTCCCATTCTTGCAATCCACTAGGCATCCAGAGGTGGCTAGGAAAGGTCTTCCTAAGATGATGGGAACCAGATAGTCCGCCGGAATATCCTAGACAACAAAATCAATTGGCACATAGAATCTTCCTAGTTGCACCGGGATGTCTTCTAAGATCCCAACCGGATGAGTGATAGAACGGTCAGCCATATAGAGGGTCATCTTGACCGGTTTCGGCTCTCCTAACCCAACCTTGTTGCAAAGTGCAAGCGGTATGATGCTTACACTTGCCCCAAGATCACAAAGGGCTTCATACTTCACATCTCCCACTCCAATTGGGACACAAAAAGAACCCGGATCTCTTAGCTTGGGAGGCATCTCCTCCTTCATCGTTTGGATCAATTCCGAGGATCTCTTCGTCATTCTTATCTCCCCATACTCCTCCAACTTCCTTTTGTTGGAGAGTATCTCCTTCAAGAACTTGCCATATGCCGGAATTCCTAAAATAGCATCCATGAATGGAATATTAATATGCAATTTAGACATTAGTCCAAGGAATTTACCAAAGTGATTGTCCAAGCGAGCTCTTGCTCGAGATTTTGGGAACGGTAGTGGTGGCTTGTATGGAGGCGGTGCCACATATGTTGGCTCAACATCCTTGGTCTTGCCTCCATTTCCTTGAAAAGTCTCTCCCTCTATCACCACTTGTTTCCCTTTAGCATTCTCCTTGGGCAAAGGGTCCTTCATACTCAACCCACTCCTCGTTGTGATGGCCAACACTTGGCCTCTTGGGTTGTCTTCGGTCCTTCCGGGAAGCTTTCCCGGATCTCTATGGGCTTCACCCGCCTTTTGGAACACTTGTGCTTCCAACACCTTTTGAGCCTTAGAAATGGAAGTCACGGTGCTCTCAAGACCACTCAACCTTCCAAGTAATTGCTCAAACATCATTTCGGTTCTATCCTTTGGAGGTTGAGTAAATCCGGGTGGAGGTTCTTGTGAAGCTTTTGGTGGTGGAGTTGTGCTTGTGGAAGCGGGAGGGTTCAAGGCTCCATCCGGGTTAGAGTAGGAAAACCCGGGATGATTGTGGTTGGGCCGGTAATTATTGAATTGCCGGTTGTTGTTGAAGTTCCTTGGGCCTTGGTAGTTGTTGTAGTTGCCCCTTCCCATGTAATTCACATCCTCCTCCTTGGAAGATAAGTTAGCTTGAGGAAGCACTTGGTTCTTCAAAGTTGTAGCACACAACTCTCTCAAAGACTTCAATTCATTGTTGATGGCATCAAGCTTGAAATTGCTCCTGGTGACTTCACTCACCTCATATGCTCCCGCCTTTCTCCCTTCACTCTTCCTATGGGAGTATTTCTCAATCACTAGAGCTTGTTTCTCTGCAAACTCCAAAGCTTCATCGACATGTTTCTCCATGAAAGTCCACCGGAAAGAGATTGGAGCTTGAATTGGCTATCTTCGTCAAGTCCCTTGAAGTAGATCTCCAATAGCTCAATTTTTGGTATGCCATGGTGTGGACAATCTAGGAGAAGATCTTTGAACCTCTCCCAAGACTTGAATAAACTCTCTCTATCCTTCATCACGAAGGCATTGATCTTCCCTCTTAATTTGGTAGTCTTGGAAGGTGGGAAGAACTTAGTCAAAAACTCGGTTGTCATCTCCTCCCAAGTACCAACTCGCCCTTGTGGAATAGATTGATACCAAGCTAAGACTTTGTCCTTAAGAGAGAAGGAGAAAGCTCTAAGCTTATGGTTGTTTCTCTCCAATCTTGGCGGTCTAAGAGTCTCCATCAAAATCTCATAGTTCATCAAGTGTTGATGAGGAGACTCTCCTTCCATCCCTCCAAATTGATTATGCCGGATCATTTGTAGAACTTGAGGGCGGAGTTCGTAATCATGGGCTGCGGGATCTCCTAAGTTCACACCCGGACGGTGTGCTCTTTGTGCCGGATCCATACGTTGCCCCAACGTTTGTGGCTCTTCCATAGCAATGGGCACAACCCTAATATTCAACGCCGCCGGCTGCGGTTGTGGTGGAGGAGGCGGAGGTTGTTGACGATTAAGCTCTCCTTGTACAAGGGCTTGCCTAATCTCATCAATCTCCCACCTAGTTGCCTCTTGCCTCTCATTGGCAAGTCTCTTTTCTTCCTCCAAGAGCTCATCTCTTAGCCTTATTTGCTCAAAGGCTTCATCCAATTCAGCTTGGAGATCTCTTCCGGCCATCTCTTTTCCCTTTTTAATGCTCCTTGATCTAGATCTAAGGGTTTTCTCCGGTTCGGGATCGAATGGAGCTAAATCCTTGCCACAAGATCTTCGCATGCACCTAAAGAGTAAGAGATGTCCTGAAAAGCAAAGACACACACCAAAGAGAGATCAAAAGTAACAAGAAAGATCTACACTATAAATAATCACAAAATAGACTCAATCTAGACCTAGTCCCCGACAACGGCGCCAAAAACTTGTTACGCTAAGATCGTGTGATGTGCACGCAATAAGCTTTAAATTTATACTCGTTATATTTCTTCCTAACTCCTAGTGAACCCGCAGTGTACGGGACGTTTGAAGTAGGGATAGTATTCCGAGGTCGAACACAAAGACTAAGGTGAGATTGATTTGATTTATGATTAAGATTAGTGAAGATCTAGGTTAAGAAAAAGAAAATAAAGAAATGAAAACCTAAATGTTTTTGGTTGGTTTTTATGTGATCAATCAAGGATCACAAATGATGTAAGGTAATCAATCAACTAGCAAATCAACACAAACAAACAAACTAAACACGAGATATGAATCAAGAGAGAGAAAAGCGGATTCTAGGGGTTGGAAATTCCGATTATGGCATAGGACTCAAGCTATCTAATCATTCCTTGGATTAAGTATGATGTGTTGGGAATGAGTGTTTCTAGATTGGGATCAATCACCGGGTAGGTCTCATGCTCCACTAATCCGTTCCTAAGGTCTTATCACCGGGTAAGTCTCTAAGAACCTAAGGGACAGAATTCTACACAAACCGGATTGTTACCTAGGGATCTAACCTATCCTTACCGGGTAAGTCTCAAAAGGGTTAGTCCTAAATAACCATCCTAGCACACTTAATCCAATGGCGGCTTATGAGGCTCACCACTACCTATGGTTTGTGATCTTTGGAATCTAAGAGTAAGGATTACCGAGTAAGTCTCTCCTAACACTTAGTTGCTAACACTAGGTCACCCTAGGGTAGATTTAACTTAACAAACACTAGGATTTCAACATTCTAACAATCTAAAGCTAGATCCATCGAACCAGGGAGAATCACGGTTTGTTCTATCAAGTCCACGACCGTGATTTGTCAAGAACAATCCGTGGACTTCAACAGAGGCTCCGTCCAAGCAAGTGAGTCATCCAAGGGTTAATCTAAGTCCGTCCTATCATAGTCCTAGCCATAACCATTCTTTCCTTACCCTAGAATAACATCTATTTAGCCTACAACATTCATCATAGCAATCAAAATCATCAAACATAAAATCATGGCTTCCATTTGCAAAATAATGAAGAGAAAGAGATGAACAAGTGAAGTGAACAAAACCAAGCTGAAAATGGAATTAGAATGACTCACAACCCTTCTTAAAGAAGGTTCAAATGGTTCATACAACTCTAGAAATCGATTCCGAAATTCTTCACTACAAGGCTATCAAAATCTATCAATGGTGTGCTCTTCTTCTTCTTCTCCAATGAAGCTCTTCAAGCCTCCAATGGTGTTTTCCTTCTTGAGAATCTTCTTGTTAGGAGAGTATTTTTGATTGGATGATAGTGGATAATGGAGAGCTGCTCCAAGATGATTCTCTCAGCCAATGCAGGACCACTTTTATACTACAACTTTGCAAGAGCTGGCCAAGAGATCGTGGCACAGCTATCACGAAAACCTGGCAAAATCCACGGATGGTTCCACGGCCGTGGAAGGGCAGTGAACCGTGGTTTGGTGCTTCAGCGTCGCCTTGGATCATTAGTCTATGGTTTGGTGCATGGCTTGTGTTGGCAAGGTTCCATGAGTCTCCCTTAGCCTCTAGTTTGCATCCTACTGAGTCCGAGGGTATGTCGTCTCAAGGATTGATTCTCGAATGCATCAATTAAGCTCCTAAATCTCCCAAAATACCTACAAAGCAATGCACAAGTCCGTGTAGACGTCTATCTCGACAAAATACGTGATTTGAGTGCAAACGTTGTGAACTAGTGCTAAACCATGCATGAATGAGTGACAAATCTATCTAAATGATTACCTAAACCTATGTCATAAATCGTGTTATCATGTATAACCGAGTTTAATTGATTTTTTATTTTTTTAAAAAAAATTTGGACCCCGGTTATATAATTTAACCGGGGTATTAAAATTTCGGACACCGGTTATATTTTTAACCGTGGTAACACAAAAATCCCGGACTCCAGTTTTTTTTAAGAACCGTGGTAAAACCCTACTTCAACGCATTGTTTTATGCTTGGGAAAACATATATCTACAGTTAGCCCTAACCTATCCATCGATCGATCCCAACTCTCCTTCGTGTTCAAGGGCGAAGATCCGAACTATCCGGCGACTGACAGCGGGGATTGGAGGCGGCGAACGGTGGCGGTGGCTGGAGACTGCGAGCCTCGACCCCGATTATCCACCTCGACCCAGATTCTCCAACAGGTGACTAGCGACTGCGAGCTGCTGTGAATTCAAGCACAATGTAGCCGTACGGTATGAAATCCCTATGTGGAGCAGTTTTACATGATTTACCCAAAAGATTGTTAATCTGTAATTTACCAATGCAACTTTCCAAATACTCTGCACCACTTCATCTGTGATTTACCTCTGAGAATTTTTTTTCTGCAAAACCAACTAACATATTTCTTGTATGATCTGTATTTATCTTCTTGTAGCATACCGCTGCTTTCTGTCGTGGGTCTTAATGAAGAAGAGGTTGTAACAAAAGCAAATGGCGAAACCCTGGTATTCACATTGAAGAACACAATCTCAGGGTACATCTTATAATTTTGTGCTGGAGTTTTATCTGTTATCATGTACAATTTGGAAAGAAATTGATGGTGGATATGCTAAAGATGTGAAACATATTCATCCCAAAACTTGTATTCTTGCGTGTTGTGTGTCATTGACATCACCTATTAATTTAGTAGAACATATTATGAGACAAAAACGTCCTTCAGACATCTAACTCATATCTTTCTTATGCTCAATATGTGGATCAGTGTTTCTCTTGCAACATACAAGGTATACACTTCCGGTGGAATTCCTTACAATTTGATTTTTTTGCCGGCGGATAGAGAAGTCTGTTATGAAGTTTCTTGTAGATGCAGAGACTGATAAAGTTATTGGAGCATCCATGTGTGGACCAGATGCCCCTGAAATTATGCAGGTATATCTAAATATTCTACTAGGTAATATTCTTAAATGCGATAGATGTTGCTAAGTACTTGCTAACTGATTCTTACTTTGTAATATTCTTTAATGCGATAGATGTTGTTATATACTTGCTAGCTGCTTCTTACTGTAGCTTTTCTGTGGTGAAGTTGCTTTCTTTAATATTTGATGATAGAAGAGTCGTTATTTATCACTGAAGAAACTAATCAGAATATATTATTTTTGGTTCCGAGTGAAGGATTATAGAAACAATAATGTAACTCTGCCTTTCAAATTTGATTAGTTACAGCACACGAAAAAAATGCTAACTATATGTTTGCTTGATGTAGGCTATTGCTATAGGATTGAAGTGTGAAGCTACGAAGGCACAGTTTGACAGTACGGTATGTAGTGGATTATTCATTCAAAACTCCAGAGGACTGTAACCCCAGATTTAAGAGTAGCACAAATATTTGGAGTTCAAGTTAACTTGATTGATGATCCAGTTCAAGATCCAAATCGGTTGTGATATGAACAATATTTGAAATTCAAATCACATGAAATTCATATTAAGCCGGTTACAAATCTGAACTACCTCAAAACGTGACAGTGAAGGGAAATAAAATAAATCAAAACTGAATTAGCTTTATGTAATAACCGAAAATTTTAAAGTTCCGGTAAACTGCAATTAACCAAATTCCGATACGACAATCGTAAATAAATAAATAAATAAAATAAAACAAAAAATAAACTAATAATAATAAAAATAATACGGAATTTAATTCCGTATTATATAACTTTCCGTACCTAACTAGAATCCGAGCGAGTAACGAGTTCCTTTTCCATGCTAATATGAAAGCGGGCCGGATGTGGGCCACTGCGAGGCCCAATCAGCAGCCCACCTCCTAATTAAATCCTAACCCTAATTTCTCCTAATCTAACCTGCTAATTAACCTCCCTTCTAATCTCTCCTATGCCGCTTCTTCTCGCAAACCATATGCACCTCAGCAGCCTTGCCGCCGGACTTCTTGCAGTCGCCGCAACCACCAGAGCCGCTACCGCCTTCGACCGGAGACGCCACCGCCGAGCCTGCGCCGCTTCCAGTCAAGTCCGGTAAGTGTACTGGCCTTCCCTCCTTCCGTTTCTTCTTTGTCCGAGCCTCACCGTTCCGCTTCTTCAGAAAGCGAGGACGCCGCTGCTCCTCCTCGTCTTCCACCAGAACGCTAGCGCAGCCTCCCGCCGTCTGCCTCAGTGAACCGCCGCCTTCCGCTGGACCCTTTCCTTGTACCGACGCGTGACGAGGTGAGTCGCCCATCCCTTCCCTCTTTCGGTTCTGGTATGCACTGCTGACCTTCCCTGCGGCTGCTGTGTGCACCAACCCGACCTCTCCGCCTTGGACTGCAGCTCGGTGCCGCCTAGGACCTCCCAGCCGGACTGCAACTCCGGTAAGCCGGCTGCTCCGCTTCGTCTTTCCTCTGCAGTATGTATATATGTAGAGATTGAATGCTAAATGTGTCTTACTCCGTAGTATGTATATATGTATAGAGTGATAGGAAAAAGAAACGTGAATGTGCATATATATATATATATACGGGTACTGTATTAGTATATTATAAGAAAAACGTGAGTGAAGATGCGAGATGTGTATGAATAAGTTGGATCGGAATATATGTGTATATATATATATATATATATATTTATATATATGATACATATAAGTACATATATACATTCAATTACAGAAGGTTAATAAGAGCAGGTGTGAGCTTATATAGGAGAGTGTATGCCGAGTACATAAATATACGTATATATATTATATGACATAAAAGTATACTTATGAGAGAGTTGGTGAAATTATAAAGTATGTGAAATTATATATATATATATATATCTAAATACCTAAGAGTTTCGGATTTTATATAATTGGAAGGAAGGTCAGTATGCACGAAAGTACATATATATATATATATATATATATATATATATATATATATATATATATATATATATATATATATATATAT
>BSUD01000005.1:129702445-129719577 GCA_033239045.1 Fagopyrum esculentum | reverse complement strand
GTTTGTGAATTTATATATATATCTAAATACCTAAGAGTTGCGGATTTTATATAATTGGAAGGAAGGTCAGTATGCACGAAAGTACATATATATATATATATATATATATATATATATATATATATATATATATATATATATATATATATAGATATATAGATATATATAAGGTTAGATAATACCCGAGAATGAAGTAATGTGATTCTAGATGACGAGTGGACGAGATTAATTTTATAACTTTAGTAAACTGTTTTGGAAGTAATCATATACTAGAAAAGTGTTCCAAGAGAAATATTAGAGGTCAAGAAGAGACCCGGAGAATTATCGACACTAAGGGTAAAACGGTCTTTTACCGTATAAGAATCGTTCTTTCCGTAATTCCTTCGCATGAGGTTGGACATCGAGATGTGATTTTGATACACATGTCTTAATTGACAGGCGCTTGAGTTACTACGAGTTTGGACTGTTTGAGAAGTGTTAGAGTGTTTTGACTCAGGTAAGTCCTTGCGACTTACATAGCCAGTTTCTGAGTGTTAGTTGAGTGATAGTAGTTGTGTGTGCTATTTGCGTGTTTAATAATAATAACTTGCTAGGACGACTGTTATTATTACGTTTAAGGCCCAAGTGTATGTATAACGGGCCGTGACATCACTGCCCAGCTTTGACAGGAGACTGGAAGGTTCTCTATACCCAGACCAGGCAGGTACAAGGTGAGATGCATCGGATCCATTCCTGATGGTTACACGGGGGCGGAGGCGAGGTATGGGAATCCCTCGTGTCACAAAATAAGTATCATTAGCGTGAAAGAGTAACTTAACTCAAGATAATAAAACGGACTTGTTTGAAAGTATGTTGGGTGTTTATATTTTATGTGTGTGTGTGCTACTATGATTCTGCTAATATTTAGATAACTAGCTAACGGGTCCTCTTGTTGTGTTTTTAGATTTACCGCAGGTTAGACCAGCAGCTGAGTGATCCGGAAGTAGTGGGCAGCCGGGTCTCCGTACTCCTTAGAGTGGGGGGTTGGGGGTTGTGTTTGTCTTTCCTTTCTTTTGGTTAAGACAGTTGTTCGTTTCTTTTGTTTAAGTACTTTAGGCTGCTAGACAGTGTTGCATTCATTACCCTAAAAATACTATTTTTATGAATTTCGGTTTCTTTATTTGTGTCTTGTTGCAAGATCCTAGTAATGTTGTTGTCAAACTGAGGTCGGGACCCATTGTGAGGTCCTAACCAGTAATGTCCCAAGTTCTGAGAATTCGGGGTGTTACAACATGGTATCAGAGCTCTAGGTTGGCAACAATGGCACTTGAAATCTTCTGAAAGACCGAATAAGTTTTAAGCAGAACCCGAAAAGGGGTCTGAGTTTTAAAAAGAGAATTTTTGGTTTTCAAATGCATGCATAGTCTGGTTGGGGATAGAAAAGTACGGCTGACCACCACTGCTACCGCGGATCTCAGTTTGCTTAGTATGGACTTCAGGTTTTACTGTAGTTGGACTTTTAGCTTGTTTATAAAGATATGTTATATAGATAGGTATATGCCGAAGATTAGTAGAATTTATAGTTACATTACGCCCTTAATGGAGATAACAGTTTGAGATCCTTATTCAGTTGACACACCTAAGTTTTTGAAGAGTGTCAACGTGAGGATTAGTATGTACATCTTATGTGCATTAGGGTAGACGAACGTCCGACAACTCCTTCGAGCTTGTTGAGGAACGTCGAGACAGAAAGGTGAAGACTCAAAGACAACACCAATTACGATGACAAGAAGAAAATCCCGAATCAACTCAACGGGACCAAATGAAGGATATACAAGAGAGTAGTTCCGGAGAAGCAAGAGATGATCGCCAACTAGTGAATTGAGAAAGACAATGGAGAGGCTCTTTCAAGTTGTGTAAAGTGACTTCACCAACAAAGAGGATGACGTCGAAAATTGGCCATAGACATGAAAGTCAAAAGGGAGATATAGTAGCGATCAAGAAAAGGGACATAAAATTTAAACTCATTGACAGACTAGGAAGTGAAAGTTGATGCCAAAAGCAAGGCAAAATATGATCACTCTCAACAAGCTAATTGCCACCACAATCCAGATTGATAATCGAGACAGTCAAAAGTATGGAAGTCAACACGAGATACATTATCCATACAAATAGAAAGAATTAAAGAGCTGCAACTTGGAAGCTTACGCATTGCCAGAAAGGGAAAGATGGATTTCACCAACGTAGAAGTGGAGTGATCTCGTAGAACACAGGAGAATTCTGACATAGACCGGGATACAACAATAACCAGCTTCTGTAAAGGCAGCATTACAAGCAACACCCAAGGAAAAAGAGTGTGTGAGAAGAGTATTGGTGAACCCGAGGGACCCCAATAACTTCTCATTCAAAAAGAATTTAAGCTAACAACACTACAAGTTCATAATAGAGAACCGCAAATAGACGATAACTAAAGTAAAAGAATCACGGAGATGTACCTGCAAGCTACCCTAGAAGGATTGAAAAGTGTGTTGATGGAAGAAGAATGATACAACTGGACTCGTAAGAGTATAACAATCTTACAAAAGTGTAGATTGTAGGAGGAGCTAAAGAAGAATAAACAGAGAGACTGAAGGAGATATATTTCACCAAGTATATCAAGCCTCAAAAGAGATGGAAGAAAAGTAAGTCTATGATGTTGTAGAAGGTCAACTACATCCTACTTGGACAACTTAAAAGTTACATGTGCGGGTTAACTAGTGATGGTTAGTTAACCGATAAGAAGAATAACCACAGGGTTATAAAAGAATTTTATCGACATCTAGTGAATTTCTTTCGGAGATCCACGACGAAAATGGTGAAGTTAATACAAGTACTAGTAGCCTGGATGGTAACGTTAAATGAGTTCAATATGATAATTCTAATAAAGAAATTTAAGAGCAGATCTTGACGGTCGGTAATGACCCTTGAAGATAGAAATGGTAAAAAGGGAATTGTTGGGAGTAGTTACTTACTACTGACTACGAAAGATACATATCAGAGTTAGAATGAAGGGATCCCTGTAAGAAGAACTAGAAGATTAAGAGGAAGTAGATGATTGGAAACATGTCCTACGTCTTAGCATTTCACACAAGTAAGACTGATGGTGCTCCTTCGAGAAAAAGTAGGGTCAGACTATCTAGATTGACAGGGAAAACCCTTGTGATTAAAAATGTGACACAGAATAATTGGAAATTCCGAGGCGGCACAAACATAAGGAGTATGATGTAAAGCCTTGGTAAAATGTGTGGTCGAGTTGTGAGGTGATTGCAGATAGAATCTACAGGTTGACTAAAACAGACATGAGAAGGAGTAAAAGTGAAAGACTAAAGGTTGTTATATGGATCCGGTATCACACCAATAAGATGGTTACCAAAGGGACTAAAGACTGTTATTTAAGGAGAAATGGAGGTACTCCATGGAAAATTCAGCTGGACTGATGACCTAAGAATTTATGAAAGTAATAAGACCAACCAACGCAGTTGTAAAGTGTGTACGAGAAAACTCAAAGGGATTTAACTATCTTACGGGGTGTAAATATCAAAGAAGGTAAAGCAACATGAGTATAAGGAAGACATAATAAATGCGATGCGAGAAATTTGATTGGTGTGAAAATCATATACACCTAATGTGTTGTATACAAATGGTACCATTGGATGTTTAATAACAATCATACCAACGGACTGATGACACTATGATGGATTTAGTGTAAACCAAGGGTATAACTTATCCAGTGAGAAGGAAAATCTGGTATCGAAATTGCGGGTTATGATAAATTTTAAATAAAGTTTTGATATGAGGATGTCGTTAGGAAATCTAGGCAAGAGTACAAAGCAACTGAAGTTCCAACACATAATGGGTAGTAATGATCAACAAACAGTTAGAGACCGATGCAGAGAAGGAAAATGTATAAGACGAGTCATCTAGTAGAAGAGTTCACAAGACAAGCTTGTAAGGCCAAAAGAGATAAAATGTCGACCCGGATATGAGGGTCTAAGGTGCATGGAAGGGATACCTACAATGGAGTGTAGATGCAAATGTAGACTTTACAAGTGTGGAGAGGTTTTAACCTCGTCAAACATATAGGAATTTGAAAGAAATCGCAATGTCGGTATCAAAGAGTTGAAGCCCTGTAGCAGAAACAACGGAGTATCAGGAAGGCAATGTTGCCAGTAACACCAGCGAAGGAATGTATATATAAGAACGGCCTTGGTGGACTCGAAAGTCCAAGGTAACCCAAATTATCACGGGACGTAAGTCATCAAAACCGACGGTCCGTGCAAGGGGAACTACAAGGGGATGATAACTAAAATCATCAAAACTCTAAAGACACTTACCAACTATTGTTGAAGACTTGGAATGATTATTTAGGTCAAGATGAATGACCAGTTGAGCTCGAGAAGTAGAGTTAGCCTAAGGAAAACAGAAGTGGGGAATAGAAAACGAATTAGTGAAGCATGGAAGGATTAATCGAGCAGATGATTCTCACCAAGAATTTAACGCCAGTATAGGTATGAGAAGAGTAGGTCCGGAATATTGAGATAAGTCAATTATAGAGTGACTGACATCAACTGAGGACGTACAAGTGTTGATTGGTATTGACGAGCAGGTACCGTTGAGAAGAGAGATTAGTGACTGCGAATTTAAGAGATAATTTTACCGATGACTTGGAGGAATCCCCAAGTAGGCAACGACAACTTTCTGGGGTGATCTAAAGATATAGAGAGAATCGGTTAGAGGTTGCTTACTAGTTGGTTAAGAACAGTCTATGGGTGAGTAAGAGAGTAAGGATCTGTTTGAGGAGGATCTTGATAGTAGTAGAAGAGAAGTATAGGCGGGAGTTGGGTAAATCATGTTGACCCCATAGAAAGATGCCATTGTGACTAATGGGTGTTACACCAGAAGCGTGGTAGGCCCATAACTCACAGATGAAGAAAATCAATGTTGGGATAACTATGATTTCAAATTAAGGAATTAGAGAACTATATGAAAAGATCCACTTGGGAGTGTGATTTGTTTGAGTTATATAAATTTGAAAGCTTGACAAGAAGTAGGTGAAAATCCACCAATTAAGGAACGATCCGATTAGGTCACATTGAGGAAAACGAGCCAAGCAGTTTGTATTACAAAGAGCATTAGGCACTTAGTAAAGTGCCGACAGAAGTTAAGATGATTATTTCAGAATCGATAGTTGGGAACTTTCGAAAGGAAAAAGCAGGTGCGCCAATGGAAGGAAAAGTTTGGTAGAGTTATCAAATGAGCTGGAAGTAAGTTTAGGAAACAAACCGTTGAGAGAGCACCTACCAAAACCGAGACACGTCGTCAGCCATGAGGACCTGACAGTTGAGCCTGACCATACATTTGTAGAGTACCTAGTAGCTGTCTTGGAGCGCAGTACTAGACGTCTGTGGTCCAAGGAGATACCTATGTTGAGGATCCAGTGGTCTAGGAGAGGAGCTGATGAGGCCACTTGGGAGACTGAGGAGAGTATTAGATGTAACTATCCCGAGTTCTTTACGGAGTTAGAGGTTACTCCTGTTTGACGAGTTAGTACTCGGATGTTGTGTTATTTGACCTTTCAGGTTTTTATATTGATTTGAGTGTTTACGTTTTATGTGACACATGTCTTTTGTTGATGGTTGAGTAGTTGCTTGTAGCCAAAGAAAATGTCGAGAAAAATTAATATACCGAAGGAAATGTGTGAGTAAGAGGAATATTCTAAGTTTCGGGACGAAACTTCTTTTAAGAGGGCACTGATGTAATAACCGAAAATTTTAAAGTTCCGGTAAACTGCAATTAACCAAATTCCGATACGACAATCGTAAATAAATAAAGAAATAAATAAAATAAAACAAAAAAATAAATTAATAATAATAAAAATAATACGGAATTTAATTCCTTATTATATAACTTTCCGTACCTAACTAGAATCCGAGCGAGTAACGAGTTCCTTTTCCGTGCTAATATGAAAGCGGGCCGGATGTGGGCCACTGCGAGGCCCAATCAGCTGTAACACCCCGAATCCGTGGGACTCGGGATGCTACGGGTTGGGACCTCACAATGGGTCCCGACCCTTAGCCTGACAACAATTTCACTGGATCTTACAACAACACACAAATAAAGGCAAAACCGAAATTTATTTTAATGCAATGATATGAACCCCAAAAGAAAACAACGAAAGACTTCAGCCGAGATACAACGCTAAAGGCAACCGCCATACACGCGACATACATAATACCCTAAACAATACATAAAATCAACCCCCAAAACCCATCCTAAAATGTACGGACCCCGGCTGCCCACTCTTCCGGATCTCTCGGCCGCGTTCCTAACCTGCAAGGCAACTACAACAATATCGGTATAAAACCGTTAGCTAGCATTCAAGGCATTAGAATCATGGTATTGGCACACACACACACATAAGGCATCATAAACACACAACATGTTCCAAAACACACAATCCGGTTTATTATCTTTTTATTATTAGGTCATATCCCGTTCTAATTCAACTTCTTTTGTGATACGAGAATCTTAAAGATCTCGCCCTTGTCCCCTTTCACCATACGGGTTTGTACTTGATGCGGATCAGCATCACCCGATGGGCTGGTCGCAAGGCACCTCCCAGTCATCCCCATTTTGGACTGGACAAGCGGTCACCGCCCGTTATCATACACTTGGGCCAAATATAAACATATAAAGTCGGTGGTCCTATTACCGGTTTAGATGTTATAACATAAGCAATAAACACACACATAAACAATAAACACACACCACCAAACACGCATTGAAACTAATACAGAGAATACGAGCTAAGTAAGTCCGGAGACTTACCTCGTGTCAAAGATAATCCCGCTAACCACCGCTCTCAACTTCCCGTAGGAAGGCACTCAACGCCTAGTCAAAACAAGGCACACAATCAACATCTCTCTCACATGCTAGAAGTTCCTAGACTTCTAGTCCCAATGATCTCGCAAGATCATAAACCAAAATCATGCTAGGGTAACAAACTCATAAACCTCACGATCTCACAAGATCATAACCATCACACACAAGTTAGGATACTCTCGTTCTAGTCCACAATCTCAACAATCAAACAACCTCAACCCCTAAATTCTCACAAGTTCAACATACAACTTAAAGTCATAAACAACATCACAAGATAATACCAATACCTCAAGCCTAATGATTCTCACAAGATCAAACCATATACTCGAATCCTTATAACAACCTCACTAGACCGCAATACCACCTCTAACTTAGAATCAACATCAATCCATCGAACAATATCAAATCCTCAAAACTCACCTAAGGTTCAAAGCCACTACTTGGCATTAACTCTAAGTTATGCTAGATCCAACCTAGGATGATATTAATACTAAATATAACTAAATCGAGTAAGACCATAAGCTCGGGGGAGAGGGTACTCACGTGACGTCCAAAGACGGAAAACGATCCATGGATGTCGATATGGATTCGTTGGGCCTTTATCGGGGCGCTTCCGAACCTAACACCAAAACTAAACAAATTTAGCTTATACGCTAAATTTGAACGGAGAATAACTTATATACATATAAGGTAAAAACTCGTTTTCAAAACCAAGATTTAAAACAAAACCGCTCAACCATTTTCCGGGCCAAAATACACTTATATGAACATAGGTCATATTGTCATAATCCGCAATTAAATCATTGAGCCACAATCGAATTTAATCCAAGAAAGGGCATTATATATAGTGTATATAACTATAAGAATATTCCCGTAATTAAAAATCCAAGGTAAAAACCGATAACTTATTTTCCGGGAAGATTATACATTTTCAGAAATATGGGCCATAATGATTAATTAAAACATTGGGGGCATTTTATGAAAATAACCCAACAGAGGGCATAAATGCAACAATCTAAAAATATGGGTACACTTTTGTAAATACTGGAAAAGTTCTAAACACCCGCTTAATTGGCGAGTAGGGTTTCTCGAACCATTTGAAGGCGGCGAGAAACGGAGAAGGAAGCAGGGCGGCGGCCAGGACTCCCTGGAGGAGCGCCGGTGGACGAAGGCGGCAAGGGGGTGCAAGATTCGAAGGCGGCGGCCACAGCTCCCTCCGGCACGGCTTCAATCTGGCGGAAATGGTTGACTCTTGCGACACCTGAGAGAAGAGCAGAGCAGCGGGGCTGCAGCGGAAAGGGCGAGGCAACGAGGGCGGTCCTGGTTGGTTCCGGTAGGCGCCAAAGGTAGCACGAGACAGGGCGACCATGGCGGAGCTCCCCTCTGTTCTCTGCAGTGAACTCTTCTCTGACTGCTCTCCCAGTAGAGGTCTAAGGCAAGCGTCATCGGCCGGATTCCAGGCGTGCAGTCAACAGAGAAGGGCTGATCTCCGTTGGAGCTCAAAGGCGACGGCAGTGGGGACAACATCGAAGGGCTGAAGGCTCGCCGGGCTTCGGTGGTGTGAGGAACAGAGGGGCGAACTCAAGGTAGCTTCCGGCAAAGGAAAAACAAACAGAGGTGGTGGTTGTGTGATGGCGAAGAGAGGCTGAGGGAACCAGAGGAGAGAAGCAGAAGAGGTCCGTTCAGTGTTGAATGTGCAGTAGGGAGAGGGTGGTTTCCATTCTTCTTTGTTGCAACAGGAAAGGTATATAGATTAGGGTGAGGCTGAAGAGAGGAAAAGCAGGGGTCGAGAAGACTGCAGGGTAGGAGGGTTGACAGGGGTAGCTAGGCGGCTAGAGGCAAGGCACAGTAGGCTGGCGGGAGAAGCAATAATAAAGAATAGCAGCACAAGCTTCCAAGATGGGAAGGTGAGGCCAAGAAGAACAGTCCAATAGAAGGGAAAAAAAAATAAAATAAAATAAAAAAATAAAAAGTATAAAGTATAATAGAGTAAACTCGATCAAAAGCATTTGGAACGGGATTTTCGAATCGGAAACTTTACCGAATTTTTCGAAAATAATAATATAGATATACGCGAACGTATCCAAAATATAAATATACTCGGACTAAATATTTTACGTCGTAAAAATACCCTTTAATAAATTATTTGGGCTAATAAAATATCGATAAGAATAGGAAAAAAAAATATATCGAAAATGCGCCAAAAATTTGGGCGTTACAACAGATTCCCCTAAAAACAAGTTTCGTCCCGAAACTTGCCACACGCCGAACTTTTCGGTCCCTTAAGGCCGAGGTATGAACTCTCACACTAAGAAGGCTTAAACTTTCTAATCTATACACACAATCTTCTCAAACTACTACTACAAGATACATCACGTCATATAACACATTCTCGCACGGGACACAAACAACATATAACATCACACATGCTCCTAATACAATTGTGGGAAGAACTAGGTCAAACCCATCGATTCTATCGAAGCTTCTAACTCGGCATAAACTCAACAAAAGATATAATCGTCCGTCTTCCAACTAGCCTCATCGGTTCCTCGTCTGCCAATAGATCTTCATAATTAGAAACACATGAAACACCGGGTGAACACCCTCTACTCTCGGCGGCCACGCCAACCGGCAAACCACTTTCCTAACTCGAGCTAAGATCTCACAATGGTTCCGATAGATCGAAAAATTAACTTCCTTCTCGGGTCTTTCTAAATGCATCATTTCCATTATTTTCCTTTCGATTTCTCTAACAAAGAAGATCGAACTCCCAATTTACATCGTTGGCTTGGATTCTTGTCAAACCAAACTTTGATGTTATTTTCCCCAATTCTTGTTGCAATTCGAAGTAACAAAGGAAGTACTTTACTCCATACTACTTCTACTAACACGACACGTAGGCTATTACTTTTACATCGCTCCTCACAACACGATCAAGACCTTGTCTTGAACAATCATTTGTACACCTCAAACCCATAATACCTCAAGGTAAATCAAAACAGTTGCACCAATGAATCCCCTTCTTAACTCTCCACAACTCTATTGTCTATTTCCGTCTCATTCAACACTTCATTGTCATCCGGAGGTTACCATAAATGGTGTCATACAACTTCTCTCTTCTACGAGAGGAGACCAAAATATCTTATCCGGGCATTAGTAAGCCCACATGGAATCGCTACAACTCATAGTGACCATAGTTTGTCCTAATTGCCGTATTTGTAATATCCTAGTCTCATATTCTCCATTGGTGACAATCTGACCTTAAATCATTCTTAGAAGAGACTACAGACCGTTGCAACTGGTCGAGTAGATCATATATCCGTGGTGTGGGATACTTGTTCTTCATTGTTATCTCGTTCAGCTCCCGGTAATCGATGTACAAATGGAGATAGCCGTCTCTCTTTTCGCAACTAGTGTTCTCCATAACCACTTCAAATCAAGAGTTTAAGATATACTTCTAACATGAACTTCAAATCAAGCATAATGGCGAAATTCACCTTTCGATGCATTGTGAATTGTTCTATCTCGGGATCCCTCTTTCCCAATCAATCACATATCGTAATAACCGACACAACTTGGTCCTACGCTTGACAAGTGGTCCACCTAGATCTGTAGGGGTGACGTCCTTCAACCCTTTTATTGCTCCTTCTGTAGGTACAATGTCGACGATCCTCTTTCACAAGATCCTTCATCTCCTGAACTCGTGGGACTGGCTCGAGTCTTCCGACTCTTGAAGCCTTGGTTAAACAATAATTCATTTAATTCCCCTTTTCATTTCGAAGGAATGACAATAATAAACTTTATTGATCTCGCACATATGTTCAGTCATGAAAGTCCTAACTACGAGACTAAATCATGCTTTATAACAAATCGATCTTATCTTCTTCGCTTTCCTTGACATCCCAACATATGGGAGAAACTCTTCGTATTCCACATAAGCTTGCACCATAAACATCCTTTCTTCAAGTAGGCGTAGAAATTTATACTTCATTTTCTTATTTAAAGTCAAAGCGATCGTAGAGGCTCTAACCTTAATCTTTCATGTACTACTTGTACATCTCATAATGACAACAAACTTCAAAACTTCGGTCTTCTCTTACTCTTGTTGGCCACCTTATGTTTCTCTCGGTATCCATGAACAACTTCACCACCGTACTAGCCTTTAGGCGAAATTCCCCAGCCACAATCACTGAAAGATCCACTCATTACTCCACCAAGCACTAACATCATAATTCTAAGCTTGCCGCGTTGCCCTAATCTAGATTCCTCGTTTCACGACATGACGACTATGGCTTTGTCATGCGAGTCACAACACTTGACTTAGCTTTTGCTCGCGCGAACATGACATCCATTACCTTAGAACATCATACCATACATCCCCTCATATATTCCCCCTTTATGCACAACAACTATAGAAGAATCACCTTCCTCTTTGTCTTTTCAGTCCCCCTTAGCCTGATCCGTGTCCTTCCCCATATGACAAACCCGTGACCTAAGAAGGTCGCCAAAGATCGTTACAATCTCCTCCTCGGAGGTCTTGTCATAAGTATTTGCTTGAACTCGTTCCACATTATTTAATTAAAACAAATGCTCTTCCGTTGATGTACCTCCTTACTACTGTCATTGATCCGCCGTGAATACTCCAAGCTCTTGTTACCTATCTTCCATGCCATTGTCTTGCCTACTCTTCTCATCTACGCTCATCAATAGCCATCCCACACACGTGCGTTCTTGGCTGTCACCAATTAACTTATAACTGACCTTCTTCAATGTCAATGACTTACCATTCTTCTTACCCTCCATGTTACCATACTCCTGAAGGCTACCCTCTCAGGGTACTTTGTCTTAAACTTCACTTGTTCATTTCACTCTTCACACCCTTCCTTAATTCTTTCTACGTTCCACGCTTCCGTCCATTTCTCTAAGATAACTATATCTTCTTGGGATCATCATTTATACACACTTCCTCCTTTTAGCGTTTCTTAGTCTTATCGTCATAACGGAAACCGGTCAACTCCACGTGAATCTCACCATGTCATTCTTCTCATAACTCTCGTAATGTTGACTCTTCACTTATTGGTACCTCGTAAGCTTAACTTACGGTAACTTACATCATTCACACCTAGTTCGATCACTTTTCTCATCTTGACTCCAAAGCTCAGGAGCGTCTAAGGCAAGCTTCACTTCTCAATGGAACGTCACATTTAACCTTGTTAAAATGTATCCCTCTCCTTCTCGATTCGTATCTTTAGTTGTCCATGCGTCTTCTAGAAGAACTTAAGTTCGTTTTCACTATTGGTCTCGTTGTCGTTCAACCATGGCTTCTTTGGAACCACTTCCACGCATTAATGTTACTCTTCTTTCTTGTATGGTCCCCATCTCAATTTCCCTTAAGTTGTCTCGAGTTTTCTTTTACTTGTTTTTTTCGTTTTTTTACGTCATCTCTAATCCTCCTCTTTGACATCCTCTTAAAAGAGTACGAGAAACTCCAAGGTATTCGTCCGATCTTAACGCTCAAACTCGATACTTGAGCTCATTCCTCCTCGTATGAACGTTATCCTATGCCAACAATATCGTCCTAAGTTGATGATATCTTACTATCATCTTTTCTATAAGGTTCTACCTCTCCATATACTACTATATATAATAAGAATACGTATATTAGTCCTATATCCATATCACTACTAATATGCCAAATCCAGAAAATACATTACAACAATACAAGGTTCAAAAGCTAATAAGATCCTATCATACAACATATATAAGCATGTATCAATATAAAGCCATGTCACTACTATACATAACAAGTCCATCATACATGGGTACAATCCACAAGGATACCTATCAACTCCAACATGCATAACTACAATCCACGTATAATATACATATCTGCATATATACACATATCTATATATATACCAAGTCCCATAAACTAAGTTGCCGAGATCCACGGAAGGAGTGGTGGTCCGTACATTCTACCCCGACTCATGCATGTGATTTTGAAAACGAAAACTCAAAACCCGCGGGGTTTTGTTTACTCCTTATTCGGCCTTTAGAAGATTGCGAGTGCCATTGTTGTCAACCTAGGGCTCTGATACCACTTTTGTAACACCCCGAATCTGTGGGACTCGGGATGCTACGGGTTGGGACCTCACAATGGGTCCCGACCCTTAGCCTGACAACAATTTCACTGGATCTTACAACAAGACACAAATAAAGGGAAAACCGAAATTCATTTTAATGCAATGATATGAACCCCAAAAGAAAACAACGAAAGACTTCAGCCGAGATACAACGCTAAAGGCAACCGCCATACACGCGACATACATAATACCCTAAACAATACATAAAATCAACCCCCAAAACCCATCCTAAAATGTATGGACCCCGGCTGCCCACTCTTCCGGATCTCTCGGCCGCGTTCCTAACCTGCAAGGCAACTACAACAATATCGGTATAAAACCGTTAGCTAGCATTCAAGGTATTAGAATCATGGTATTGGCACACACACACATAAGGCATCATAAACACACAACATGTTCCAAAACACACAATCCGGTTTATTATCTTTTTATTATTAGGTCATATCCCATTCTAATTCAACTTCTTTTGTGACACGAGAATCTTAAAGATCTCGCCCTTGTCCCCTTTCACCATACGGGTTTGTACTTGATGCGGATCAGCATCACCCGATGGGCTGGTCGCAAGGCACCTCCCAGTCATCCCCATTTTGGACTGGACAAGCGGTCACCGCCCGTTATCATACACTTGGGCCAAATATAAACATATAAAGTCGGTGGTCCTATTACCGGTTTAGATGTTATAACATAAGCAATAAACACACACATAAACAATAAACACACACCACCAAACACGCATTGAAACTAATACAGAGAATACGAGTTAAGTAAGTCCGGAGACTTACCTCGTCTCAAAGATAATCCCGCTAACCACCGCTCTCAACTTCCCGTAGGAAGGCACTCAACGCCTGGTCAAAACAAGGCACACAATCAACATCTCTCTCACATGCTAGAAGTTCCTAGACTTCTAGTCCCAATGATCTCGCAAGATCATAAACCATAATCATGCTAGGGTAACAAACTCCTAGTCCTCACGATCTCACAAGGTCATAACCATCACACACAAGTTAGGATACTCTCGTTCTAGTCCACAATCTCAACAATCGAACAACCTCAACCCCTAAATTCTCACAAGTTCAACATACAACTTAAAGTCATAAACAACATCACAAGATAATACCAATACCTCAAGCCTAATGATTCTCACAAGATCAAACCATATACTCGAATCCTTATAACAACCTCACTAGACCGCAATACCACCTCTAACTTAGAATCAACATCAATCCATCGAACAATATCAAATCCTCAAAACTCACCTAAGGTTCAAAGCCACTACTTGGCATTAACTCTAAGTTATGCTAGATCCAACCTAGGATGATATTAATATTAAATATAACTAAATCGAGTAAGACCATAAGCTCGGGGGAGAGGGTACTCACGTGACGTCCAAAGACGGAAAACGATCCATGGATGTCGATATGGATTCGTTGGGCCTTTATCGGGGCGCTTCCGAACCTAACACCAAAACTAAACAAATTTAGCTTATACGCTAAATTTGAACGGAGAATAACTTATATACATATAAGGTAAAAACTCGTTTTCAAAACCAAGATTTAAAACAAAACCGCTCAACCATTTTCCGGGCCAAAATACACTTATATGAACATAGGTCATATTGTCATAATCCGCAATTAAATCATTGAGCCACAATCGAATTTAATCCAAGAAAGGGCATTATATATAGTGTATATAACTATAAGAATATTCCCGTAATTAAAAATCCAAGGTAAAAACCGATAACTTATTTTCCTGGAAGATTATACATTTTCAGAAATATGGGCCATAATCATTAATTAAAACATTGGGGGCATTTTATGAAAATAACCCAACAGAGGGCATAAATGCAACAATCTAAAAATATGGGTACACTTTTGTAAATACTGGAAAAGTTCTAAACACCCGCTTAATTGGTGAGTAGGGTTTCTCGAACCATTTGAAGGCGGCGAGAAGCGGAGAAGGAAGCAGGGCGGCGGCCAGGACTCCCTGAAGGAGCGCCGGTGGACGAAGGCGGCAAGGGGGTGCAAGATTCGAAGGCGGCGGCCACAGCTCCCTCCGGCACGGCTTCAATCCGGCGGAAATGGTTGACTCTTGCGACACCAGAGAGAAGAGCAGAGCAGCGGGGCTGCAGCGGAAAGGGCGAGGCAACGAGGGCGGTCCTGGTTGGTTCCGGTAGGCGCCAAAGGTAGCACGAGACAGGGCGACCATGGCGGAGCTCCCCTCTATTCTCTGCAGTGAAATCTTCTCTGACTGCTCTCCCAGTAGAGGTCTGAGGCAAGCGTCATCAACCGGATTCCAGGCGTGCAGTCAACAAAGAAGGGCTGATCTCCGTTGGAGCTCAAAGGCGACGGCAGTGGGGACAACATCGAAGGGCTGAAGGCTCGCCGGGCTTCGGTGGTGTGAGGAACAGAGGGGCGAACTCAAGGTAGCTTCTGGCAAAGGAAAAACAAACAGAAGTGGTGGTTGTGTGATGGCGAAGAGAGGCTGAGGGAACCAGAGGAGAGAAGCAGAAGAGGTCCGTTCAGTGTTGAATGTGCAGTAGGGAGAGGGTGGTTTCCATTCTTCTTTGTTGCAACAGGAAAGGGAGATAGATTAGGGTGAGGCTGAAGAGAGGAAAAGCAGGGGTCGAGAAGACTGCAGGGTAGGAGGGTTGACAGGGGTAGCTCGGAGGCTAGAGGCAAGGCACAGTAGGTTGGCGGGAGAAGCAATAATAAAGAATAGCAGCACAAGCTTCCAAGATGGGAAGGTGAGGCCAAGAAGAACAGTCCAATAGAAGGGAAAAAAAATAAAAAAAAATAAAAAAATAAAAAGTATAAAGTATAATAGAGTAAACTCGATCAAAAGCATTTGGAACGAGATTTTCAAATCGGAAACTTTACCGAATTTTTCGAAAATAATAATATAGATATACGCGAACGTATCCAAAATATAAATATACTCGGACTAAATATTTTACGTCGTAAAAATACCCTTTAATAAATTATTTGGGCTAATAAAATATCGATAAGAATAGGAAAAAAAAATATCGAAAATGCGCCAAAAATTTGGGCGTTACATCAGCAGCCCACCTCCTAATTAAATCCTAGCCCTAATTTCTCCTAATCTAACCTGCTAATTAACCTCCCTTCTAATCTCTCCTGTGCCGCTTCTTCTCGCAAACCATATGCACCTCACCATAGCCGCTACCGCCTTCGACCGGAGACGCCACCGCCGAGCCTGCGCCGCTTCCAGTCGAGTCCGGTAAGTGTACTGGCCTTCCCTCCTTCCGTTTCTTCTCTGTCCGAGCCTTACCGTTCCGCTTCTTCAGAAAGCGAGGACGCCGCTGCTCCTCCTCGTCTTCCACCGGAACGCTAGCGCAGCCTCCCGCCGTCTGCCTCAGTGAACCGCCGCCTTCCGCTGGACCCTTTCCCTGTACCGACGCGTGACGAGGTGAGTCGCCCATCCCTTCCCTCTTTCGGTTCTGGTATGCACTGCTGACCTTTCCTGCGGCTGCTGTGTGCACCAGCCCGACCTCTCCGCCTTGGACTGCAGCTCGGTGCCGCCTAGGACCTCCCAGCCGGACTGCAACTCTAGTAAGCCGGCTGCTCCGCTTCGTCTTTCCTCTGTAGTATGTATATATGTAGAGATTGAATGTTGAATGTGTCTTACTCCGTAGTATGTATATATGTATAGAGTGATAGGAAAAAGAAACGTGACTGTGCATATATATGTATACGGGTACTGTATTAGTATATTATAAGAAAAACGTGAGTGAAGATGCGAGATGTGTATGAATAAGTTGGATCGGAATATATATATATATATGATACATATAAGTACATATATACATTCAATTACGGAAGGTTAATAAGAGCAGGTGTGAGCTTATATAGGAGAGTGTATGCCGAGTACATAAATATACGTATATATATTATATGACATAAAAGTATACTTATGAGAGAGTTGGTGAAATTATAAAGTATGTGAAAATATATATATATATATATATATATATATATATATATATATATATATATATATATATATATATATATATATATATATATATATATATATATATATATATATATATATATATATATATATATATAT
>BSUD01000005.1:129628930-129702435 GCA_033239045.1 Fagopyrum esculentum | reverse complement strand
CTGCCTCAGTGAACCGCCGCCTTCCGCTGGACCCTTTCCCTGTACCGACGCGTGACGAGGTGAGTCGCCCATCCCTTCCCTCTTTCGGTTCTGGTATGCACTGCTGACCTTTCCTGCGGCTGCTGTGTGCACCAGCCCGACCTCTCCGCCTTGGACTGCAGCTCGGTGCCGCCTAGGACCTCCCAGCCGGACTGCAACTCTAGTAAGCCGGCTGCTCCGCTTCGTCTTTCCTCTGTAGTATGTATATATGTAGAGATTGAATGTTGAATGTGTCTTACTCCGTAGTATGTATATATGTATAGAGTGATAGGAAAAAGAAACGTGACTGTGCATATATATGTATACGGGTACTGTATTAGTATATTATAAGAAAAACGTGAGTGAAGATGCGAGATGTGTATGAATAAGTTGGATCGGAATATATATATATATATGATACATATAAGTACATATATACATTCAATTACGGAAGGTTAATAAGAGCAGGTGTGAGCTTATATAGGAGAGTGTATGCCGAGTACATAAATATACGTATATATATTATATGACATAAAAGTATACTTATGAGAGAGTTGGTGAAATTATAAAGTATGTGAAATTATATATATATATATATATATATATATATATATATATATATATATATATATATATATATATATATATATATATATATATATATATATATATATATATATATATATATGTAGATATATAGATATGTAGATATATAGATATATATAAGGTTAGATAATACCCGAGAATGAAGTAATGTGATTCTAGATGACGAGTGGACGAGATTAATTTTATAACTTTAGTAAACTGTTTTGGAAGTAATCATATACTAGAAAAGTGTTCCAAGAGAAATATTAGAGTCAAGAAGTGACCCGGAGAATTATCGACACTAAGGGTAAAACGGTCTTTTACCGAATGAGAATCGTTCTTTCCGTAATTCCTTCGCATGAGGTTGGACATCGAGATGTGATTTTGATACACATGTCTTAATTGACAGGCGCTTGAGTTACTACGAGTACGGACTGTTTGAGAAGTGTTAGAGTGTTTTGACTCAGGTAAGTCCTTGCGACTTACTTAGCCAGTTTCTGAGTGTTAGTTGAGTGATAGTAGTTGTGTGTGCTATTTGCGTGTTTAATAATAATAATTTGCTAGGACGACTGTTATTATTACGTTTAAGGCCCAAGTGTATGTATAACGGGCCGTGACATCACTGCCCAGCTTTGACAGGAGACTGGGAGGTTCTCTATACCCAGACCAGGCAGGTACAAGGTGAGATGCATCGGATCCATTCCTGATGGTTACACGGGGGCGGAGGCGAGGTTTGGGAATCCCTCGTGTCACAAAATAAGTATCATTAGCGTGAAAGAGTAACTTAACTCAAGATAATAAAACGGACTTGTTTGAAAGCATGTTGGGTGTTTATATTTTATGTGTGTGTGTGCTACTATGATTCTGCTAATATTTAGATAACTAGCTAATGGTTCCTCTTGTTGTGTTTTTAGATTTACCGTAGGTTAGACCAGCAGCTGAGTGATCCGGAAGTAGTGGTCAGCCGGGTCTCCGTACTCCTTAGAGTGGGGGGTTGGGGGTTGTGTTTGTCTTTCCTTTCTTTTGGTTAAGACAGTTGTTCGTTTCTTTTGTTTAAGTACTTTAGGCTGCTAGACAGTGTTGCATTCATTACCCTAAAAATACTATTTTTATGAATTTCGGTTTCTTTATTTGTGTCTAGCTTGTTGCAAGATCCTAGTAATGTTGTTGTCAAACTGAGGTCGGGACCCATTGTGAGGTCCTAACCAGTAATGTCCCGAGTTCTGAGAATTCGGGGTGTTACACTTTATTACGACTTCTAGTCTAGTAATCTACTAGAAGTGTAGATGAAATTTTCACAAATGATACATTTTTATCTCTCTTTTGAAAACCACTTTTAAGAGGTTCCAAATGTAGTCTCCTCTTTTTCCTTTATATAAGAATATAAGAGCAACGTTAGATTAACTACAGTATCTTGTATCAATCCCCACTTCATGACTGCAGTATCTTCTTGATTTAAGTGAACTTAATTTTTTTAGAGATGAAATGGAGCAATTCTTTCTTTTGTCTTTCTTTTTCCTTCGTAAATATATGTATAGTGGCATTTTTCTAATATCCTAATTCAAGTAATTTAAAGTTCAGTATATCTTTCTTTGAACATCCTTTTGAAGGTGTTTCCTGTATCTTAAAACACTACATCTACTGATTGGAGTGATGATAGAAACTTATATTCATTAGAAAAGATTCACAAAAATTGAAGGAGTGGGCTCGTTCCTAGACATCTGCCTCATTGGTCATCGTCCATCTACTTGCATGCATTAGCGCCGCCGCCTCCACCTCCCACACCGTCTACCATCTCCCCGGCTTCCCCACTGCTTCCCCTTCAAACTCCAAAACGGGCTCTTCCTCACTCTCAACTTCAATCTTTGCAAAATTCAGAAATTTGTATTTTTATTCATCATCTTTCTCTTTGTTCTGCAGATACGTGAGTGTCAATGATTCAGAGCTGGTTTATTACTTTGTCGAGTCCCAAGGAAGACCAAGAGTTGACCCTCTCATTCTTTACATCAATGGCGGCCCTGGTTGCTCCGCTCTCAACGGTCTGTTCTACCAAATTGGTATGTTCATATTTATATATACATTTCCTAGTATATAATTGTAGAGTGCAAATATAATCTTGGACCAATGCAAGTACTGTGTATATGCTGTTCATATTTATATATACATTCTCATACCTCATATAGTAATTATGTACCTTAATTTGTGTGGTTAGGTACATTAGTTCTCAATGTTACAGATTATAATGGAGAATTGCCATCTGTATTATCCATCTCTTACTCTTTGGACAAAGGCAAGTACTTTGTATATGCTGTTTTCTAAAACTTTTTATATATTTATTAATGTTTGAGAAACTATTCATTGTAGAGTGCAAATATATTCTTCTTGGATGCACCAGTTGAAACTGGATTCTCTTATAGTAACTCCTCATCTGCATATAATGTGTCAGACACCATCTCCACATCACAAACTTATGAATTCCTCAGAAAGTTACTTAATTACCCAAAATTTGGATGTTTTATATTGAGATCTAATATGCTGTAGAGTGATCTCTGTTTGTTTTCGATGTGGGATTGTAGTGGTTAAACAACCACAGATTATGTATGGAACCCGCTCATCGTGGGTGGTGATGCTTACTCCGGCTTGCTTATTCCAATCATCGTTGACAATATTATAGCCGGTAATTACTTCATCATTGGTTATATTAAATAATCTTTAATTAGATGCTCATAGAATTGTGTTTAACTCTTCCTTGTGTATATTTTGTTTCATTAATGAACTTTGCAGGTAATGAAGAAGGGCTAAAACCACACATCAATGTCAAGGTGAAAGAAAAAGAAAAGCTAAATTTACTAAATAATATTATATTTACCAACCTGATTATCTGGGTGGTTTAGTAATTTGTTTTCTTTTGTGCTTCTAACAATAATTTGATCTTCAATGAATGTTATGAAGTGTAACACACAGGCTTAATGTGGGTTCAGGGGTATCAGGTATGCGATTAGCTCACCTCATGAAGATCGGGTTGAAGAAATAAGTGCAAGGCTTTAACATGGGTGTTGTTGTAGCTCTGTACTCAGCTACTTGCTATGCTCAGGGAATCTATGGTAACCGAAATCCTTACCTAATAAACATAAGAGTAGTGTTTTCTAGTTTGAAACAGACTAGAAAACTCGTACTAGCATATTTCAATTTCTTCAGTTTCCTTGTTTTAAATTGAATAGAATTATGACTGTGAAAGAATTAAGACGTATATTTAGATGTGTATGGAGTCAATGATTATATCTCCTTGTTTTTGATAAGCTTGTTCAAGGTTTTCAAAGAAGATAGAGGAAGGTGGAGAGTGTTGATGTGATGGGAGAAGTCAACTGTAAGCGTTACACTGAATGCACAAAACATAGGTTCTGCTTGAAGAATAGATAACCAAATCAAGAACGTGTGGCATACTCTCTTGAAGAAGAGGCTAAGCAGCAACCAAAGTTGAAGTGATTATTATTGTTGTATGAGTTTAGAATTAGGATTAGTGTGCAGTAGAGGATTGGTGTGCAGTAGAGTGAACTGGTAGTTTTTTTTAAACACCACGGTTATTTAAAGAACCATGGTGTTTTTTTTTCAAAAAATATGGAACTGGGACCACGGTTATTTTAAATAACCGTTGTCCAAAATCTGTAAAAAAAAATTTTTTTAAAAGAACTGGGACCACGGTTATTTAAAATAACCGTGGTCCGAATCCTGTAAATTTTTTTTAAGAAAATAAAACTAGGACCACGGTTATTTAAATAAAACTGTGGTCCGAATTTTTTTTACCTCGTTGACAATTAGCGTGGTCCGAATAGACTTACCTCGCTCCCGTTAACCACGCTTTGAAAACCGGGGTCTCATGTATAAAAAAATCGGGGTCTACAACCACTCTTTGTACTAGTGGCCCATAGTCTACTACAACTGCACCATCGCCATCTGACGTTGATAGTCCATGCTCTCCTCCATACGATGAGCCCATCCATCAATAGATCTGCGTTGGGCATCGAAACGCCGGGTGATGTCAATCTGCAAAGCCTAGTAAGAATCTGTCATCTGCCTCGTCAGATCATCTATCCTGCTATATGCCTCGAGATCTCGACGGCGGAGGGCTCTCTGCTGGGGTGGATGAGGAATGTCAGCTGGAGATGCAGGCGCCTCTCTCTCATCCTTTGTGGCCTCGTCATCAAGGTCACCGGTGGAAATTCTAGGTCCGTCGGTATCAGTACCGGTATCCATGGCAGCATCTCCTCCAATTCCATCTCCGTCTGCGTATCCTCCTGCTGCCTCTTTAGCTGCATCATCCTGCATAATCAGGAACCACACAACAGACTAGTTCTCGTGGTCATAGACCGAGAACTGGGAAGACTAGACAGTACCTCTAGGAAACTTCGTTTCCTATGGAATGGCCACACAAGGTGTGCCAAGACCTCGGGGAACGAGTATACGCCGTGTGATCATCTCCTGTAGACCAAGCAGCTTCACAGCCGCCATTAAGGTGCATCATGAGAGGTCCAACCCCATGTATCTAGCAATGTGGGTCACCAACCCACCACAACAGATATCTCCCTTCACCTTCCCCTTCACTCTCTACAAATCCTCATCCAGCATGGCAGCAAAATCCGGTACACCTCCAGTCACCATACAAAACAAACTGAAAAGCTCACCCTGTGCGACCTTCTGGGGCATCTGTGTACGCGCCAATAGCATCTCACTAAAAATCCTGTGAGCAATACAGAATGCAAGATGGTATATGATACGCTCTCGAGAATCCCCGGGCTGCCATCTATCACGGTGGGAAGTCACGTAAGCAATGCCCTCCCAGAAGATGCGAGCGTGTGCTCGAGAAGAAAAATTTATAGCTGTAGGAGTAGGAAACACAAAAATCTCCCCAAACTACTCTAAGGGAACGATGTAGTTCTTGTTCAGGAGCCGGTACTTGATTCCTCTATTCTCCGGCATAAAGACCACCGAGCTCAAAAACTCGAACGTCGGCCCCAAATAAGCTGGCGTCCGGATGGCAATAAAGTCCTCAAGACCAACCATGGAGACCATCTTTTTCATATCCTCCACAACCTGTAGACACTCAAAGTCATCAATATCAACGTACCTAGGGGCAACAATAGGACGCTCACAAACCCGATCAAAATCCCGTTGAAATCTCTCGTGGATCACCGAGACTGTAGGCTGAGGAGGAGGGGAAGGAGAGGAGTGGTGGGAACTGCTAGGCCTATCCCTCAGGGCTAGTTGGTGATCATATCTCCTCAAATTACTCATAACTAAAAATCACCTCGGTTGAGCTCATGAACATTTCGGCCGAGTCGCAGAAAGGGCAATCGAGGCGAACTGTTGTGCGATCGAGGTTCGAAAAGTGTATGCTTTTCCCCAAAAATCACTACTAATTGCTTCCTATGGGGTACTTATACTTCTTCCAACAACAATCAACAACAAACTAGTCTAAATCTGAGCAAAATTGAAAGAAAGGAACCTAGTTAGGGTTTTGAACAAAATACCCCAAATGCATAGATTGTAGTGGTTTTTCGTGTTGTTTGATGCTTGGGAACTGTCTCTTTTGCTTCTCCTGATGATTTGAAGCTAAAAATCGTTGAAAACGAGCGAGATTTGAGGAGTTGTGAGTAGGAGGGTCGCCGCGGTCGAGGTGAAGCAAAGAGAGGGAGTAAAGTGTGAGGAGAGAGAAAGTCGATCCCCTTTTACACCCCTCGCAGAATTTGATTTCACCTCAGTCGAGGTGTTTCTAGACGGATCGAGGTATCAGAACGAGGTGGTTGTCAGATAAAGGCACCTCGGTTGGCGAAGAACATCTCGATCGAGGCGCTTTGACAACATCCGAGATGTGTCTTGGTCAAACTCCGTCTTCTCAATTTCTCGAACAACAGTCCTTCCATGTAGCTTGTAACACCCCGAATCCTAGAGGAGTCGAAATGCTATGAGTTGGGACCTCACAATGGGTCCCGACCCTTAGCTTGACAACAACTTCATCGGACCTTACAACACAACACAAATAAAAAGGTAAAACAAAGAGTTTCATAACATGAGCGAAATAAAAAGAATCCAAATTCTGAAAACAATACAGCCAAGTCTCAAAACCGGAAATACCAACATCAGTCTCAATAGTCATAAAATAAAATATAACAGTCCCGTCCTATAATGCACGGAACCCCGGCTGCCCACTACTGCCGGATCACTCGATCGCCTCCCTAACCTACAAGGCATCAACAAGCGGTATAAAACCGTTAGCTAACATTCGATGCATAAGTATAACGGTAAAAGCACAAACACACAACATACGCAATCAACATGTAACACTCATTCCTTTTTATTATCTTTAATTAAGTGATACGTCATTACTAATGATACTTATTTTATGACACGAGGGATTCTCAAACCTCGCCCCTGTCCCCGTTTACCAACGCGGAATGGTACTAATGCATGTGACCGTCTACCGGACTGGGCTGGTCGCAGGGAACCTCCTAGACTCTCGCAAGAGCTAGGCAGATGATGTCACGACCCGTTATCATACACTTGGGTCAATTATACAATATACTACAGTCGTCCTATTCCGGTTTTGTTATTTATTTTAATTATCACACACCACTCATACACATCACACACATGCAAGAAGCTAGCTAAGTAAGTCAGTGGACTTACCGAATCAAATCTCGTCTCTCTTAACAACACTAAATCAGTAGCTGCAGGAACTCAGTTGCCTGTCAAAGGAAGCACGTGGGTCAACACTTTTCCTTGGATACTTAGAAGTCTAAAACTCCTAAGATGTACGATTCTATGTGCAGAAGTTAGTACAGTGTTTATTTAAGGTAAATTGACTATTTTACCCTTGGTTCCGAGACTTCCAAAAACCCGTAAAAAGTACTTAAATTCTTACTTGAGGCTAACTAATCATATTCTACTCTCTAGGAAGATTTTAGGTGACAACTATAAAAACTACCCATTTTCTATTTCCCGAAAAGTCACGAAACCAACTACAGCTTCAAATATGAAATTACAATAAACTTATAAAAATTCTAAAATATATTTCTAACTTATCTATGATCTCTAATCTACTCATAGGAGAAACAATTTCTTAAAACTGTTCAATCGTTATTCCTACAAAAATCTTTAAAGTTGGCTACAACACTACAAATGTTCCCATACTTAGTCAAATTTTTCTGCTGGAAAAAACAGCTCAACTACTCCACTTTGAGACCCTATAACTTTCAATCCGACCGTTCATTTATTCCCAAATTTTAACACGGTAAACTATGTATGTTTATCTATGATCTATTAAAACTTCAACGGTGGATCTTCAACCAATCTTTTTAACATTGATTCACAACAGTGGGTAATCTTCCACATCAAAAATTGTAGAAACAAAAACTGTACATAAAGAGTTCATGAGATCCCGAGTTCTATAATCACTGTCAACTATCCAGCATCAACGCAAACTACTCTCACCCCTCCTATGTTCAACCTATGGGGACAAACATTCATCTATACACTGATAGACTCCATCTAAGAGTTGTACAGAAATTACATACGGGAATTAATCACTTACTGGATTGCAGCAGCTCAGCGGAAACGTGCTCCTGGAGTCGACTAGGGTGTGTAGAACTTCCTCATTTCTGTGCTCAAGGCCGTCCATACCAGCCCTCGACTACCACTGCAGAAGATCTCGTCCAGATGGGTAGGAACGACAGAATAGAATGTGAAGAAGGGGGTCGAAGGATTTAAACTCACCACAGCCGCTGCGTGAAGGAATGTGTGCAGAATGTGGGCAACAGCAGGGGCTGCTTGGTGCGTGAATCTGGGCACAAGGGAGAGCCGATTGGCTGCTGTAGTTCTCCCTCTCTTTTGGCGTGAATCTGGAGCAAGGAGGGACGATTGGCTGCTGGAGTTCTCTCTCTTCTAGCGTGAATCTGGAGCAAGGAGGCGTTGTAGTTTTTTTCTCTCTTCTGGCGTGATTATAGGGCTGTTACAGTTCCTTAATTATCTCATTTATGCAGCTGTTACAAGCAGATGGGAGAAGGAGTAGCTGAACGTTCTAGCGTGGCTTTCCTTGGGCTGTTCTGGGCTGGACTGCAAAGGATGTTGGGGCTGCTGTGGGCTACGCAGATGCTGGGCTGAGAAGGAGTTGTTTGTAACACCCCGAATCCGCGGGACTCGGGATGCTACGGGTTGGAACCTCACAATGGGTCCCGACCCTTAGCCTGACAACAATCTCACCGGACCTTTCCAACAAGGCACAAATTAAAGGCATAAAACTCAAAAGTAGTTTATAATGTATGCAAGAAAAGAAAGGAAGGGATACAAGTTGGAAACTCAGCCGAGTCCTCAAAACGACACAACGTAAAGGAATTCAATCGTACAACAAGACATAATCCGACAACAAATAAAACCCCCAAAAACATCCCCGTCCTATGATGTACGGAGACCACTCGGCTGTCCACTCCTCCACCTCACTCGGCGGCATCCCTAACCTGCAAGTCGTCTACACAAAACGGTTTTAAACCGTTAGCTCACATTCTATGCATTATAAGAATAACATGGCACAAACACACACATGAGCACACAAAGCACACAACATGATCATTTATTACATAGTACCTTTTTAGGTTATTCCATATCTAATTCATTGGTTTAAAGTGTGACACGAGAGTCTTATAACTCTCGCCTCTGTCCCCGTGTAACCAACAAGAGTGTGGCGGCGCCCAACCCGTATACCCTGAGGGAGTGATGAAGAAGCCCGCCCGTATACCGTGTATGGCCTGGTTGCAGAGATCCCCCCAGTCTCCCTCGGGAAACTGAGCGGTGATGTCACCGCCCGATAATAATAGTAGTAGTAGTAACGCTGGGCCAATAAATATGGTCAAGTAAAACCTAATCCATTTTCATGCTTAAAAGCGGTAAACACACACACCACCATATACATCCAAATAAGGCATAAAAGCGGCTAAGTAAGTCCGAGGATTTACCTCGTTTCAAAGCTAGCTAAAAACCGATCTCACTTCCCGTAGGAAAATAACCAAAGCATGTTCAAGACAAGGCACGATAATCAATAACTAACCGATAAGCTAGAAACATCGGGCTTATAGTCTCCCAAAACCTATATGAGGTCACACCCTAGCATCCTAGGTCCAACTCCTAATCTCAAAGATCGTCCTAAGATCGTACCAAACATAACTCGACAAAATCTCATAAACTATCCAACAACCATACACGGTTCAAGGCCACTACTTGGCATTTGCCCTAAGTTATGCTAGATCCAACCTAACATGATTCTACCACTTAAACATATCCAAATCGAGGAAGAAGGTACTCACACATAATCCAAGGGTGAATATGATCTAAGGACGTCGAGATTGGATTCGTTGGTCTATAACGGCCGCTTCCCGACCTAAAACCAAAGTTAAGGAAATTTAGCTTATATGCTAAATTTGATTTTAAAATGAGTATATATATATATATATATATATATATATATATATAACTCAAAGTAAAACTCGTTTTCCAAAGTCCAAAGTTAAAAACCCAACAATATTTCTTCCGGGGCAAAAACATAACAAAAATTAAGAACTTCATTGTAAACCGTAATTAAAACTTCGAGCCATAAATCAAAATTAGCCACCAAGGGCATCATCGATAATTTGCTAAAGAGTTCGGTCAAAACTGCAATAAAACTATGGCTAAAATATTTAACAACATTCTGTAGGGGCATAATAGTTTATTTCCAAAAGTCTAGGTTTACCACTGCAATTATCCAGAAAAAATAGGGCATCAAGTGTAATAACAGCAAAGAGAGGGCCAAAATCGGAATAACCTAAAATCCTCTTCTTCAACCTCCTGTTATCGCAACCCAGAAGAAGGAGAAGGGCGTGGAAATCCTGCAGCTGCCCAGGCGGAGGGAAGGAGGTGGCCGGTGTGCAGGCGGCGACTCCGGCAGAAGTCGGCGGTGGTCCAGATTCCGGCGATTGCTACACACAATTAGGGCACCGACTGTCACATAGAGGGGAGGAAATAAAGAAAGGAGGGAGAGAGACACTACTCACTGCCGGCGGCACAAGTGGCTAGGGCGGAGGAACGGCGGTTGCGGCTTCTTCCCGACGAGTCCCTTGGCGGCGTCGAGCGGCCCTTGCACAGACCCGGTGGACATATCTGCAACAGGGAGGTCGAATAGGGAGAGGGGAATGAGAGAAGGGTAAAGGAGAGATTGAGAGGAGTGAGGGTGAATGAGGGAGGGTGAACTGTTGGGGTAGTCATCACAAGGAGGCGGGCTCGAGAGGTCCGACGCAGGCTAGGGTAGGCTGCAGGCTAGGGCCGGAGGTCGAGGCGCTGGTTGTGGCGTGAAGCGAGGGGTCGCTTTTGGCCTTCCTCTGCTCAAGCGCCACACGACAGAAGCAACACAAGGAAGAAAGAAAAAGAAATAAAAGAGAGAAGGAAAGAAATAAAAGGGAAAAGAAATAAAAGAGTGAAAAGGAGGGGTTTAAAAAAAATCAACTTGATTAACATTTGGAACAGGATTTTCCGGATCGGTAAATCTCGATTTCCGACAAAATTAAATTAATTAAATACGGGAATACATACATGTTTCCCCAAAATAATATGATACCCGGAAAACTTATTTTTAAATCAATAAAAATATACTTTAAATAAGAACTCGAACTGTAACCAATCGATGGAAGGGAGAAAAGCAAAGTCGGAACACACCCGAACAAACGGGGCATTACATCAGGTCCTCCTAAAGAAAAGTTTCGTCCCGAAACTTGCTAAACCCGGAACTCTGAAACAAACGTGTCTCGATAACCTCTCGGAACCCCTTAACCTGATAATTATGGCCTTCTAATCCAAAGTCTACTTGCATAAACAGATCTAGACTCGCAAGATATACACATATGGATCACACATAACATGTCATGTCGCAAAACAAATTATCAAAACCAAGGAAAGATCTCGGGACTAACCCGACGGTCCTTTAGATGCCGCGAAACCTTCGTAAAACCCGACTAAAGATACTATCCTACGTCTACCAGTTAGCTTCATCGGCTCCTAGTCTCGACTAGATCATCACAACAGGCTACATGTCTCGAGTCATGTATGTACTCTCTCAATGGATACACATGAAACACCGGGTGAACACCCTCTGCTCTTGGTTGTGACACCCACTTGTAAGTCACTTCTCCAACTCGCGTTAAGATTTCAAAAAGGTTCGATATATCGGAAGCTTAACTTCTTCTCGGGTCTTTCAATACAACATTTCCATTATGTTTCTTCTTTGTTTGCCTCTAACAAAGAAGATCGAACTTCCAGCTCACACCGTTGGCTTTGGTTCTTGTCAAACCAAACTTTGATGTTACGTTTCCTAAATTCTTGTTACAAGTTCTAAGTGATGAAGGAAGTACTTTTCATCACACCACTTCTACTATCAAGACACGTATGATGTTATTTTTACATCGTTCCTCAATACTCGATCTAGGCCTTGTCTTGAAGAATTATTTGTACACTTCAAACCCCTCATTCCTCCAGGCAAATCAAAACTGTTGTACCAATAAATCTCCTCTTTAACTCTCAAAACTCTATTATCAAACGGTGACAATCAAATCTTAACTTAATCTTAGAAGGAACTTCGACCCTTGAAGCTGTTCGAGTAGATCTCCCATTCGTTGTAAGGGATATTGGTCCTTCATTTTCATCTTGCTCAACTTGTAGAAATCAAAAGTATAAACGGAGATAACCGTCTCTCCTTCCACACTAGTGTTCTTCATAACAACTTCAAATCAAGAGTTGAAGATAACATTCAGTGTTCTCCATAGCATTTCACTAATTCTAATGAACTCTTTTTCAATAAGTTCATACAATTGCTCCTTCTCTTGCTTCTCCAACTCATGACTCTTTATAAGTGTCATTTCATACGGCGCCTTAGATATCGGAATTGAGTCGAGCTTAACCTTAGTGGAAAAAAAAATCCACATTTTGGCGTATTGGGAATCCGGGGTATCTCGGATTTCGTCTTTTCTTTTCCCGTCCTACAACGTAATAATCAACACAACCTTGCTTTTACACTTGACGGGTGGTCATGATACTAAAGATCTATCCCGCCTCTAAGGAATGGTGATAACGAAAATCTTCTAAGCTTTTTCCATGAAATCCCAACACATTGGGGAAGTTCTTCGTATTCTTCATACGCTTGTATCATTCCTTCAAGTAGGTGAAATGTCAATCTGACCATAAGGGTTTAAATCTTAATCCTTCATATACTCCCCGGATATCTCAAGTCGACAGCTGGCTTTACAGCTTCGGCCTTCTCCACTCTTGTTGGTCACCTTGTGCATCTCTTGGTATTCCACGAATAGTCCCGTAACGGTTCCGGCATACCCCACTCCCTTCTTATGTATTCTTCCTTGTGCGACAACAATAGAAGCCTCAGGTCTCGTTCCCGTGGAGATCGTTGCGGTCCTCCGTCTGACGTCCAAAGCATCTTGATGGCGGTCCTTCTCATCTATCCCTAAGATGACTTCTTCATGCACTAGGTGCATGACATAGAAGTCGGCTACCCTAGTACGGTTTTCCCAAAGAATGGGACAACCGGGTACCTTTCGGGTACCACTAACCTTACCCTCCTATCGGGTAGCCCTATGAAGAAGGGTCTCCCTTCTATTGTAAATAAGGACAACGTAGCTACAAAATCATCGAAATAAAGAAGGGTGTAGCACCCGTATCATATAATACCCAGAAAGGGAAGCCATGAGTCCGAATATTACCTGTAGTGTCCGGCGCTGTTGGATCAACGGCGCTCCTCAACTAAAAAACCCTAGCCTGAGTGCCTCCCGACTCCTGGGTGCCTCCACCACGGCCTCTACCTCGGCCCTGTCCCTGAGCTGATCCCTGTGTACGAGACTGACTCTGACCTCTCTGCTGAAAACCCTGAGCCGGAAACTGAGGTGGCCTCTGTCCTCTACCTACCCCGCTAGCAGGTGAAGACCCCTTCTGTGACGGTGCCCCACCCCGTCTGCAAAAAGCTGCCCTATGGCCCGTCTGACCACAAGAGAAGCACGTCACTAGAGGCTTCCTGCAATCGGGCCTAAGATGATCATCTCCTCCGCAGTTGAAACACTGCCTCCCTTTGCCTGGCGCCTGAGTAGCAGGCGGATGTCCTGTACGTCCCTGAGCCGGACCACGGCCCTGTCCTGAGGCTCCTGCCCCTAAACCAGTGGGTCCAGTCCTCTAACGCTTGTCCGGTCCTCCGGACTGCGCCCCTCTCCTAGCTCCCAGTCTGTCTCTCTCGTATGCCGAGGCTCGGTCCTGGTACTCGGCCAAAGACTCACAACGGAATCCTGCAAGGTATGCCTGAGTAGACTCCCTCAATCTCCTAGAAAAGAGATAAACATGTTGGTCCGCCGGAGGTGCGGCGGGCCCCAACAAAGCCAACTCCGCTCTAAATCGTCTAATCGCATCGATAACTGGGACGTCCTCAAACCCAGCCTCTAAGAAATCCTGGACTTGGTCTCTCCTCAATGAATCTGGGCAGAAAGTCTCTCTGACAAGTCTCAGCAACTGGTCCATCCTAGTCACACCTCCTCGTACCGACCTCCACCAGTAGTGGGCCTGCTCTCTAAACAATGTCTGGACCACCTCTACCTGCCTCTCCTCTAGGAAACGGATCGCCTCAAGTGCTGTCTCCACATGCCCGATCCAATGCTCGACCTCTAACCCTACCTTCCCGTCAAAGTAAGGTATGTGCTGCTGGTTGAAAGCCTTCAACCAAGAATCAGGTCCAGGAGACCTCAACCCGTCTCCAGCCCTAGCAATCTCTACAACCGGTGCGGGTATAACTACTGCTGGTGTAACAATCTCGGGTACGACCCTAGTCTGTGTAACCCTCTGTGACACCTCAACCGATCTCGCGGGTGCAGGTGCAGGTGCAGGTACCAGCACCGGTGGTGCTGGAGGTGGTGCTCCAGTCCTATACGCCTCCTCGACTCGACGTACATAATCCTCGAACACGGTAGCCCCAATCGATGCTCCACCGGTCCTAGCAGAAGAGGAACTACGCGCTCCAGACCTCACAAGTGTCCTTTCCCTTCCCTCGGGAATGACACTCTCTGCTACGTCCTCTACAGGAATCTCAGCTACTGGCGGATCCACAGCGGGTGGGTCCGCAATGGGAATACGTCCCCGACCTCTCGTACCTGGAGGTCTCCCTACTCGCCCTCGTCTCGGGACGGTAGGAGGAAGTGGTGCTCTACCCCGGACGGGTCCTACATAAGCGGTCGCTCTCGTACGTGCCATATGGTATCGTTCGCGTTTATTTAGGAGTAATTAATTTGATGTGTATGTCGTACTTATAGTATTATATGACGAAGACTTATTAAAGCATGATAAGTAAGAAGCCAAAATCCATGGTACAAACAGTGCATAAAAGCCCAAACATCCTAAGGTCACATGTATATCTAAGTACATACAAGTCCAAGAAACATCCTAAGGCCATATATATATAGAGCTATGCAACTATGAGTATACATCAAGTCCAGAAATCTACGTCGCCGAGGTTTGCGTGAGGAGTGGAGGTCCCGTACATTCTAACCCAAACCCGACTCATGCATATGAATTTTGAAAACAAAAAGTCAGAACCCGAGGGGTTCTATTTATTCCTCATTCGGCCTTTAGAAGGTTGCGAGTGCCATTGTTGTCAACCTAGGGCTCTGATACCACTTTGTAACACCCCGAATCCGCGGGACTCGGGATACTACGGGTTGGGACCTCACAATGGGTCCCGACCCTTAGCCTGACAACAATCTCACCGGACCTTTCCAACAAGGCACAAATTAAAGGCATAAAACTCAAAAGTAGTTTATAATGTATGCAAAAAAAAAAGGAAGGGATACAAGTTGGAAACTCAGCCGAGTCCTCAAAACGACACAACGTAAAGGAATTCAATCGTACAACAAGACATAATCCAACAACAAATAAAACCCCCAAAAACATCCCCATCCTATGATGTACGGAGACCACTCAGTTGTCCACTCCTCCACCTCACTCAGCGGCATCCCTAACCTGCAAGTCGTCTACACAAAACGGTTTTAAACCGTTAGCTCACATTTTATGCATTATAAGAATAACATGGCACAAACACACACATGAGCACACAAAGCACACAACATGATCATTTATTACATAGTATCTTTTTAGGTTATTCCATATCTAATTCATTGGTTTAAAGTGTGACACGAGAGTCTTATAACTCTCGCCTCTGTCCCCGTGTAACCAACAGGAGTGTGGCGGCGCCTAACCCGTATACCCTGAGGGAGTGATGAAGAAGCCCGCCCGTATACCGTGTATGGCCTGGTCGCAGAGATCCCCCCAGTCTCCCTCGGGAAACTGAGCGGTGATGTCACCGCCCGATAATAATAGTAGTAGTAGTAACGATGGGCCAATAAATAAGGTCAAATAAAACCTAATCCATTTTCATGCTTAAAAGCGGTAAACACACACACCACCATATACATCCAAATAAGGCATAAAAGCGGCTAAGTAAGTCCGAGGATTTACCACGTTTCAAAGCTAGCTAAAAACCGATCTCACTTCCCGTAGGAAAATAACCAAAGCATGTTCAAGACAAGGCACGATAATCAATAACTAACCGATAAGCTAGAAGCATCGGGCTTATAGTCTCCCAAAACCTATATGAGGTCACACCCTAGCATCCTACGTCCAACTCCTAATCTCAAAGATCGTCCTAAGATCGTACCAAACATAACTCGACAAAATCTCATAAACTATCCAACAACCATACACGGTTCAAGGCCACTACTTGGCATTTGCCCTAAGTTATGCTAGATCCAACCTAACATGATTCTACCACTTAAACATAACTAAATCGAGGAAGAAGGTACTCACACACAATCCAAGGGTGAATATGATCTAAGGACATCGAGATTGGATTCGTTGGTCTATAACGGCCGCTTCCGGACCTAAAACCAAAGTTAAGGAAATTTAGCTTATATGCTAAATTTGATTTTAAAATGAGTATATATATATATATATATATAACTCAAAGTAAAACTCGTTTTCCAAAGTCCAAAGTTAAAAACCCAACAATATTTCTTCCGGGGCAAAAACATAACAAAAATTAAGAACTTCATTGTAAACCGTAATTAAAACTTCGAGCCATAAATCAAAATTAGCCACCAAGGGCTTCATCGATAATTTGCTAAAGAGTTCGGTCAAAACTGCAATAAAACTATGGCTAAAATATTTAACAACATTCTGTAGGGGCATAATAGTTTATTTCCAAAAGTCTAAGTTCACCACTGCAATTATCCAGACAAAATAGGGCATCAAGTGTAATAACAGCAAAGAGAGAGCCAAAATCGGAATAACCCAAAATCCTCTTCTTCAACCTCCTGTTATCGCAACCCAAAAGAAGGAGAAGGGCGTGGAAATCTTGCAGCTGCCCAGGCGGAGGGAAGGAGGTGGCCGGTGTGCAGGCGGCGACTCCGGCAAAAGTCGGCGGTGGTCCAGATTCCGACGATTGCTACACACAATTAGGGCACCGGCTGTCACATAGAGGGGAGGAAATAAAGAAAGGAGGGAGAGAGACACTACTCACTGCCGGCGGCACAAGTGGCTAGGGCGGAGGAACGGCGGTTGCGGCTTCTTCCCGACGAGTCCCTTGGCGGCGTCGAGCGGCCCTTGCACAGACCCGGTGGACATATCTGCAACAGGGAGGTCGAATAGGGAGAGGGGAATGAGAGAAGGGTAAAGGAGAGATTGAGAGGAGTGAGGGTGAATGAGGGAGGGTGAACTGTTGGGGTAGTCATCACAAGGAGGCGGGCTCGAGAGGTCCGACGCAGGCTAGGGCCGGAGGTCGAGGAGCTGGTTGTGGCGTGAAGCGAGGGGTCGCTTTTGGCCTTCCTCTGCTGAAGCGCCACACGACAGAAGCAGCACAAGGAAGAAAGAAAAAGAAATAAAAGAGAGAAGGAAAGAAATAAAAGGAAAAAGAAATAAAAGAGTGAAAAGGAGGGGTTTAAAAAAAAATCAACTCGATTAACTTTTGGAACTGGATTTTCCGGATCGGTAAATCTCGATTTCCGACAAAATTAAATTAATTAAATACGGGAATACATACATGTATCCCCAAAATAATATGATACCCGGAAAACTTATTTTTAAATCAATAAAAATATACTTTAAATAAGAACTCGAACTGTAACCAATCGATGGAAGGGAGAAAAGCGAAGTCGGAACACACCCGAACAAACGGGGCATTACACTGTTAATGGGCTCGTAACCAGCCTCTTCTGGGCTACTACTGGCCTTGCTCGAAGTCACACTGCTGGGCTGTTGTGGGTAAGCGAACTGGGCTGCTTAAGGTAGGAACAGTGGGCTGAAATATGCAAGAAAGGTGGGCTGAATTACTTGTCAAAAATCTGTCAAAACTCGTCATGACCTTGTCATGATGTTGTCTCAGCGTAGTCATGATCTCGTCACAGCTTGTCATCGATAAGAATGAATTATAATAACTATGGTTTGATATAAATCTATCATTTTAGGTGAATTAAGTTCTACATAAAATAATAGATAATTATAAGGATTAGAGTTTGATATAACTTTATCATTTTATGTGAATTAAATTCTACATAAAATAATGGATATTTCTAAGGATTAGAGTTTATATAATTTTATCATTTTATGTGAATTAACTTCTACATAAAATAATGAAATTTGTGAAGGAAGAGATACTAGATAGAATGAAAAACCGTCAACGGCGGAATTAGACGGAATAAAAATTCCGGATATTACATCAGTACCCCTTAAAATAAGTTTCGTCCCGAAACTTAGGAAAAGGTACTAAATTAAACGACTTCCATAAATAAACTGGTATGTCCTAGTCTCACTAAAATGTAATTTCCTTTTCTAAACTTCTCTAACCTTATCAAAGCGTAACGAAAAAAAATGGTCGTTACATCAGATCCCCCTCAATATAAGTTTCGTCCCGAAACTTAGGGTAGTTCCCAAGATCATAAACGTAAGTGAGCCCTATGACTAACAAGTAACCAAACAAGGATGTAAAACTACTTGACGGTCCTATAGACGTCTCTATATCCGCATAAAAATTGGGATAGTTCTGCCAGATACTATCCTCCGTCTCCCAAGTGGCCTCGTCAATCCCTCGTCTCAACCACTGTACTCTCAACATGGGTATTACTTTCGATCGAAGGCGTCTCATACCTCTCTCCAAAACTGCGATCGGGTGCTCAGGAAATGTATGATCCGGCTCGACCACTAGGTCGTCATGGCTCACTATGTGTCTCTGGTCGTGCACATACTCTCTCAACTGAGACACATGGAACACTGGATGGACTCCCTCCAATCGGGGTGGCAGTGCCAATCTATAGGCCACTTCTCCTATCCGATCTAGGATCTCAAAGGGCCCGACATATCGGGGACTCAACTTCCCTTTAATGCCGAAGCGTCTAACACCCCTCGTCGGTGACACCTTCAACCATACCTGGGCGCCACCCTGAACTCCAGAGGCCTGCGCCTCTTATCAGCATAAGATCTCTGACGGCTCTGTGCGGTCAACATCCGCTCTCGGATCAATGCTACCCGAGCCATCTCATCTCGCACCTGCTCGGACGCTACCCCACTCATCCTCCCAGGCTCATCCCAACACAAAGGAGTACGACACCTCCGCCCGTATAGTGCCTCGTAAGGAGCCATCCTAATAGTCGCGTGCCAACTATTGTTATACGAAAACTCCACCAATGGAAGGTGGTCGGGCCATACCTGACCCCAATCAAGCACACATGCCCTCAACATGTCCTCAAGGGTCTGAATAGTCCTCTCCAACTACCCGTCCGTCTGAGGATGGTATGCCGTGGTGAACTGTAAGCTCGTCCCTAAGGCGGCGTGTACCTGCTGCCAGAACCTCGAGGTAAAATGCCCATCCCTATCTGAAATGATCGTCCTCGGCACTCCGTGGAACCTCACAATCTGTCGGGTAAACTCCTCGGCTAAACGAGACACCGGCCACGTTTCCTTAATAGGAATGAATCGTGCCGTCTTCATCAACCGATCCACTACAACCCATATCGCATCAAAGCCTCTACTCAACCTCAGGCCAGTAACGAAGTCCATGGAAATGTCCTCCCACTTCCACTGTGGAACCGGAAGTGGATGGAGCTCTCATCCGGGCCTGTGGTGCTCAATCTTGACCTGCTAATAGGTCAAACAATGGGCTACATATCTAGCCACGTCGGGCTTGAGCCCGCCCCACCAATAAGATCGTCGTATATCCTGATACATCTTACTCGCGCCGGGGTGGACGGAGTAAGGTGTAGAATGGGCCTCCTATAGTATACGCTGCCTTAACTCTCTGTCAGAGGGTATACATATGCGTTCTTGGCGCCTCAAAATCCCATCTGCACCCACCACAAACTGTGGTGCCTCCACTCTGGACATTCTCTCCCTGATCCTCGTCAGTGCTGGACAACCCTCCTGTTTCTGCCGGATCTCTTCCGTCAGATCCGGTGAAACCTCTAATGTTGACAATTGCCCGTCACTATCGGGAAACCGGATGTCTACCTCCAACCAAATCAAATCTCTCTGCAACTGGGTCTGAATAGTCAATCTAGCAATCGCAGCCTCGCGAGGTGTCCTCCTACTAAGGGCATCGGCGACCACATTCGCCTTCCCCGGATGATAAAGGATCTCTAAGTCAAAGTCCTTAATCAACTCTAGCCATCTCCTCTGGCGGTTATTCAACTCCTGCTGAGTGAATATGTACTTCAGACTCTTGTGGTCTGTGAAGATCTGACAGGTGGCCCCGTAGAGGTAATGACGCCAGATCTTCAAGGCATGAATAACTGCAGCTAGCTCAAGGTCGTGAGTAGGGTAACTCTCCTCATACGTCTTCAACTGTCGTGACGCATATGCAATGACCCTACCCCTCTGCATCAGGACGCATCCCAAGCCTAGCTTGGATGCATCGCTGTAAACGACGAAGTCCTCAACGCCCTCTGGCTGTGCTAGCACCGGAGCAGAAGTCAATCTCTCCTTCAGCTCCTCAAAGCTCCGCTGACAGGGCTCGGTCCATGCAAATCTGGTGGACTTCCTTAACAAGGAAGTAAGTGGTCTGGTAATCACAGAAAAACCCTTCACAAACCTACGGTAGTATCCGGCCAGACCTAGAAAACCGTGTACCTCCTTGACCGTCTTAGGGGGCGGCCATGATGCAACTGACTCTATCTTCGCCGGGTCCACCTTGACTCCTTCAGCAGAGACGATGTGGCCAAGGAAGGAAACCTCAGGCATCCAGAACTCACACTTAGAGAGCTTAGCATAAAGCTCTCTATCCTGTAAAACCCGCAACACCGTCCTTAGTTGTCCGGCGTGCTCCTTCCTACTCCGGGAGTACACTAAGGTGTCGTCGATGAAAACTACCACAAACTGATCTAAGAAGTCAATGAAGATGCCATTCATCAACTCCATGAAGACAGCAGGAGCATTGGTGAGCCCGAAAGGCATCACCACGAACTCATAATGACCATATCTGGTCCGAAATGCTGTCTTCGGTATGTCCTCTTCCCGTACTCTTAGCTCGTGATATCCTGACCTCAAGTCGATACGTGAAAACACCGTAGCTCCCTGTAACTGATCCAGCAAATCATCAATACACGGCAGCGGGTACTTATTCTTGACGGTGACTTTGTTCAACTCTAGATAGTCGATACAAAGCCTCATGGATCCGTCCTTCTTCCTGCCGAAGAGGACTGGTGCACCCCAGGGAGACACACTGGGTCGGATGAATCCCTTCTCTGCCAACTCCTCGAGTTGCTTCTTAAGCTCAAGCATCTCGACTGGTGCCATGCGGTATGGAGCCTTGGAGATCGGCCTCCTTGCCGGGCTCCAACTCAATCCCAAAATCTACGCTCCTCTGTGGTGGTAAGCCAGGCGGCTCGCCAAAGACATCCTCGAACTCACAAGCTATCGGGGTCTCTGCTAATGATGAACTCGTCTCCTCCTTCATGGCGTATCACCAGAAGACCTCACATCCCTGACTTATGAGCTTTGCGGCTTGGACCACACTAATGACCGTCCCTATCTTTCCGAGGTCCCACCTCGAAAGACTTCCTCCTACCCAGACTCCGTAGTGACCGTCACTGTCCTCCTCCTGACATCCAGAACAGCTCTATGGCGGTCTATCCAGTCCATCCCGAGAATGACTTCCTCATGCACTAAGTGCATGACGTGAAAGTTGGCTAGCCAGTCACGACCTCCCAAGTGGATAGAAAAATCGTGAATCTCCCAAGTACCACGAACCCTACTCCTATCGGGTAACCTTATAAGGAAAGGTTCCCCCTCTACCATATCTAAGGTCAGCCTATCTATGCAATCATCAGATATGAAAGAGTGCGTCGCACCCGTATCAAAAAGTACTCGGACTTGAAAGCCATGAATCGTGATAATACCTGTGGCTGCGGGCGCTGCTGGCTCTACGGCACTCCTCAACTCAAAGACTCGAGCCTGAGTACCCCTAGTCTCTGAAGTGCCTCCACCACGCCCTCTACCTCTAGCTAGAATCTGAGCGGAACCTTGTGAATATGCCTGACCCGGAGCCCGCTGCTGCTGACCCCGAGCTTGATACTGAGACTGCCTCTGTCCTCCTCTTAGGGTACCAGCAGGTGAGGACCCCTGCTGTGATGTTACCTTGCCATGTCGGCAGAAGGTAGCCCTGTGGCCCAGCTGACCGCAAGTAAAACATGTAACTGGTGGCCTCCTACACTCCGGCTTAATGTGTCCCTGCTCCCCACAGTTGTAGCACTGACGTACTCTAGATCCCGTCGGCGGTGCCACCTGGTGACTAGAACGGCCTTGGGACTGACCACGCCTATGACCTGACCCTCCTACTCCAGTGCTGACTGGTCCGGTCCTCTGTCTCTTGTTTGAGCCTCCAGACTGGATAGCTCTCCGGTGACCCAGTCGGTCCCTCTCATACGCTGAAGCCCGATCCTGATAATCAGCTAAGGAATCACAGCGGAACCCTGCTAGATAGGAGCGGGTAGTCTCTCTCAGTCTCCGGGAAAACAGATACACGTGCTGGTCCACAAGTGGTGCAGCAGGACCCAACAGTGACAGCTCCTCCCGGAACCTCCTAACAGCCTCAGCTATCGGAACATGCTCAAAACCTGCCTCCAAGAAGTCCTGCACTCGGTCCCTTCTCAGTGAGGTAGGACAAAAGGTCTCTCTCACGAGATTCAGCAACTGCTCAAATCGGGACACTCCGCCCCTCACTGTCCTCCACCAGTACTGTGCCTGGTCCCTAAACAATGTCTGAACCAGCTCCACCTTACGACTCTCAGGGCATCGAATCGCCTCTAGCGCGGACTCCACATGACTGATCCAATGTTCCACCTCAAGTCCAACGTTCCCATCGAAGGTGGGAACTCGCTGATGGTTGAATGTCTTCAACCATTCATCTGGTCTCGGTACCCTCAGCTCGTCTCTCACTCGGTCATCCTCGACAACTCTCACTGGTGCAGCTACCACTGGTGGAACTACCACCTGAGTCACCCTTTGAGAGACCTCCGCTGACCTAGCTGGCACTGGAGGTGCTAGAGGTGGTGCTCCGGCCCTGTATGCCCCTTGCACCTGCTGGACATAAGCTCGATACTCTGATGCTCCGATACGCGGCCAGAATCACCAGGCCCAGCACTCCGTACTCCGGACCTAGTAGTAGTCTCATCCCTAACCTCTGGAACAATACTCTCGGCCACCTCCTCAGCACGTACATCCGCAACTGGCGGATCTACAACAGGGACACGTCCTCGACCTCGGCCTCTCTGAGGTCTTCCCATACGTCCTTGTCTTAGAGCTCCAGGAGGAAGGGGAGGTCGGCCCTCTCCTCGTCCAACGTAAGTTGTCGCTCTCGTACGTGCCATCTTATTACTTTAGGACACTTATAAAGGTCACAATGTTACTAAAATTACAATATATAAGAGAAGTCCAATAAACTATGCTATCGAGTTTAGCGGAGTTAGTGGCGGTCCGTACATTCTATCCCAACCCGTTTATGCTCATGGTTTGGAAAACAAAATTTTCATTTTAAAAGTTCGGAACCCTTGCGGTTTCCGTTTATTTGTTTATTCGGCCTTTTTGAAGATGGCGAGTGCCGTTGTTGCCAACCTAGGGCTCTGATACCATATTGTAACACCCCGAATCCTAGAGGACTCGAAATGCTACGAGCTGGGACCTCACAATGGGTCCCGGCCCTTAGCCTGACAACAACTTCATCGGACCTTACAACACGACACAAATAAAAAGGCAAAACAAAGAGTTTCATAACATGAGCGAAATAAAAAGAATCCAAATTCTGAAAACAATACAACCAAGTCTCAAAACCAGAAATACCAACATCAGTCTCAATAGTCATAAAATAAAATATAACAGTCCCGTCCTATAATGCACGGAACCCGGCTGCCCACTACCGCCGGATCACTCGATCGCCTCCTTATCTTGCAAGGCATCTACAAGCGGTATAAAACCATTAGCTAACATTCTATGCATAAGTATAACGGTAAAAGCACAAACACACAACATGCGCAATCAGCATGTAACACTCATTCCTTTTTATTATCTTTAATTAAGTGATACGTCATTACTAATGATACTTATTTTGTGACACGAGGGATTCCCAAACCTCTCCTCTGTCCCCGTTTACAAAAGCGGAATGGTACTAATGCATGTGACCGTCTACCGGACTGGGCTGGTCGTAGGGAACCTCCTAGACTCTCGCAAGAGCTAGGCAGATGATGTCACGACCCGTTATCATACACTTGGGTCAATTATACAATATACTACATTCGGCCTATTCCGGTTTTGTTATTTATCTTAACTATCACACACCACTCATACACATCACACACATGCAAGAAGCTAGCTAAGTAAGTCAGTGGACTTACCGAATCAAATCTCGTCTCTCTTAACAACACTAAATCAGTAGCTGCAGGAACTCAATTGCCTGTCAAAGGAGGCACGTGGGTCAACACTTTTCCTTGGATACTTAGAAGTCTAAAACTCCTAAGATGTACGATTCTATGTGCAGAAGTTAATACAGTGTTTATTTAAGGTAAATTGACTATTTTACTCTTGGTTCCGAGACTTCCAAAAACCCGTAAAAAGTACTTAAATTCTTACTTGAGGCTAACTAATCATATTCTACTCTCTAGGATGATTTTAGGTGACAACTATAAAAACTACCCATTTTTTTTTTCCCGAAAAGTCACGAAAGTCCAACTACAACTTCAAATATGAAATTACAAGAAACTTATAAAAATTCTAAAATAAATTTCTAACTTATCTATGGTCTCTAATCTACTCATAGGAGAAACAATTTCTTAAAACTGTTCAATCGTTATTCCTACAAAATTCTTTAAAATGGGCTACAACACTACAAATGTTCCCATACTTAGTCAAATTTTTCAGCTGGAAAAACAGCTCAACTACTCCACTTTGAGACCATATAACTTTCAATCCGATCGTTCATTTATTCCCAAATTTTAACACGGTAAACTATGTATATCTATCTATGATCTATTAAAAATTCAACGGTGGATCTTCAACCAATCTTTTTAACATTGATTCACAACAGTGGGTAATCTTCCATATTAAAAATTGTAGAAACAAAATCTGTACACAACGAGTTCATGAGATCCCGAGTTCTATAATCACTGTCAACTATCCAGCATCAACGCAAACTACTCTCACCCCTCCTATGTTCAACCTATGGGGACAAACATTCATCTATACATTGATAGACTCCATCTAAGAGTTGTACAGAAATTACATCCGGGAACTAATCACTTACTGGACTGCAGCAGCTCAGTGGAAACATGCTCCTGGAGTCGAGTAGGGTGTGTAGAACTTCCTCACTGCTGTGCTGAAGGCTGTCCAAACCAGCCCTCGACTTCCACTGCAGAAGATCTCGTTCAGATGGGTAGGAACGACAGAATAGAATGTGAAGAGGGGGGTCGAAGGATTTAAACTCACCACAGCCGCTGCGTGAAGGAATGTGTGCAGAATGTGGGCAACAGCAGGGGCTGTTTGGTGCGTGAATCTGGGCACAAGGGAGAGCCGATTGGCTGCTGTAGTTCTCCCTCTCTTCTGGCGTGAATCTGGAGCAAGGAGGGACGATTGGCGGCTGGAGTTCTCTCTCTCTTCTGGCGTGAATCTGGAGCAAGGAGGCGTTGCAGTTTTTTTTCTCTCTTCTGGCGTGATTATAGGGTTGTTACAGTTCCTTAATTATCTCATTTATGCAGCTGTTACAAGCAGATGGGAGAAGGAGCAGCTGAACGTTCTGGCGTGGCTTTCCTTGGGTTGTTCCGGGCTGGACTGCAAAGGATGTTGAGGCTGCTGTGGGCTACGCAGATGCTGGGCTGAGAAGGAGCTGTGTGGTCCGCCTGAAGGAGTTGTTAATGGGCTCGTAACCAGCCTCTTCTGGGCTACTGCTGGCCTGGCTCGAAGTCACACTGCTGGGCTGCTGTGGGTAAGCGAACTGGGCTGCTTAAGGTAGGAACAGTGGGCTGAAACATGCAAGAAAGGTGGGCTGAATTACTTGTCAAAAATCTGTCAAAACTCGTCATGATCTCGTCTCAGCTTAGTCATGATCTCGTCACAGCTTGTCATCGATAAGAATGAATTATAAGAACTAGGGTTTGATATAAATCTATCATTTTATGTAAATTAAATTCTACATAAAATAATAGATAATTATAAGGATTAGAGTTTGATATAATTTTATCATTTTATGTGAATTAAATTCTACATAAAATAATGGATATTTCTGAGGATTAGAGTTTGATATCATTTTATCATTTTATGTGAATTAACTTCTACATAAAATAATGAAATTTGTGAAGGAAGAGATACTTTATAGAATGGGAAACCGTCAAAGGCGGAATTAGACGGAATAAAAATTCCGGATATTACATCAGTACCCCCTTTAAATAAGTTTCGTCCTGAAACTTAGGACAAGGTACTTAATTAAACGACTTCCATAAATAAACTGGTATGTCCTAGTCTCACTAAAATGTAATTTCCTTTTCTAAACTTCTCTAACCTTATCAAAGCATAACGAAAAAAAATGGTCGTTACATCATATCCCCCTCAAAATAAGTTTCGTCCCGAAACTTAGGGTAGTTCCCAAGATCATAAACGTAAGTGAGCCCTATGACTAACAAGTAACCAAACAAGGATGTAAAACTACCTGACGGTCCTATAGACGTCTCTAGATCCGCATAAAACTCGGGATAGTTCTTCCGGATACTATCCTCCGTCTCCCAAGTGGCCTCGTCAATCCCTCGTCTCGACCACTGTACTCTCAACATGGGTATTACTTCCGATCGAAGGCGTCTCATACCTCTCTCCAAAACTGCGATCGGGTGCTCAGGAAATGTATGATCCGGCTCGACCACTAGGTCGTCATGGCTCACTATGTGTCTCGGGTCGTGCACATACTCTCTCAACTAAGACACATGGAACACTGGATGGACTCCCTCCAATCGGGGTGGCAGTGCCAATCTATAGGCCACTTCTCCTATCCGATCTAGGATCTCAATTATGGAAAGAAGATATCATATTTTTGGGCTGGATTTCTGGAAGGAAGAGAAGATATTCAGCTGATTTATTTGGATATATTTTATAGGAAAATATCTTTTTAAGATATTTTATCTTTGGAAGATAATTTTCCTATATAAAGGGTTGGATTTTCCACAAATTGAATCCATGCTTAGACGTGCTGAGACATCCGCTACATCAAAGTCCTGCGATTGCAAAAGATTTCCCTTCGGAGTTGAAGGAAGAAGGAAGGATTCCTTGTTGAAGTTAGCCTTTGAAGGAAGTTTGTGAGATTTCTCTAGGCTACTTTTGGTTGGTTGTTCTTGTTGATTTGTGACTTGGAAATATTGATTTGTCAATTATTGTATTCAGTTGTTGAAGTCTTTTTATTAAAGTCTTCTTGTTTGATAATTGATTCTTTCTTTATAAAGTTGATTATTGTGATCATGATAATTGTTGGCTAAGTTTCTTTTGCGATTCTAGGGTGATTGACTGAAGGTTGTGGGAAAGACGATGATAGAATGATCTTAATCCCAGCCGGACCCTAAAAGCTCGAGTCTTTATCTTAACCGACGAACATCCCGCTCAGTCGATGAACACCTCGGCTGGGATGGATTTTGTCTGACCGAGGTGAACGTTTTCCTGATCCAAATCTGAGTTAAGATCCAGTTTGCCAAACCCTATCCTTGTTAATCCTTTCCTGGTTCAATGCAAGCCTAGGGTGAGACTTACCCGGTGATTCCTTTGGTTGTTTACCTAAGATCATAAGCGATAGGTAATAAAGGTTTATCCTTTATTGGGGTTTGAGTGTGCTTCCATTCCAATCTTGAGAGTTAGCTTAGGACTTACCCGGTAAAGGTTGATTCTGTCCACTTGGTTGGTGTGTTAGTTTGAGGTTTTAGTTCTTTGCCTTAGTTCCTTGCGACTTACCCGGTAATAGGAATTATGGTTTGGGATAGTGAGTAGTGAGACTTACCCGGTGATCTATTCCCACCTTAGAAACACCTTCCCTTGCAAAATCTCAGCTTTGTCCGCTATATCCTTAGATCTTCAGTTGGAAGCACAACTGGATGTCTTAATCTCTAGAATCCGCATTTCCTCTTATTTGACTTATATCATCTTTGATTACTTTGATTGCTTTTGGTTATTTGCATTATTTGACAACCGATTTTGTGCTTGGTTTTGCCTAAGTCCCTGTGTTCGACCCCTGGAATTTCTTGCTTTTATTACAATTGACCCGTACAACGTCGGTTCGCATCCTTGTTAAAGCATATTTCCTCGGTTATAAATTTAAAGCTTGCACACACCTTTTGGAGCGAACACATACTTTGATAGAAGTGCCTTGAAGTTTCGGTTGATGAAATGTGTCCCTCCATCGCTGATGATGATTTGCGGTGTCCGAAATCGTGGAAAGATAGTTCTATTGAAGAACTTCACAACCACCATGGCGTCATTATTAGGAGAAGCAATGACTTCCCCCCATCTAGAGACGTAATCAACAGCTAAGAGAATGTAGAGGTTTCCTACGGACGATGGGAAAGGTCCCATGAAATCAACTCCCTATACATCAAAGATCTCAACTTCCTAAATATTGTTGAGTGGCATCTCATTCCGCTTAGATAAATTTCCCGTTCTTTGGCATGCATAACAAGAGACAACAAACGCTTGCACATCCTTAAATAATATAGGCCAAAAGAAATCAGAACGTAATACCTTAGCGCATGTTTTGTGAGCGCTAAAATGTCCTCCACAAGGAAGTGAGTGGCAATGTCGTACTACAATAGCAGTTTCATCCTCCGGAACGCATCGTCGAAGCATCCCATCCGGACCTCTCTTGAAGAGTAGAGGTTCATTCCAATAGTAGTAACGTACGTCTTTGAATAATTTCTTCCTTTGAGCGTATGTCAATCCCGGACGTACTTCCTGACAAACAAGATAGTTAACAATATCATCATATCAAGGATCTTTACCATCAGAAACTTGGCGAAGTCAATGCTCCACCAAATGCGAATGTTCATTAGAGAATGAATCATCAAGGGAAAGATCGTCCTTCTCGAGGCATCTAGGGTTAGACCGAGGTGCTGGACCAAGGTGGTCTTCAACTGATCTCATCTCGCTTGCTTTGGAAGGTGTATCGGTCGTGGACCGAGATGATGGATTGAGGTGATTTCCAAAGAAGGTCACCTCGCTTGCCCCGGAAACCATTTCGGTCGAGGTACTGGGACTGTGACCGAAACCTAATATGCTTTTCGTCTCCTAAATGAGTTTGTCGAATCCAGCTCCTGGATCTGCTTCCAATGCTTCCAAGCTTCGTACATCTGCATCACACAAAACATCTACACCTTCCTCCATCATACTAAAACTCAAAACTTTCTCAAGAGGATCTTTAACTAGGATAGAGCTCACCAATTTTCGAGAATATTCTTCATCATAGATGTTGAGGATATCATCTTCCAAAGGCTCTCCTTTCATTGTGGCTAGGAGTGCAAACTCCACATGATCTCCACCAATGTTGAATGACAACTTGACATTCTTACAATCAACGTTGCAACCCGATGTTGCGAGAAATGGTCTCCCAAGAATGATGTGAATAGGATAATCTACAGGAATGTCCAATACCACAAAATCTATAGGTATATAGAAATTACCTTGCTTGACGGGAACGTCCTACAACATTCTAACGGGATGGGTAATGGAATGATCCGTCATGTATAAAGTCATATTTACGGGCTTGGGATCTCCAAGGCCGATCTTCTCACAAAGTGCTAGAGGAATGACGCTCACACTAGCTCCTAGATCACAAATCGCATCATAAGTCACATCCCCAACTTGGATGGGAATGCAAAATGAACCGGGATTTCTCAACTTAGGCGGCATGTTCTCCTTCATGATTTGAATGAACTTCGAAGATCTAGAGGTCATCTATACTTCTTCAAAGTTTTCCAGCTTCCTCTTCCTCGACAAGATCTCTTTCAGAAACTTCCCATAGGCGGGCATTCCTAGGATAACATCAATGAAAGGGATGTTAATATGTAGCTTATTCATAAGGTCAAGAAACTTACCAAAGAGCTTGTCTAGATGTGCCCGTGCCCTAGAATGAGGGAACGGGAGTGGAGGCTTTTAAGCAGGTGATGGAACATAAACATCAGATTTCTCTTTCGCTTTATAGGGCTCCATCTCGGTTGGCACCTCGACCGAGGTGTTCCTCGTTTGGTCGTGGCCCGACCGAGGTAGTGGATATGTTGTCTTTAATCCACTTCGTGTGGTGATTGCCATGACCTGCCCTTTTGGGTTGTTCTCTATCCTTCCTGAAAGTTTTCCAGGATCGCTTGGTGCCTCATTAGCCTTGTTGAAACCTTGATGTTCTAAGGCTTTTTTTGCCTTCAAAAATGTGTTCATAAAATTCTCCATAGCGTTGAGCTTTGTCATAATAGCTTCCAACACAACATCCATCTTCTCCTTGGGCGGCTGGGATGAGCTTGATGACGGCTTTTGGCTCTTCAATGGAGTAGAGGAAAAAGGAGGGGGTTTAGAGCAATTTTCAGCATGAGAATAAGGGTTACCGGGATTTTGTTGATTTGATCTCCAATTATTGTTGAAATTGTTGTTGTTGTTGTTGTTGTTGTTGTTGCTGTAATTGTTGTTCCTCGGAACTTGATAGGTTCCTCTTCCCAAGTATCCAACATCTTGCTCCTTTGATGCTTTAGTTTGAGCTAATAATAGCTTCTTCAAAGCCTTCACTTTATTGTTGAGTGTAGTGAGTTGAGCAACACTTGAATTTGTAAGATTTAGATCCGGAAAACCAACTCGTTTCACTCCATCTTCAACTCTTCGATGGGATTACTTCTCCATATGTAAAGCTTGCTTCTCAATAAACTCCCAAGCTTCATCAACCGGTGTATCCATAAAAGCTCAAGCAGAAAGTGATTGGAGTTTGAATTGAGGTTCCTCATCCAACCCCTTGAAGAAAATCTCTAGCAACTCAATCTTTGGAATCCCATGGTGAGGGCAATCCAATAAAAGGTCCTTGAACCTCTCCCATGACTTGATCCTTCATGACAAAAACATTGATCTTACCCCTCAATTTAGCAGTTTTTGACGGGGGAAAGAACTTAGTAAGAAACTCCGTAGTCATCTCTTCCCATGTGTTAACTCTTCCAGTTGGAAGGGATTATTACCAAGCTAGCGCCTTATATTTCAAAGAGAAGTAAAAAGGCCTTAGCTTGTAGTTGTTGTTCTCCACTCTTGATTATCTTAACGTATCCATAAGAATCTCATAGTTTTGTATGTGTTGATGTGGAGATTCTCTCTCCATACCTCCAAATTGACATTGTCGAATCATTGTGAGGACTTGAGTTCGAAGCTCATAATCATGCTCAACTAGATCTCCTAGATTAACTCCTGGATGCCGCACGTGTTGATTCGGGTCCATCCATTGACCTAGGGTTTGTGGTGCTCCAGCAAAAAGGTTACCTCGATCAACCATAGCCGGCAACCAAGGTGGTGGATGGAACACCCCGATTCCGCGAGACTCGGGATGCTACATTGGGCTAGGATCTCACAGTGGATCATGACCCTAGCCTGAGAACAAGTTCACTGTGTAACACCCCAAATTCTGAGAACTCGGGGAGCTACTGGTTAGGACCTCACAATGGGTTCCGACCTTAGTTTGACAACAATTTTACTTGGATCTTACAACAAGGCACAAATGTATTTAAAACAATTTCAAAACATATTATTTTTAATGTATGAATGTACACATGTGACAGCCTTACAAAACATATATATAGATACATAACATGCATGTCGTATGAGAGACCCCCTGTCCCCATCTAATGAATACGTGGACCCGGCTGACCATCCGTTCCGGATCTCTCTGCAACTGTCTATCTCTACAAATCTACAACATGGATAAAACCGTTAGCTAACATTTCCATGTATAAGTATAAAGGTAAAATCATAAACACATAACATACACAATCAACATGCAACACTCAATCCTTTTTATTATCTTTTAATTAGGTGATATGTCATTACTAAAAATACTTATTTTGTGACACGAGGGATTCCCAAACCTCGCCCCTTTCCCCGTTTACCAACGCGGAATGGTACTAATGCATCTGACAGTCTACCTGACTGGGCTGGTCGCAGGGAACCTCCTAGACTCTCGCAAGAGCTAGACAAATAATGTCACGACCAGTTATCATACACTTGGGTCAATTATGTAAATAATAAAGTCGGCCTAATCCGGTTTCGTTATTTATTATAACTAACAAACACCACTCGTACACATTACACTCATACAAGAAGCCAGCTAAGTAAGTCCGTGGACTTACCTGAATTAGATCCCGACTTTCTAATTCGCAAATCGATCTGTAAAGTATGAATTCAGTGTCCTGTCAAAGGAGGCAAGTGTGTCAGCACACTTTCTAGGTGATTAGAAGTCTAAGACTTCTAAGATAGTAGGTCTTAATAGAACGGAATTGATTACAATATTAATTTATGGTAAAATGACTATTTTACCCTTGGTCTCGAAACTTGCAAAAATTCCCTAATTCATGCCTAAACCCTTATTTGAGACTAAAGAGTCATATTCTAACTCCTAAAGATGAGTTTGGTTACAAACTGGCAATTTACCCGTTTCCCTATTTTCGGAAAGATCGTTAAGGTCCAACTTCGGCTTCAAATATAAAATTCGAATAATCTTATAAAAATTCCGAAATAATTCCCTAGATCATCTATGATATCTCATATACTCCTAGGAGTAATAATTTCTTAAAACTGTTCAACCATCACTTCTAAAACAATTTCCAAAGTTGGTTACAACACTTCACAAACAGCACATTGTCTTAACTTTGAAAAATCATAACTCCTAAACTACTCGCTGGATTTACCCCAAATTTTGATATGTTGTACTATAAAATCTTATCTGTAATATATCCAAAATTCAGCCACAAAAGATATCAAAATCCTATTTAAAACCATCTCACAAAACCGAATTTCAGCACAACAGAAAAACTGCTTACGACTCAATCTTTGAAAAATCATAAATCCCAAACCACTGGCTGGATTCCTCCCAAATTTTAATATGTTCTACAACAATATGCCAACTATATCATATTAAAAGTTCAGTCAAAAAGGAGGAGTATTTCATACCTAAATCTGATTCTGAAGTTGGGTACGTACTGGACACAATTTTGAAAATTCAGAACAGTAAATCCTTTTACAGTGCTTCTCCCTGCTCGACCTGAGTGAGTTTAGGACAGATTTTGTAACATCTAATAGCTCATATGTATGGAGGAAAGGTAACCAAAAGAGGTATGGTCTTACTCGATTCTAGGGTTGATTGTATGCAAAACCAAGTCCAGGAGACGAATAGCCTGTGCAGAAGAGATTCGTGGAGGCAGCTGAGCGTGTGCAGAAGGTCGGGCGTTTGCTGGCACCTAGTATGCACTGGCTGGGACGTGAAGAAGGGAGCAAGCCAAGGTTCACCTGCTTAGACGGCGTTGGTGCAGAAGTTTGGTCGTCCTGCTGCTCTCTGGTGCGTCCTTCGTCTGCTGCGAGTGACCAAAGGAGGGCCTGCTGGGTGAGATGCAGAAGGCGACGCAGAGGGGAAGATTGCAAGCTGTGGCCAGGCGGAAGTAAAGGAGCGATATGGGTAGCGTGATTTCCGGCAGTTAAGGGGGAGATCTTCACTAACTCAGCAGCCGTTACGTTGGAGTCAAGAGGAAGCGTGAAGGTCTGCTGCTCTTCTATTCTTGTTGGGCTAGAAGTGCCGCTGGGCCAGTACAACCGCAAGGACAAGGCTGGGCTGGATGTACCGCTGGGCCAGCACACAAACGAGAACACATCTGGCTGGATCAATGGCAAAGTTGGACTGAAACTATGTAGAAAGAGTGGGCTGAGTTAAGGTAAGAAAGATGGGTTGAATAGTTTGTCAAAAACCTGTCAAAACTCGTCATGGCCTTGTCAGGTCCATGAATGAGTTTGTCACAGGTTTGTCGGGCTTTGTCATGGCCTCGTATCAGCTTAGTCATGATCTCGTCACAGCTTGTCTGATCTCATCTAAAGTCATTGATAAGAATGAATTATAACAAAAAGGGTTTGATATAAATCTATCATTTATGTGAATTAAATTTACATAAAATGATTAATAATTATAAGAATTAGAGCTTGATATAATTTTATCATTTGATGTGAATTAAATGCTACATAAAATGATAAAATTCGTGAAGAAAGAAATACTAGATAGAATGGAAAACCGTCAACGGCTCGAAGTCCGATTTTCTTCGTAATTAAACTGAATAAAAATTCCGGCTATTACATCAGTACCCCCTTAAAATAAGTTTCGTCCCGAAACTTAAAAGAAGACAACATAATGTCGGAATCCATACTAAAGAACTAAAGCCCCGAAAACGTCATAATCGGTCAAGTTCTTATTGTTTCCGGACTAGTCGGAAGAAAATTTTGGGGTATTACATCAATTCCCACTTAACAATAAGTTTTGTCCCGAAGCTTAGGGTAAGACAATCCTGATCGGCCTTTAAGGTACTAAACGGGTATATCTGATCACTACTCAAAAGTCTCATCGTTTCCACATCTAAAATATCCCGCACATCAAGGTTACCAAAAGCACACATCACTGACTAAGCACTCAATCATGAAATGAACAAGTAGTCAAACAATATCACACATACAAGGTCAAGCCCTAACTCGTCACTCCCGAGGTTACAACTATCACTACATAGGTCTTTGAAAGGTTACGTCATTTACTATCTCGATATCCTAGGTAGCCTTATCAGCTTTTCCTAAAACCACTGAATATTAAATCTTTTCAGGTACTTACATCACAAGCGTCTGCCACCACGTTCTAGAGTGGTTACCGGATATCTCACTGGTATCATCCGGCTCAACTGTTTGCTCCTCTAATCTGATCACTTAACTCATGTCTGATAGGTATTTCTCCAACTGAAAATCTCAAACTCAGTTCCCAAACTTAGTCTCTGTGGAAAACTGAAGCTGCACTCTATAATAGGGTGAGGAGTACTAGTCCATCAGTCACTTTTAAACCGCTTTAAAACTTCTAATGGTTGCCTTACATAACTCACTTCTAGATCATTTAAGGACCCTACGGAAAATGATCTATTCAACTTTTTTTCCTTCGTCATGACCACTTGCTTCCGGCCTTCAAAAAAGGTTCTGACTGCACAATCAGGTCCAAGGTCTTGGACATCCACCAGCACTTACCAAGTGCTCAATGCTCTTTGTATCACGACCCACTTGGTCTTGTCTTTTAATATTACTCAATCATCTTATTCCTCATATAAGGAATCGTCACCTTTACCCTTTTCCGGTCTAACACTCGAGACTAAAATCAAATCTAGTGGTCATCCCTGTTTTTTTTCTTCTTGGCATTGTTATATTATTTATAGATCTCTAATTTATCGTTAACTCTAACCCAGGCTTCCCACGCATTACCTGAGATCTTAAGTGACATAGAATATGTCCGTAATGACGGTATTAGACACAAAGTGATCTTATATCCAGTTATTTGATCATAAATACTCGATACATGCTAACACACCGTCAACATTGAACTCTTGTACCCTCCACTTTTATCGGACTAGTAATATCCCTCTAACTCAAAACGCAACTAGGCTCTGTTCCGACATAATGTTACACATAAAATCTACTCCGAGATTATGCTTTCTTTAAGCACAGTTACTAGGTTGCAAGTATGCTCTTGTCGCTTCTCTTTCTTTTGTATCTTCGACTCAGAATGGTACTTACTCACTTTGAGCTTTCTAGAGCAAACCATGCACACACACACACACACACACACACACACACACACACACACATATATATATATATATATATATATATATATATATATATATATATATATATATATATATATATATATATATATATGTATATATATATATTTATTTATTACATCATTAATTATTTCCTAATCCATCCTGAAAACTCACTCTAGAGTATTCTATTAGTATAGAATTCCACACTACTTGTCTGGCAACATGTAACAAAGCCATCACTCTTCACTCGGATCCATAAGAGGGTACCAGTCTCCTTCTATTATCTCTACATGCACATAAGTTCCCGTACAACATTTCCAGTCACTCACATAGCATAAATCACGTTTCTTCCAACTAGAATGCATTTCACCAACTATCACCATCATAAAATCGACACGACATCCATCAGTACCCTTAAGCTTCTTGCTTTGTTGGTTAGGACCTACAACGATTCCGCTGCACTACTCTACTTATCCTGTTGTCACTCATTAATCATAAGGACCTTTTCTGTAAGTACAAAATGATTGACCCCAAAACTCTTTCTTACAATTACACCATCAGTCTTATACGGATGAAGTACCAAGTACCTTCTTTACTTGCCTTAAGAAAATAAAACAACGATTGAAAAACAACTCCTTCCGCTTACTTTCTTAATTCTTCTACCACGGATCCAAACTTCTTGACTTGACCGGAGTTTAATCTTAACTAGCCAAGAAGTAACCCTTAAAGCGTTTCTTTTTATTCCTTTAATTCATCCAAGAAGGCTGTCGTTGCCTACTTGAGGAAATCCTCTAAGGCGCCGGTAAAGCTACTCCATAGATCCACAATCACAAATATCTCTTTGTAACGGCGCATAACTCGTCAATACCAAACAATACTTGCACGTTCTTGGTTGACATAGGTCAGTCTAAAATTGACTTATCTCAATTTCATACCTCTACTAGTATTAAACTTTTGGTGCACATCACCTACTAGGTTTATCCTTTGATTCTTCTTTAGTTCGTCTTATGTTTCACTCTTCTGCTTCCTTTGGGACAACTCTCTTTCTCAAGTCTCACTGTGCCATTCACTTGACGTCAAAAGTCGTTCCTAACACTCCACGATAGATGGTAAGCGTCTTGTAGTTCCGATGACTTTTAATTACATACCAATTGTAGTCCCTTTACAGGGACCGTCGGTGTTGAAGACCTATGTTCTGTTATAAATGGGGGTTACCCTGGCTCTTGAGTCCACCACACATTCTCTCAAGCACAGGTTCCTTAATTGGCGTTATTTGTTATAATTTCCTTCCAAATCTTTGTTGACTATGTTACAGGGCTTCAATCCTTTCGACACTAGCGTTGTGATTCCTCTTAGAATTCTTATCTTTAAAGAAGACAAAATGTCTTCAGGCTTGTGAAGTCTACCCTTCGCTCTTACATTAAGTTGTCTCTCTCCATTCCGTTTAAATTGTGATATGTCAAAATTTCCTTAGCTAGTAGGTAAATAGTTGCTCACAACAATCCTTTTATACTTCTTTAGTTCGTTCTACCTTCCACCGTTCCGCTTCTTATAGGCTAACTCCATTTCTCTAGTCCGATTGTGTCATTCATCTGGCATAAATAGTCGTTTCAAGTCCTCACGATAGCTTGCAAGCGCCTTTGAAATTCTTATGGCCGTAATGATCATCCTCTTGCAGTTCCTTTTGCATGGACCATCTGTGTTGATGGCTTAGGTCCTGTGATAACTCGGGTTACCCTGGACTCTCGACTCTAGCAAGGCCGTTCTCCCATACAGATTTCTTCACTGGTGTTGGTGGTAATATCGCCTTTCTGAAACTCCGTTGACCCTGCTACAGGCTTCTATTCTTTGGATATTGGTGTCGCGGTTTCTTTCAAGCTTCTTATATCTTTGAGGAGGTCAAAACCTCTCCACGCTTGTGGGGTCTGCCTTTTCGCTTTTATTTTCATTTGTAGGTCTTCATTCCGTGCACCTTAGATTCTCACACCCGGATTGACACTTTGTCTCTTCTGGTTTCTCATGCCCCTAATGGTCTATGGGGCATCCGCCTCGATTATAATGTCCTTGATTCCGCAATCTTGGTTGTACTAAATTCTACTTGTCTCGGTCCAATATTGTTATATCTACTCCGCACTCTTGTAGTCTCTTCCATGGTTCTTCGAATTCCGTCTCACGGCCTCGTATGTCCGAGTTCCTTGTACGACCTTCAATTCCTTCTGACTGAACTGACTCACGAATTTCTTCCTCCTCTGATTGTGCTTGTGGTAAAAATTCCTTGCTCACTTGTTCTCTGGATGATTTGTAAGGATCACCAACCGGCCCACCCGAGTATAATACTCAATTCAAGGTCTGATTCCATTGCCTCGTTTTGAAGACTCTTCAAGTCCGCTACTGATTTATCAGGAGGCAATAATCGCTTCGTGATATCACGACTAAAGGATATAAAATATCCTTTAGGATACTAACAAGATATGCATACACATGTATATAACATATAATAGTAAACCTCATAAAAAGTCTATATACTCACTCCTATCGATCCAAGTTGCAGAGATTCATAGAGAGCGATGGTGGTCCGACGTACTACTAACCCAACAACCCGACTATGCGTGCATGTAAATACATAAATCCGTTTTAAAACTTTAGACCCGTTTCGGGTTCTAGTTATTTTATACATTCGGTCTTTCAGAAGATTTCAAGTGCCATTGTTGCCAACCTGCCTCTGATACCATATTGTAACACCCCAAATTACGAGAACTCGGGGAGCTATTGGTTAGGACCTCACAATTGGTCCCGACCTTAGTTTGACAACAATTTTACTTGGATCTTACAACAAGGCACAAATGGATTTAAAACAATTTCAAAACATATTATTTTTAATGTATGAATCTACACATGTGACAGCCTTACAAAACATATATATAGATACATAACATGCATGTTGTATGAGAGACCCCCTGTCACCATCTAATGAATACGTGGACCCGGCTGACCATCCGTTCCGGATCTCTCTACAACTGTCTATCTCTACAAATCTACAACATGGATAAAACCGTTAGCTAACATTTCCATGTATAAGTATAAAGGTAAAAGCACAAACACATAACATACACAATCAACATGCAACACTCAATCCTTTTTATTATCTTTTAATTAGGTAATATGTCATTACTAATAATACTTATTTTGTGACACGGGGGATTCCCAAACCTCGCCCCTGTCCCCGTTTACCAACGCGGAATGGTACTAATGCATCTGACCGTCTACCTGACTGGGCTGGTCGCAGGGAACCTCCTAGGCTCTCGCAAGAGCTAGACAGATGATGTCACGAACCGTTATCATACACTTGGGTCAATTATGTAAATAATAAAGTCGGCCTAATCCGGTTTCGTTATTTATTATAACTAACAAACACCACTCGTACACATTACACTCATACAAGAAGCCAGCTAAGTAAGTCCGTGGACTTACCTGAATTAGATCCCGACTTTCTAATTTGCAAATCGATCTGTAAAGTATGAATTCAGTGTCCTGTCAAAGGAGGCAAGTGTGTCAGCACACTTTCTAGGTGATTAGAAGTCTAAGACTTCTAAGATAGTAGGTCTTAATAGAACGGAATTGATTACAGTATTAATTTATGGTAAAATGACTATTTTACCCTTGGTCTCGAAACTTCCAAAAATTCCCTAATTAATGCCTAAACTCTTATTTGAGACTAAAGAGTCATATTCTAACTCCTAAAGATGAGTTTGGTTAAAAACTGGTAATTTACCCATTTCCCTATTTTTGGAAAGATCGTTAAGGTCCAACTTCTGCTTCAAATATAAAATTCAAATAATCTTATAAAAATTCCGAAATAACTCCCTAGATCATCTATGATATCTAATCTACTCCTAGGAGCAATAATTTCTTAAAACTGTTCAACCATCACTTCTACAAAAATTTCCAAAGTTGGTTATAACACTTCACAAACAACACATTGTCTTAACTTTGAAAAATCATACCTCCTAAACTACTCGCTGGATTTACCCCAAATTTTGATATGTTCTACTATAAATTCTTATCTGTAATATATCCAAAATTCAGCCGCAAAGGAGATCAAAATCCTATTTAAAACTATCTCACAAAACCGAATTTCAGCACAACAGAAAAACTGCTTACGACTCAATCTTTGAAAAATCATAAATCCCAAACCACTCGTTGGATTCCTCTCAAATTTTAATATGTTCTACAAAATTATTCCAAATATACCATATTAAAATTTCAGTCAAAAAGGAGGAGTATTTCATACCTAAATCTGATTCTGAAGTTGGGTACGTACTGGACACAGTTTTGAAAATTCAGAACAGTAAATCCTTTTACAGTGCTTCTCCCTGCTCGACCTGAGTGAGTTTAGGACAGATTTTGTAACATCTAATAGCTCATATGTATGGAGGGAAAGGTAACCAAAAGAGGTATGGTCTTACTCGATTCTAGGGTTGATTGTATGCAAAACCAAGTCCTGGAGACGAATAGCCTGTGCAGAAGAGATTCCTGGAGGCAGCTGAGCGTGTGCAGAAGGTCGGGCGTTTGCTGGCACCTAGTATGCACTGGCTGGGACGTGAAGAAGGGAGCAAGCCAAGGTTCACCTGCTCAGACGGCGTTGGTGCAGAAGTTTGGCCGTCCTGCTACTCTCTGGTGCGTCCTTCGTCTGCTGCGAGTGACCAAAGGAGGGCCTGCTGGGTGAGATGCAGAAGGCGACATAGAGGGGAAGATTGCAAGCTGTGGCCAGGCGGAAGGAAAGGAGCGATATGGGCAGTGTGGTTTCCGGCAGTTAAGGGGGAGATCTTCACTAACTCAGTAGCCGTTACGTTGGAGTCAAGAGGAAGCGTGAAGGTCGGATGCTCTTCTGTTCATGCTGGGCTAGAAAAGCCGTTGGGCCAGTACAACCGCAAGGACAAGGCTGGGCTGGATGTGCCGCTTGGCCAGCACACAAACGAGATCACATCTGGCTGGATCAATGGCAAAGTTGGGCTGAAACTATGTAGAAAGAGTGGGCTGAGTTAAGGTAAGAAAGATGGGCTGAATAGTTGTCAAAAACCTGTCAAAACTTGTCATGGCCTTGTCAGGTCCATGAATGAGTTTGTCACAGGTTTGACGGGCTTTGTCACGGCCTCGTCTCAACTTAGTCATGATCTCGTCACAGCTTGTCATGATCTCGTCTAAAGTCATCGATAAGAATGAATTATAACAACTAGGGTTTGATATAAATCTATCATTTTATGTGAATTAAATTCTACATAAAATGATTAATAATTATAAGAATTAGAGCTTGATATAATTTTATCATTTGATGTGAATTAAATGCTACATAAAATGATAAAATTCGTGAAGAAAGAAATACCATATAGAATGGAAAACCGTAAACGGCTCGAAGTCCGATTTGCTTCGGAATTAAACTTAATAAAAATTCCGGCTATTACACACTGGACCTTACAACATGGCACTGACAAATATAAAACAAATACATAAAACTGTATAAACAATACAACACAAAGATAAAGACAACGTAGCCGAGTATAAACGACATCCTCACACAGGAGGGAAAACAAGACATCATCCTCACGCAGGAGGGGAAACATAAACATCCCAAACCAACCACCTAATGTACGAGAGTCCTCGGCCTGTCACCCTGCCAGATCACTCAGCAACGCCTATCCTGCAAACATCTACAACACGGTATGAAACCGTTAGCTAACCATACATATATAGGGTAATGCATAAGCACACACACAATCATGGAAAGATAAGCACATCAACATGATATCACACAAAGATAAGAAAGATGGGCTGAATAGTTGTCAAAAACCTGTCAAAACTTGTCATGGCCTTGTCAGGTCCATGAATGAGTTTGTCACAGGTTTGTCGGGCTTTGTCGGGCTTTGTCACGGCCTCGTCTCAGCTTAGTCATGATCTCGTCACAACTTGTCATGATCTCGTCTAAAGTCATCGATAAGAATGAATTATAACAACTAGGGTTTGATATAAATCTATCATTTTATGTGAATTAAATTCTACATAAAATGATTAATAATTATAAGAATTAGAGCTTGATATAATTTTATCATTTGATGTGAATTAAATGCTACATAAAATGATAAAATTCGTGAAGAAAGAAATACCATATAGAATGGAAAACCGTCAACGGCTCGAAGTCCGATTTGCTTCGGAATTAAACTAAATAAAAATTCCGGCTATTACACACTGGACCTTACAACATGGCACTGACAGATATAAAACAAATACATAAAATTGTATAAACAATACAACACAAAGATAAAGACAACGTAGCCGAGTATAAACGACATCCTCACACAGGAGGGAAAACAAGACATCATCCTCACAGAGGAGGGGAAGCATAAACATCCCAAACCAACCACCTAATGTACGAGAGTCCCCGGCCTGTCACCCTGCCAGATCACTCAGCAATGCCTTTCCTGCAAACATCTACAACACGGTATGAAACCGTTAGCTAACCATACACATATAGGGTAATGCATAAGCACACACACAATCATCGAAAGATAAGCACATCAACATGATATCACACATTTACCCAGTTTATCATCTCAATATAATGGTCATTCACTCAAGTCGTATATATATAAATATATGAAAGTATGTGACATGAGGACCGATACATCCTCGCCTCTGAGCCTGCTAGCCAGCTGCACAAGTATCAGTCACACAATCCGTGTACCCTATGGGAGTGGATTGTGCCCTTCCTGTAAAGTCAGTCTGGCCTGACATCAGAGAACCTCCCAGACTCCACGACGGAATGAAAGGGAAAGGTTATCATAGCCACACATACGGGGCAATCAATAAAACATAAGTCAATATAAACGACATCTCATGCTATCATAACAAACACATAGAGCACACACCACTCATGTAAACACCCAATATAAGGATGATAGCTAAGTAAGTCCTACAGACTTACCTCAACCTCGTACACAACTCAAACACGATCAACCTCCAATCTTGAGAGAGGGCACTGCCTAATAACAAGGCATAGAAAGATATCAACCTCTATTCATCAAAGGGGTCACAACTAGACCCAAAGGGATCCATAGGGATCATACTCAACCTCAAAACCTTAACCAACATCAACCTAAGTCCTTAAAGTTGTACAAGGCTTAAATCGATCATAACCTCAACTAAACACATCCTCACATCTCTAGCATGATCCAATACACTCACACTAGGAAAGGAGGGAACAAAGGCATCCTAAGATAAGCCTAGAAGCAACACACACCTACAGAACCAAGTGCAACATCAAGCTGGTACAGGTGGCCGCAGGGGCTGCTAGGAGGTGGCGCTAGGGCGGCTGCCAGACAGCGCAGGGGGCGGCTGCAGGTGGCGCAGGGGCAGTTGGTCGTGTAGAAGACACACCTTCAACTCCTCCTTGATTCTTCACTCAATCTTCTTCACTCCAACGTCATTGTACATACAGAACATACATATATTACATCAACACAAGCCAATTAAGGCTGAAACAAGATCCAACCCTAAGGGATCAAGGCTAGACTAAGGAAAGAGATGAAAAGATGAAGAGAAGGGGAGGAAAGAAGAAAAGCCATGAAACTCACCAAGCTGAGATCAACTCAGAGCAGAACACGATCCAAAACCTCAAGGATGGCTATCAACAAGCACAACAGCAACAACCATCAACAACAACAAGCAAAGCCACTCCTAAGCTTCCAATCTCACACAAACTCAAACATGGATGAAGAAGAGATCCAAAGGAAGAAGAGAGGAGAAGAAGATCGTGAGGGAGATGTAGCAGAAGAGAGAATGAGGTAACCCTCATCTGGAGGAGAAGAAGAAGATATAAAGGAAAGAGAGGTCAAAAAGCAAGGCTTGGGTCAAAGAAGATGGTTGCAGCCCACCATAAACCGTAGGGGCGGTTGGCTTGGCCGCAGGGGCGGCTCACAGGTCCGCAGGGGCGGCCAACCAGGGCGCAGGGGCGGCCCACTGCAACTCCTAAGGTGAAAGACAATTGCGTCTCAGTAGAGGCGCAGGTGAGGGATCTCTCGAAGACTAATGCTCTTATAGTGGATGTATCTCGGCTGGTGCAACTAGGGCAGGATCTTGCCTCGGTCCAACTACTAGGTTCGGTCGAGGTAAGATCTAAGCTCGTAATCCGGCCATATTAGCTTGGATCTCTTGTGTTCTTGCACGAGTTTCCTCTTTTTTGTCTTCGTAACTCTTCTTTACTCAACCGAAGTTGTAATAATGCATCCTTCAACTCGGCTTCAAGATCTCGTTTATCTTGATCAGCCATCTTAGCTTCTTTCAATCTCCTTTTGTATGTCTTTTCTAGTTCGAGATCGTAGGGAATGAATTCTTTCCCAACACGAGTTCTTAGCATAAACCTAAAGAAAGATCCTATGAAATCACTCAAGTATGGTAATCAATAGCAACAAGGGCAGTAGCCCTAAAAGACAACCAAAAGCCGAACTTGGTCTTGACCAAGTCCCCCGCTACGGCGCCAAAAACTTGTTCGCTCTCAGACGTGTGTGTAATCATGAATGATATAGCTTTAAATTTATACCTAAAATATAAGCCTGAAACAATATGCGAACCCGCAGTGTACGGATCAATTGTAATAATGGCAAATACTCCAGGGTCGAACACAGGAACTATGGTGAAACAAAGCACGATAATTCAGGTTGTCAATCAAAAGCAAGCAATAAAGCAAAGATATCAAAGATGATGTAATAATCAGATAAAGGAATGCAAATTCTAGTGGTCAAAGCATCCAGCTGTGGTTCCGACTAAAGATCTCAAAGGATAACGTGGACAAAGCTGAGGTTTGCAAGGGTAGGTATTTCAAAGGTGAGAATAGATCACCGGGTAAGTCTCACTACTCACTATCCCAAACCAAAGATCTTCTCACCGGGTAAGTCTCAAGGAACTAAGGAAATAAACTATAATCTCAAGCCAACACACCACCTAAGGGGATAGAACTAACCTTTACCGGGTAAGTCTCAGGCTAACTTACAAAGGTAGGATGGAGGCACACTCAAACCCCAATAAAGGATGAACCTTTATTACCTAACACTCATCATCATAGGAGTACAAGCAAAGGAATCAACGGTAAGTCTCATCCTAGGCTTGGGTATGGACCAGGAAAGGTGCAACAAGGATAGGATTTGACAAGCTAAAACCTAAACTCAGGTATGGATCAAAAAACAACACGCCTCGCTCAGTTCATGTCCGATCTCGGTTGAGATGTTCTATGAACCGACCGAGGTGAGGTTCAACTAAGGTTTGTGTTCGCTCGAAAAGTGTGTGCGTCAAAGTATTAAATTTATATCTAGAACTTAAAGCAAAGCGAACCCGCAGTGTACGGATCAGCTGTAGTATGGCAAGCAATCCCAGAGTCGAACTCAGGGATTTGGTGAGCATAAAATCGATTTAAGTTATCTAACAAAGTGCAAAAGCTTTTGTGATTAATAAAGAGACAAATGATTCCAAGGATTCAAGTATCCGACTGCGGCTTTCGATTCAAGACACTTCTAAAGATCAAAGGACAGAGTTTATATTGCCAAGGTTATGTGTTTCAAAGGTAGGTATCGTATAGTGAAATTCCGAAACCTATTTATCCAATCCAAAGGCTCTCTCTATAAGGGTTGTTGAGGCTGCAATATAGAAAGATCTAAAGACAAGAATTAAACTCAAACTAACTACCCAAAACCCCAGGATGTGACTCTCCAAGGTAAAGATAGAAAGCTCACTTAAAACCTTAAATAAAAGATGTTGAGTCTCTCTATTACCCAATCTTGTAATCTTAATCTATTAAAGGTAGAATCAATGATGAAGTCTCTTCATACACTTAAATAGAGGTTAAAAAGGTTAATCAAAGTTGGGATTTAGGCAAGGATTAACTTTGGTCAAGGAATAAATCAATTAAAGATCAACAGGGATATAAATCGACTGACCATAAAGAAAATCAGACGATTTTCATGAAGAACAGGGCGATTTTCCGGTTTGTCGTAAAGTTAAAATCTAAACTCTCAAGGTCCAATTGGTTAAATGAGTTCAGTCTATCATCATCTAAGCCTCAATCATCAACTATCCTCCCCAGAATCACAAAGGTTTTAGCCAACCATTTTCAAAATCAAATCAAAATTGATATCGAGTGAATAAATCATATAAACACGAATCTTGAATAAAAACTCAATAATCTCCAAAACTGTAAACCAAATCTAAAACAAATCAAAGTATCTCTCAAATTACTCAGTAATGTGTTCAAAAACCACAAAGATCGCAATGGAAACAAGGAATCTCATAAATATGATCAAGATTGACTTTCCGGCAATATCCCTTCAATCTTCCTCCCAAGAACCTTCAATCTCTCACAAACGTGTAAAAATTTCCCGCTGCCGCCTCCTCGTTTTCGTTCCTAGGGTTCCAACCTATAGTTTCTTGCTAATGGGCCACTTGGCAAAACACTTCTCTAGCCTAAAAGTGGTGGGCTTTGAGTCGTCTTTACCATTGGGCCGAAAATAAAGAAAATCGAGCTAGTCGATTTACATACAAAACCGTCCGATTTTTAAGGAGATAAATCGTCCGATTTATGTAGTAAATGGCACGATTTTCTTCGACAGAGAATGCTCGTCTCTTGGCTTGTTTCCTTCCTCCCTTTATGCTTATTTTACGCAACTCCTTTGCTCTTTGTGAACCCTCTAAGACTCCTTTAGCTTCCCTAATAACCTTAGATGCTCCTTGCTCCACTTTTGCTTCCAAATCCACTCAATTTACCTGCAATTCAACTGAAACTCGTGTAGACCTCTATTTCCAAAATATAATTGAATAAAACATAAAGCATACACAAGTTCCCTCTAAATGCAAAGTAAATCGAGGTAAACCTCTACAATATGCATGATTATAATGGTATATAATTCATGTCATCAAAATACCCCATACTTGCCCCTTGTTTGTCCCCAAGCAAGACTCAATTTTAAAATACAAGATGCCATGGATTATATATGTATGAAAACTCAAAAACCTTTTATTTGATAGCGCTTCTGTAACACCCCGGATTCTCGGAACCCGGAATATTACTGGTTAGGACCTCACAATGGGTGCCGACCTCAGTTTGACAACAATATTACTAGGATCTTGCAACAATACACAAATAAGAAAAACCGAAATTCATAAAATGTATTTGTAAAAGGATGAATGCAACAAAACTAACAGCCTATCGTACTTAAAATACGGAAAAGACTAACTGTCTTAACAAAGGAAAGACAACAAAGCAACAACCCAAACCCCCACTCTAAAGAGTACGGAGACCCGGCTGACCACTACTTCCGGATCATTCAGCTGCTATTCTAACCTGTAGTAAAACTAAAAACACAACAAAACAACCATTAGCTAGTTATCTAAACATTAGGAGAATAATAATAGCACAAACACATAAAATATTAAACACTCATCATGCTTTCAAACAATCCATTTATTATCTTCATTTAAGTCATTCACTCTAATGATACTTATTTTGTGACACGACGGATTCCCAAACCTCGCCTCCGCCCCCGTGTACCCATCAGGAGTGGATCCGATGCATCTCACCGTGTACCTGTATGGTCTGGGTATAGAGAACCTCCCAGTCTCCTGGCAGAGCTGGGCAGTGATGTCATGGCCCGTTATACATACACTTGGGCCTTAACACATAATAACAACGGTCTTCCTAACAAGTTGTTATTATAAACACACATCGCACACACCACCATTATCATTCAACTAACATCCAGAAACCGGCTAAGTAAGTCGCATGGACTTACCTGAATCAAACCACAACTCTCACAATCTCAAATCGGTCTGCAACCGTAGAAACTCAAACGCCTGTCATACAAGGCACGTGGGTCAAAATACATCCCACAATCTTAGAAGTCTATAACTTCTAAGATGCACAAACTCATCAAGAGAAAATTACTAAAAAGTCCTCTTAAGGTAAAATGACTATTTTACCCCCGGTTCCGAAACTCCCAGATTTGTCTATATCTTAGTTTCAAACTCTCCTTTGGAACCCATTTCCACAATCTAGTTGTTGCGAAAAAGTTTGGTAGGGATTTATAATAGTTACACAAAATTCTAGATTTTTCCAAAAAGTCGTTAAGGTCCGACTTTGGATTAAGATACGAGGCTCGAACAAAAATATAAAAATTTCGAAATAACTCTCCAGGTCATCTATGATATACATGCTATTAATAGGAGCAAAGATCTCTCAAAACTATACAGCCACAACTCTTACATAAATTCTTAAACTTGGTTAAAATATCCAAGAATTCTATACTTAGCCAAATTTTCTTCTGCTGTAAAAACAGCCCAACTGTCCTACTTTGAGCCCTCGTAAGTTCTAATCCGACCGTTAACTTTCTCCCAAATTTTAACACAGTAAACTTCATATTTCTATCTACAATATATAAAAAATTCAACGGTGGATGTTCAAGCAAAGCTATCCAAATACGGGTTCAAAGTCATTAGTTTCAGCACACAAAAACTGAAATTTCTGGGTTGTTTTTGGATCTTAAAAATCTAGTTTTTAGGACAGCACCCCTATCTTCCTTACTATTCCTTGCAGATCCTATTTAGAACAAGAACAAGAGACATAAGATACAAGCACACAACCTACCTACTCTCTACCCCTTCACCATGCTACCAACAAAGACAAGATACACTTCTCTACTAACCCAAATTCCTAACTCAGTCTATATTACATCCTTTATGCTGCTGAAATTCTTAAACAATACTAAGGAGGAACAACAGTGAGAAGACTCTCCCCATACTCGGCTGCAGTTAGGAGTCGTAACTGCCTCCCTAACGGACTGGGGTGAGGCTTGCGTGCCGGACTAGGCTCGAGGTTGGCAGAAGTCGTTGGTACCTGTTGGTGCAGTGAGACTAGTCCCATTAAATATGTGCAGGAAGTATAGGAGCAGAGGGGAAACAGACAGCTTGCTCACCTTATGCACGAATCCAGCGGCAGCAGCAAGGTCCCTTGATGCTCGACTCCAGCGACGTCAATGAGGCTCTTGATGCTCGACTCCAGCGGCTACAACAAGGTTCTTGTGCGGCGGACTGGAGCTGGACGTTTCCCTTCACCGTGCAGCAGGAAGGTGGTCGACGAGAGTGCACTGCTCAGGAGGAGGAGAGGTAAAGCCGGTACTCACCTGGCCGGCGTCGACGGGGCAAGGTCCGGCGCAGAGGAAGAACGCCGGGGTAGTCGCTGTCGGGCGTCTTCAGTTCGGTCCGGCACAGGAGGTTGTTGCGGCTAAGTCGATAGTACAGAGAGATGTGGGAAGGTAGAACGTAATTAGGGTTAAGGTCATTAGTTTAGGTTAAAATTAATTAGGTTAAAAGAAGTTAGTGCGTGGGGGAATTAGGAGAGCTTATAGAGTGGGCCGGCTAGAAGGTGAATGGGCCAGAAGTTTGGGCCTGCTCACCAATAGAAGAAAAAGGAATGGGCTGAAAGAACTAATATTTTAAGTACGGAATTATTTACGGAATTATTTACGGGTTACATAAATTATCATCATATGTGAATCAAGGTCACATAAAATGATAGAATTTAATATTGTTTTATTTTATTTGCAAATTAAGGTTAACGGATCGGAATCCGGTTTGATCCGGGATTAAACCGAAATTAAAATTTTCGGTTATTACATCAGTGCCCTCTTAAAATAAGTTTCGTCCCGAAACTTAGAATAATGTATCTAATCAAACGACTTCCCTTGTATAACTTGATTTCATTAAGTCTCGTTTTCTAACATGTAACTACGCAATCATCATATTTAAGCACACATAACATAAAACACAAACACTCAAACCAAGGTAAAACATGAAAAGTCCAACAAAATAGCATCCGAGTACTAACTCGTCGATACAGAAGTAGCGGATAACTCCGCAAAGTAGGTACTCTCTCAACGGTTTCCTAAGTAGCCTCATCGATTCTTCGTCTAGACCACTAGAACTCTACAAAAACATGAGCCGGCTAAATTTTCTGATCTTCATAGCTGATGACGTGTCTCGGATTCGGCAGGTACTCCCTCAACGGTTTGGTTTTCTAAACTTACTTCCATCTCTTTTGATGACTTTACCAAACCACGTTTCCTTCCACTAGGCCAAATTTTTTTTTTATTATTATTATTATTATTTTTTTGAGTTCCCGACTATCGATTCTGAAATAATGATCTTAAACTTCTGTCGGCACTTTACTAAGTGCCTAATGCTCTTTGTAATACAAACCGCTTGGCCCGGTTTCCTCAAAGTGACCTAATCGGATCGTTCCTTAATTAATGGGTTTTCACCTACCTTTTTGTCAAGCTTTCAATTTATATAACTCAAAACTAATCACACACCCAAGTGGACCTTTTATATAAATATCTAACTCCGTAACTTGAAATAATAGTTACCTAACATTGATTTTCTTCATCTAGGGGTTATGGGCCTACCACGCTTCAAACAGACCCTTACCTTCTTACTCAACCGTAGTCTGTTCTTAACCAACCAATAAGCAACATCTAACCCGATTCTTTCCATATCCTTAGATCATCCTAGAAGGTTGTCGTTGCCTACTTGGGGAATCCTCCAAGGCATCGGTAAAGTTACCTCTTAAATCCGCAGTCACTAATGTCTCTTTTAACGGTACCTACTCGTCAATACCAACCAACACCTACACGTCCTCAGTTGACGTCGATCAGTCTATAATTGACTTATCTCTATATCCCGGACTTACTCTTCTCATATCTATACTGGCGTTAAATTCTTGGTGAGCATCATCTACCCGGTTAACCCTTTCATGCTTCGCTAATTCGTTTTATCTTCCACACTTCTGTTTCCTTAGGCTAACTCTACTTCTCGAGCCCAACTGGGTCATTCATCTTGACCTAAATAGTCATTCCAAGTCCTCAACGATAGTTGGTAGGTGTCTTTGTAGTTCTGATGATTTTAGTTATCATCCCTTTGCAGTTCCCCTTGCATGGACCTTCGGTGTTGATGACTTAGGTCCCATGATAATTGGGTTTACCTTGGACTTTCGAGTCCACCAAGGCCGTTCTCATATATACATTCCTTCGTTGGTGTAACCGGCAATATTGTCTTCAGGAAACTCCGTTGTTTCTGCTACAGGCTTCGACTCTTTCATACCGGCATTGCGATTTCTTCCAAATTCCTATATCTTTGAGGAGGTCAAAACCTCTCCACACTTGTAAAGTCTACATTTTGCTTCTACATTCCATTGTATGTATCCCTTCCATGCACCTTAGACCCTCATATCCGGATCGACATTTTATCTCTTTTGGTCTCTCAAGCTTTTCTGGTGAACTCTTCTACTAGGTGAATCGTCTTATAACAATTTCCTTCCCTGAATCGGTCTCAACTTTCCGTTGATCATTATTGCTCATTTCATTTTGGAACCTCAGTTACGTTGTACTCTTGCATAGATTCTACAAAGGCATCCTCATCTCAACATTTTATTCCAATTTAGCAAGACTCGCCTTTTGATACATGATTGTCGTTCTTATTGGTTAAGTTATTCTTTTGTTAAACACCTATCGGTACCATTTACATAAGAAACCTTAGTTGCATATGATTTTCTCGAAAATCAAAGTTCTTGACTCGCATTTATTATGTTGTCCTTATGCTCGTGTCGCTTTACCTTCTTTAAATCTTTACCCCCGCCGTAGGATAGTTACCCCTTTGAGTTTTCTCGTATTCGCTTTACGAACCACGTTGGTTGGTCTTATTACTTTCATCAACTCTTATGTCTTCCATCTAGCTTGAATTTTCATCGGAGTACCACCTTTTCACATTACTCTTATATAGACATCTTTAGGAAGTTATCTTATTGGGGTAATATCGGATCTATTTAGCAACCTTTAGTCATTCAACTTTACTCCTCCTCATGTCTATTCTAGCTAACATGCATATTTTATCTGCAATCACCTCACAACTCGATCATACATTTCACCAAGGTTGTAAATCATACTCTTTATGTTTGTGCCGCTTCTACAGTTCCAATAATTTTGTGTCACATCTTTAATCATGTAACACCCCAATTCCGCGGGACTCGGGATGCTACGGGTTAGGACCTCACAATGGGTCCCGACCCTTAGCCTGACAACGATTTCACTAGATCTTACAACAAGACACAAATAAAGGCAAAACCGAAATTCATTTTAATGCAATGATATGAACCCCAAAAGAAAACAACGAAAGACTTCAGCCGAGATACAACGCTAAAGGCAACTGCCATACACGCGACATACATAATACCCTAAACAATACATAACAACAACCCCCAAAACCCATCCTAAAATGTACAGACCCCGGCTGCCCACTCTTCCGGATCTCTCGGCCGCGCCCCTAACCTGCAAGGTAACTACAACAATATCGGTATAAAACCGTTAGCTAACATTCAAGGCATTAGAATCATGGTATTGGCACACACACACATAAGGCATCATAAATACACAACATGTTCCAAAACACACAATCCGGTTTATTATCTTTTTATTATTAGGTCATATCCCGTTCTAATTCAACTTCTTTTGTGACACGAGAATCTTAAAGATCTCGCCCTTGTCCCCTTTCACCATACGGGTTTGTACTTGATGCGGATCAGCATCACCCGATGGGCTGGTCGCAAGGCACCTCCCAGTCATCCCCATTTTGGACTGGACAAGCGGTCACCGCCCGTTATCATACACTTGGGCCAAATATAAACATATAAAGTCGGTGATCCTATTATCGGTTTAGATGTTATAACATAAACAATAAACACACACCACCAACACACATAGATGCTAATACAGAGAATACGAGCTAAGTAAGTCCGGAGACTTACCTCACTCAAGGTACACGAATAGATCCTCTAGGCTTCTTGTAGGAAACGCTCAATGCCTGATCACTACGAGGCATACTATCATCAACTATCCATCCAGGTAACAACCCTCGTACTTCTATATTCTCAACTCGTAAGATCATAATTAGCATGCTAGCTCCTAGATCTATGATAATCTAAGAAACTTGCCGATGCACATAATAATCCATAAACTATTCTGAACACCTAAGGTCACGGCCACTACATGGCATTTGCTCTACGTTATGCTAGATTCATTTAGTATGATACACTACCGCTATCGAACTAAAAGACGGAGAAGGTACTCACACACGACCCAATGTTAAAGATGGTCCACAGATGTTGAGATTGGATTCGTTGGTCTATAACGGCCGCTTCTGGACCTAAAACCAAAGTTAATGAAACTTAGCTTATAAGCTAGATCGGTTGAATAACGGTTTAACGATAACTTAGAGAAACTTGTTTTTCAAAGTCAAGGTCAAAACCCGAAAACATTTCTAAGGCGAAAACATGATTTATACTAAAACTCCCAAATTTAATATTTTTCCGGTTGGATGTACAACCCAACAATTCGGTCATTTTTCAAAGATCTAAAATTGGGTTAAAACTCGTAATAAAACTCCACATTTGCCAAACCAGTGATTATTAGTAAATTCTGGGTACAAACTGTAGTTTTCTAGAAAATAGGATCACAATTGCAATTATATAGAAACTGGGGCAAAATCTGTAATTTACACAAAATAGCTTCTCTTGTCTGCCCTAGCCGCACTGCAGAGGAAAGGAAGGAGGGGGCTGAAGGCGGACTGGCGGCAGCTCCCCGGCGTGGCGTCGTCTCCAGTGGCGCAAGGGAGGACGAGTTTTGGCGGCAAGCTTTCCGGCGAGGCGATCTGTCCTCCGGCGGCTGTCACAACCGGCCAACACTGTTACGTAGAAGGAAGAAAAAATAAAGGAGAGGGGGAGGGGCGTAGCTCACCAGCGGGGAGAGGACGTAGCGGCTTCGGTGGGCTGAGGCGGAGTAGAAAGGCGGAGAGAGAGAGGTACGACGCTCCGGTCGATTGATGCAGCAGCGGGGAGGGACTAATCCGGCGGCTCCCTTCGAGGCTGCTGAATCTCCCAGGGTGTGAACAACACAGCAGCAAAAATGGAAAGGAAAATAGAAGGAGGAAGGTGCGAGAGAGAAAGTGCAGAGAGAGATGAGGGAGAGAAGCGTGTGAGGGAAACCAATAGAGAGGGCTGCTGCAAGGGGGTCATCACAGGAGGGAGGGTATCGAGAAGGCGCCGGCCAGCTAGGTGTAGGCGTGCAGCTGCAACACGAGCAGGAATGACGAGACAGGCGACCTTTCATCACGCCACAGGCAAAAAGGAGAAAGGAGAATAAAAAGAAAAGAAAAGAATAAAGAAAAGGGAATAGGGCAAAAACCCGATTAAGCGATCGGATCGGGATTTTCAGGATCGGTAAATCCCTAGTTTCCAACAAAATTAAATTAATAAAATATGGAAGAGATATTTGAAATATATATATATATATATATATATATATATATAAATACTTCAATTAATAATTCAGGCTACTAACGAATCGATAGAAGGGAGTAGAAAACGAAGTCAGAACGCACCCGAATAAATGGGGCATTACATCAGGTCCTCCTAAAGAAAAGTTTCGTCCCGAAACTTGCTAAACGCGGAACTCTCACACAAACGTTTCTCAAAAACTTCTCAGAACACCATCACGTTGTAACTATGGCCTTCTAATCCAAAGCCTACTCGCCTAGACACATCAAGACTCGCAAGATATAAACATATGAAACACACATAACACATCACGTCATAAATCACATAACAATAACCAAGGATAGATCTCGGGACTAACCCGAGGTCCTATAGATGTCGCTAATCCTGTGTAAAACTCGGGATAATTGCTTCGGACACTATCCTCCGTCTCCCAAGTGGCTTCATCGGCTCCTCGCCTCGACCAATGCACTCTAAGTATCGGTATCTCCTTCGACCGAAGACGTCTCGTATTACGCTCCAATAATCACTATTGGTGGCAACACCGACTTGTAAGCAACTTCACAACTTGCTTTAGGATCTCAAAATGGTGTGATAAATCGGGGTTCAACTTCCTTCTCAGGTCTTTCTCAACACAACATTTCCTTTATGTTTCTTCCTTGTACCTCAATACCCAAACCAAGACCTTGTCTTGGAGAATCATTTGTACACTTCAAATTTATCCCTCCTTGAGGCGATTCCGTAATAATTGCACCGATGAATCCCCTCTTAACACTCCTCAACTCCGTTGATCATTCCATCTTGCTTCCAACTTCGTTGCCATCTGGAGTCAGTTTTATGGATGGTGTCACTTAGAGAATCTCTCCATAAATCCGATAATGACCAACACATCCCAGAAACTTGTAACCTCTTCCAAATCCTCTGGGGTTGTCATCCCGAGATAACGTGTCATACAACTTTTCTCTTTTTGCTACTGATGTCTCCACAACAACTTCAAAACAAAAGTTCAAGATAACGTCTGGTGTTCTCTCTTCACAGCATTGGTTCTATAGAACCTTTATCAACAAGATCTTGTTTGGTTTCCTTCAATTGCTTCGCAACTCACGCCTCTTCCCAAGGTCATTGTTTATAGCGCCTTGGATGTCAGAGTTTATTCAAGCTCGTCCTTAGTGTCAAAATACTCATTCTTACATTCTGGACTTCTTGATATCTCGGGTTCCGTCTTTTCTCCTCTCATCACATAACATAATCACCGACACAATCTTATCTTAGCACTTGACCGGTGGTCATGGTACTAATGATCTACCCCGGTCTGTTGGGGTGATGTCCTTCAAACATGTTTATTGCTCCATCTTCTGCTACAAGGTTTATCGTACTTCATCTTCTGAAATCGAGTGGTTTGCTCGAGTCTTCAGACTCTTGAGGCCTTGGTTAAGCATAACTCAAGGCGACAATGATCATTCTTGATCTCGCACATACGTTTAGTCATGATGGTCTTAACTACATGGCTTAGCCACCACTTACAACAAACCGATCTTATCTTCCTCGCTCTCCTTGACATCCCAACACATTGGGGAATTTCTTCGTATTCTTCACACGCTTGTATCATTCCTTTAAGTTGGTGTAACGTCAATCCAACCATAAGGGTTCAAATCTTAATCCTTTATATACTCCCCGGATATCTCAAGTCGACATCCAGCTTCATAACTTCGGTCTTCTCCACTCTTGTTGGTCACCTTATTCCTCTCTCGGTATTCCTTGAACAACTTCACAATCGTACTAGTATGTCCCGTGGAGAACGCTAGGCGAAATTCCCCCAACCACAATCACTAAAAGTTCCACTCAGTACTTCACCAAACTCTAACATCATAAGCTCTAAGCTCACAACGTCACCCTTATCTAGGTTCCCCGTTGCATGTCATCACTACCATGACATTTTCCGTGTGAGTCAAGAAAACTTGACTCAGCTTTTGCTCGCGAAAACATAACATCCAATACATTAGAACCAACATCCCATGCATCCCCTTAATTTATTCCCATTTACGCACAAAACTATAGAAGCCTCACTTTCTTGTTTAATACAAATTCTCGTAGCCTAACTCACGTTTGTTCCAAACGAAATGCATTTCTCCAACTATCACCATCATTAACTTGACACGTCACCTTTATGTACCCCTGAGCTTCCAGCTCTGTGCGTTAGAGCCTACCATACTTCCGCTGCGCTATACTGATTATTCTGTTGTTACTCCTTAGTCATAAGGCAGCTTTTGTGATTCCAAAGTGATTGACCCAAAACTCTTTTGTCAAAATACACCATCAGTCATATCCGGAAGGAGTACCAAGTACTTTAATTACTTGCCTTTGTGAAATGAGATAACGATTGGAAAGCAACCTCATCCTCTTACTCTCTTAATTCTTCTGACACGGGCCCATACCCTCTGACTCAACCGGAGTTTGTTCTTAACAAACCAGTAAGCAACCTCTAATACGATTTTCTCTATACCATTAGTTGATTTAAAAAGATCGTTGTTGACTACTTGAGGAAAGCTCCAAGACATAGGTAAAGTCACTTTATAAATCTCCAGTCAAGATTTACCCAACTGACATGTTCACTTTCTCAGTTGTCGTCGGTCAAGCTATAGTTGACTTACCTCAAGGTCCCCTCATACCTCTTCTAACATTGACTTTCCTTGTGAGCACCACTTATGGTTAATCCCTTTATACTTCTTTAGCATGTTTTACACTCCACACTTCTGGTTCCTTTGGAAGTTGACTCCATTCCTCTAGTCCAATCGTGTCATTCATCTAACATAAATATTCACTTCAAGTCCTCACGATAAGTTGTAAGCGCTTCTTCATGATTCGTATTACCGTAATTATCCTCCACTTGTGGTTTGTCTTGCATGGGCCATCCGTGTTGGTAACCTAAATCCCCTCATAGGTGGGAGGTCATTGTGGACTCTTGAGTCCAACTTGATTAGTCTAACACCCACTTCTTCCTTCGTTGGTGTTGCTTTGTAATGTTGTCTTCATGAAAATCTGTTGACTTTGTTTAAAGGCTTCTACCATTGTATACTTGCATCATAATTTCTTTAAAATTTATCGTATCTCCGAAGAAGTCGAATAGTCTCCATGCTTATGAAATCTACTTTTCAGTTTCCATTTCAACCGTAAGTTTGCTTTTTTTTTTTTGTGCTCCTTTAGTTCTTTAAATATGGGTCGACACCCTATCTCACTTTGACTATCATACTCATACTTGTCTATGGAGGCAATATACCTTGATTGTGTCATATGCTCTTCCGTTGACTCACCTCCTTGAACCACCTGAAATACTACTCCAAGTTCTTGTTATTGTTCCTTTATGATCCCACAGTCTGGATTACTCTTGCCACCTACCTTCCTCAAAATACAACCTATAACTATGCAATCTGAGTTGTACCGATTAACTTGTATCAGACCTTTTCTGAAATCAACAACTTACCATTCTACTAAACTTTCCATGTTACCATTCTCGTGAAGGTTACCCTCTTCGGGGTACTCTACTTCAAACTCCATTAGCTCTCTACTCTGCCATGCTTCCTTCTCCCATAAGATAACTATACTCCTCTCGGTCTTGTTGTGTCGTATTACCAACATCCATGGCTTAACCGTGCCTCATGACTTCTTGTAAGAGTGTCTTCTTAAAATCTCCATCTTTAGTTAGCATCCACTTGCGTTCCTCTTGGTTTGTATCTTAAATCTTTCGATCAAAGCTCCTTGTCTCATCATTCATCTTCTGAAGATCATCATCTACACACACTTCCTCCTTCTTGGCATTTCTTAGTCTTATCATTATAACGGAAACCAGTCAACTCCACGTGAAACCCCACCACACCCTTCTTCTCATTACTCTAGTGATGTTTTAACTTTACTTTTTGGTACCTCGTAAGCTTAACTTACGGTATTTTAAATCCTTCTCACATGTTTCGTTCACTTCTCTCATCTTAACTCCAATGCTTAGAAACGTCTAAGGAAAGCTTTGCATCTTAATGGAACACCACCTTAACCTTACTAGAACGTACTCATCTCCTTCTCGATTTAACTCTTTAGTTATCCATGCGTCGTCTTGAAGAATCATAATTTCGTTGTCTCGACTTCACTTCATTGTTACTCGTCATCGCTTTCTCGGAACCACTCCCACAACTTCAGATTGCTTCCCTATTTGTATATCCTCCATCTCAGTTTTGCTTATGTTGACTCGAGGTTCTCTTTTCTTTGTTTGTCCTTGTGATTAGCATCATCTCTAGTCTTCATATGGCTGCTTAGATGCTCTCTAAGGAGTCTGAGGAATCATCGGGGTGCTCACTAAAACATGATGTTCAACTCGATACTTGAGCATCTTCGTCTTCGTGGTGACACTATCCTAAGCCAAAAGGCATTGTTCAAGGTGCGCTGATAGCTTTCTATCATCCTAACTATAAGGTCCAAAAACCATATGCTACTATATATCCTAGTACATGTATATGACTATATAAGTCCTATGATCACATTGCTATAACCAACATATCACCTCCAAGCAAAACTATTACAACAAAACAAGGTCCCAACACTTATATGATATCATCATGCCACATGTACAAATATCAATATAAAAATCATGCCTTCATTTTCACATAACAAGTCCATCATGCATAACTATAATCCACATATAATAATATTCCAACAACATCCTAGGCCCACGATAAATATCTACATAACTACACACATATATATATATATATATATATATATATATATATATATATATATATATATATATATATATATATATATATATATACTAAAAATCCAATAAACTATGCTGCCGAGATCCACGGAAGGAGTGGTGGTCCGTACATTCTACCCCGACTCATGCATGTAATTTTGAAAACGAAAACTCATAACCCGCGGGGTTCTGTTTATTCCTTATTCGGCCTTTAAAAGATTGCGAGTGCCATTGTTGTCAACCTAGGGCTTTGATACCACTTTTGTAACACCCCAATTCCGCGGGACTCGGGATGCTACGGGTTAGGACCTCACAATGGGTCCCGACCCTTAGCCTGACAACGATTTCACTGGATCTTACAACAAGACACAAATAAAGGCAAAACCGAAATTCATTTTAATGCAATGATATGAACCCCAAAAGAAAACAACGAAAGACTTCAGCCGAGATACAACGCTAAAGGCAACCGCCATACACGCGACATACATAATACCCTAAACAATACATAACAACAACCCCCAAAACCCATCCTAAAATGTACAGACCCCGGCTGCCCACTCTTCCGGATCTCTCGGCCGCGCCCCTAACCTGCAAGGTAACTACAACAATATTGGTATAAAACTGTTAGCTAACATTCAAGGCATTAGAATCATGGTATTGGCACACACACACATAAGGCATCATAAATACACAACATGTTCCAAAACACACAATCCGGTTTATTATCTTTTTATTATTAGGTCATATCCCGTTCTAATTCAACTTCTTTTGTGACACGAGAAGCTTAAAGATCTCGCCCTTGTCCCCTTTCACGATACGGGTTTGTACTTGATGCGGATCAGCATCATCCGATGGGCTGGTCGCAAGGCACCTCCCAGTCATCCCCAATTTGGACTGGACAAGCGGTCACCGCCCGTTATCATACACTTGGGCCAAATATAAACATATAAAGTCGGTGATCCTATTATCGGTTTAGATGTTATAACATAAACAATAAACACACACATAAACAATAAACACACACCACCAACACACATAGATGCTAATACAGAGAATACGAGCTAAGTAAGTCCGGAGACTTACCTCACTCAAGGTACACGAATAGATCCTCTAGGCTTCTTGCAGGAAACGCTCAATCCTTGATCACAACGAGGCATACTATCATCAACTATCCATCCAGGTAACAACCCTCGTACTTCTATATTCTCAACTCGTTAGATCATAATTAGCATGCTAGCTCCTAGATCTATGATTATCTAAGAAACTTGCCGATGCACATAATAATCCATATAACTATTCTGAACACATAAGGTCACGGCCACTACATGGCACTTGCTCTACGTTATGCTAGATTCATTTAGTATGATACACTACCGCTATCGAACTAAAAGACGGAGAAGGTACTCACACACGACCCAATGTTAAAGATGGTCCACAGATGTTGAGATTGGATTCGTTGGTCTATAACGGCCGCTTCTGAACCTAAAACCAAAGTTAATGAAACTTAGCTTATAAGCTAGATCGGTTGAATAACGGTTTAACGATAACTTAGAGAAACTTGTTTTTCAAAGTCAAGGTCAAAACCCGAAAACATTTCTAAGGCGAAAACATGATTTATACTAAAACTCCCAAATTTAATATTTTTCCGGTTGGATGTACAACCCAACAATTCGGTCATTTTTCAAAGATCTAAAATTGGGTTAAAACTCGTAATAAAACTCCACATTTGCCAAACCAGTGATTATTAGTAAATTTTGGGTACAGACTGTAGTTTTCTAGAAAATAGGGTCACAATTGCAATTATATAGAAACTGGGGCAAAATCTGTAATTTACACAAAATAGCTTCTCTTGTCTGCCCTAGCCGCACTGCAGAGGAAAGGAAGGAGGGGGCTGGAGGCGGACTGGCGGCAGCTCCCCGGCGTGGCGTCGTCTCTAGTGGCGCAAGGGAGGACGAGTTTTGGCGGCAAGCTTTCCGGCGAGGCGATCTGTCCTCCGGCGGCTGTCACAACCGGCCAACACTGTTACGTAGAAGGAAGAAAAAATAAAGGAGAGGGGGAGGGGCGTAGCTCACCAGCGGGGAGAGGGTGTAGCGGCTTCGGTGGCTGAGGCGGAGTAGAAAGGCGGAGAGAGAGAGGTACGACGCTCCGGTCGATTGATGCAGCAGCGGGGAGGGACTAATCCGGCGGCTCCCTTCGAGGCTGCTGAATCTCCCAGGGTGTGAACAACACAGCAGCAAAAATGGAAAGGAAAATAGAAGGAGGAAGGTGCGAGAGAGAAAGTGCAGAGAGAGATGAGGGAGAGAAGCGTGTGAGGGAAACCAATAGAGAGGGCTGCTGCTAGGGGGTCATCACAGGAGGGAGGGTATCGAGAAGGCGCCGGCCAGCTAGGTGCAGGCGTGCAGCTGCAGCACGAGCAGGAATGACGAGACAGGCGACCTTTCATCATGCCACAGGCAAAAAGGAGAAAGGAGAATAAAAAGAAAAGAAAAGAATAAAGAAAAGGGAATAGGGCAAAAACCCGATTAAGCGATCGGATCGGGATTTTCAGGATCGGTAAATCCCTAGTTTCCAACAAAATTAAATTAATAAAATATGGAAGAGATATTTGAAATATATATATATATATATAAAAATACTTCAATTAATAATTCAGGCTACTAACGAATCGATAGAAGGGAGTAGAAAACGAAGTCAGAACGCACCCGAATAAATGGGGCATTACTAATCACAAGGGCTTCCCCTGTCAATATAGATAGTTTGATCCCACTTTTTTCTCGGAGGAGCACCATCAGTCCTACTTGTGTGGAATGCTAAGACATAGAACATGTTCACAATCATATGTCTCTTCTTACTCTTCTAGTTCTCCTTACAGGGATCCCTTCATACTAACTTTGATATGTACCCTTCCTTAGTCGGTAGTAAGTAACTACCCCCAACAATTCCCTTTACCACATTACTATCATCAATGGTCGTTACCAACCGTCAAGAGCTTCTCTTTAATTTCTTTATTAGAGTTATCATATTGGACTCATTCAATGTTATCGTCAATGCTACTAGTACTTGTATTGATTTAACTTCACCATTGTTGTCTTTGATCTTTGGAAGAAATTCACCACATGTCGGTACATTCCCTTTATAACCTTGTGGTTATACTTCTTATCCGTCAACCAACCATCACTAATTAGCCGGCACGTGTTAATTCCCTATTGTTACCAACTAGTCTGGAGTTGACCTTCTATAAGATTGTAGACTTACCTTTCTTCTGTCTCTTTTGAGGTTTGATATACAAGGTGGAAATATATATCTTCCATTTATTTTCCTTTAGCTCCTTCTACAAATTACACTCCTATAAGAGTACTATACTCTTACGAGTCTAGTTGTATCTTCGTCTCCCGTCAACGGACTTATACATTCTTTTGTGATAATTTGTAGACATTTCTCCATGATTCTTTTTACCCGCGTTATTGTCCACTTGCGGTTCTCTGTTATGACCCGCCAGTTTTATTAACTTAAATCCTTCGTGAGTGAGAAGTTATCAAATACCCTCTTTTTCCCCAAGGTTATTCTCCTACACCCTTCTTGCTTGGGGTTGCTTGTAATGTTGCCCTTACAGAAGCTGATTATTGTTGTATCACGGTCTAGGTCAAAATTCTCGTGTGTTCTACGAGATCACTCCACTTCCATGTTGGTGAGATTTACCTTCCCCTTTCTGGCAATGCGTAAGCTTCCAAGTTGCAGCTCTTTAATTCTTCCTATTTGGATGGATAATGTATCTCGTGTTGATTTCCATACTTTTGACTGTCTCGGTTATCAATCTGGATTGTGGTCTCAAGTAGATTGTTGAGAGTGGTCATATTCCGCCTTGCTTTTGGCATCAACTTTCACTTCCTAGCTTGTCAGTGAGCTTAAATTTTATGTCCCTTTTCTTGATCGCTACTATATCTCCCTTTTGACTTTCATGTGTATGGAAATTTTCGACGTCATCCTCTTTGGTTGTGAAGTCACTTTACACAACTTGGAAGAGCCTCTAAGTTGTCGTTCTCAAATTCCCTAGTTGGCGATCACCCCTTGCTTCTCCGGAACTACTCTCTTGTATATCCTTCATTTGATCCCGTTGAGTTGACTCACGTTCCGCTTGCCATTTTCGTGGGTATTATCTTGTAGTCTTCACTCTTCCGTCTCCATGTGCCTTAACGAGTGCAATGGATTGCTCGGATGTTCGCCTAACTTAATGCTCATAAGCTCAGCATACTTAGGTGAGTCAACTGAATGAGGATCTCATTCTGTTATCTCCATTAAGGGCATAATATAACTATAAATTTCTACTAATCTTCTGCATATACTTATCTATATCGCATATATTTATAATCAAGCTTATAAGTCCAACTAAAGTAAACCTAAAGTCTCTCTACTAAACATACTGAGATCCGCGGTAGTAGTGGTGGTCAGCCGTACTTTTCTATCCCCAACCAGACTATGCATGCATTTGAAAACCAAAGGTTCTTTTTAAAACTCAGATCCCTTTTCGGGTTCTGCTCAAGTACTTATTCGTTCTTTCTAAAGATTTCAAGTGTAACACCCCGTTTATTAGAGCATTTTCGATATTTTCTTTCCGGCGGTTACACTACAAAAAAAAATACTTTTGCGACGAGTGTTTGCGACGGCAATAACTGTTTTGCGACGGCGACCACCAATTCGCGACGGCGTTGCGTCGGCAAACGCGCAGACGCAAAGATGTCCGTCGCAAAAAGTTTCTGCGTCGGTAATTGACAGTCGCAAAATAGTTTGCGATGGCGTGGCGTCGGCATTAACCGTCGCAAAAAGGCGGTCCGTCAGCGCCAAATTTAAGTTTCGCGACTGTTTACCCGTCGCCAAAAAGGGATGACGTGTAACTTTTCAAATATTTGCGACGGCAAGCGCCGTCGCAACAGCCGTCGCAAAAAATAATAAATGAACAACCGAAATAAAATTGTGACGGCTATCTCCCGTCGCAAATAGTATAACGGCTACATTATTTAAAATGTGTGATGCTACGTTGTTGACGCAAATGTTACACGTGAATCGCATAATTGTAATGATTTGTCACAAACCTAAAGTTCACTTTCATGCTATTTTAATATGCAATAATTTCACACAAATTAAAGAGTAATCAAATAATAAAAGTACAATATAACATATTCGACATTAAAAGTACAATATAGCATATTACATTAGTTTAATGACTTAAGTCATTGTGAACAATCCACCAAAAAAAAGTCATTGTGAACAACACAACGAAACATATTTCACCGTTTTCACTTGGATTTTCTTCTTGAGCGACTTCTTCAGCGGCGGACTCTCTTTGACCTTCTCCAATAGACTCATTTTGATGAACACTTGTTCCACCCTACAAAACCAAAATTCTCTACATTAACATCAAAATATGATATTCAAGTATTTGTCAACAACAATATTAACAACACTACACATTAATATCATTATCACTAAACCAAGTATCAGCTATCCACAAGTGTACGGAAGTTTCTGTGTAAGAGAGACACTACTAAGCATGAGACAAACCACAAAATCCAACCAACACTACAAAAACCAAGCATAATCGTTTTCCTTAAGGTTTGGACTAAGGAGGACTTTCAGGTTTCCACCTGTTTCTTCGAAGACAACCATCAGATTTCCTTAGGACTTCAGTCAAGACCGTGGAACATGGTACCTATAATTTTCACCTCAATCACACTCTACATGTTTTGCTGCATAATGCAATTTGGAAGCCTTGCATTATGTTGTAGTATTAACAAACACTACTTATAAGTATTGTTTGTTAATGAGAATGATGTTTAGAAGGGCTTAAAAATACCATCTTTGTGAAGCGTCACCACAGTACTTTGAGCATTTCTTTTTCGGTATAGTAACCTGCATAGTTACATTCACTACAAGAACCATATGCTTTATATGCAGGCCAATAACGTCCACCACTCTCTCCATTTATCCAAACTTGACCTTTGCCCATGCTAGCCATGTCCAAGGCCAGAGGTTCATTCCCAACCAGAGCATTCAACATTGTGTGGAATCATCAGTAGATAGTATTAGGTAGCTTGTTGAAAAAAATGTGAACAAAAAGATTTCGAATATAGCCATTTGCAGACCTTGTACCAAGTTAGTGGTTGATTTTGATGGCTAAATGATCCTTCCATCCACTCAACAGATGAAGAACCAGTAAGAGAATGAAGATTTAATGACTCTCCTCTAAGACCAATCTAGAAAAATAAACATAAATAAATAAAATGTCAGATTGTTCAGCTGAAAGGAGCTAGGATAAGTACAGATGTATGCACAAACCTTATAAGTCTATTTCTTCCATCTCAAGTCTCTTCTACCTTCATTTAGGCCAGTTAGGGTGACTGGACCAAGGACACCAGCATTCCATCTCTCAAAGTTTGGACCCATATTCTAAAGTTAAAGCCGAAGCAAGAATTTTCAGATTACTTGCATATAATTGTACCAATTGTGCATAAAAAGTTGGAGGTAGAAAGAAACTAACTGGAAGGCCAACTGCAATGCTCAGAAGGGCTATCCTGTTAACACCAACTCTCAGATTCAGTCCTTGATTGAAAGTCAATTTCGGCCTCTCGAGACTGCCATACATCATCCCTTTCAAAAACAAACAAACAATAATGACCACGGATGTGAACGGACACTCTTTTCTCAATAAAGTGACAGTATTGACAAGGAAATATGAATTCATGAAGGCATCTGTCATTTTATTTTTACAATCAGAAACTTATTGAATTTACATTATAAAACATTTTTAACTATTTTCAGCTAAAAGGGAAGGATCTTTGTTAAAACTGAAGCTAGCACAATAATCCTACAAACACTATCTTTCATTGAAATAAAACTTGTAATGCATCAAAGAGGGGATGGCATACCAGATAATTGACCGTTGATGAATACATGGATGGCATGCCCGGCTGACATCACTGTAAGAATTGGGTATTTTCCACTTCTCAAGAAACATTCATGTGGGTCAATCCTGACACTAGAGAAAGGCCATGTAGATCAGGGAGAGAACAGAAGGGTCATTACAGAAAGAAAGACAAAATAACTATAAGAGCAGACTTCATAGATGAATTACTTACTCGGTCGTGTACCACAAGTAGTCAGTGGTGTCTCTTGTGGCATTAATTTGTTCTAATAACCCCACCATGGAAAATGTACCGTCATCCGTGGAAGTAGTCTCTTCGTTATACAATTGCCAAGAAAAGTCCTGATAAACAGGAGTCATCTTCATGTCCGCGCTTTGAGCACCAACCTGCAAAGCCATATGTTCAGAAAGTTTTTTCAAGTACAAGTGTAATAGTGTTGGAAATCATTTTATACGAAAGGAAATAAGTCCTGTTAAGTTAGTATTTATTAATTGTTATATTAGAATATTTCAGATATAGAATTAGCCAGGAATGCAGCACAATGACCAGATTTTGCATAAGAGCTTGGATTATAATTAGCCAGGAATGCAGCACAATGACCCGATTTTGACCTGAAAACATGAGCCTGCAAAAGTATAAAGCCTCAGTATGACAAAGAGTTTGCCAGAAAGTAATTAGAGTTTTGGGAATTTTAGCTCAAAATCAAACCTCTTGAATGCTTCCCAATTTAACAACTACAGGGTCACCAGATATTAAAGTAGGCTCACAGAGCTTTATTGCTTGATGCAAATCCTTGAGATGACCCCATTTCGGCTCCCTTAAGAGACCTACAATGAAAATTGATAGGGGATATAACACCTTCTTATGCTTTGAAAATTATAAAACTGCTTGGGTGATTAATGATAGTTTAATGAAAATGCTATGGAGTACATTATTATTTGTATTTTTTAAAATGGTTGAAATTAAGATTGAAATGTCATAAACACATACCAAATTCATCTAGGGGAGCATCATAATCATAGCTAGTGGCAATGAAAGGGCCACCGGCTGTCCTTCCAAAATTTGTCCCACCATGATACTGAATATGTGCAAGTTCATACAACTTATAGGCTGTTTAAGGCTGAAGGTTCATTTACATGTAAGCACAAACTAGAATGCCATACTAACCATATAATAATTATTAAATGATCCTCCTTTTTGGATGAATCTAGCCACTACAAATGCTATGTCTTCTGCTGGTCGGGTAGGAACCAGACCTCCGAATTGAGTAAACCTGGAATCAATCCCAAAATGCAATTTTCATGTACAAGTTGTCTTCGGTTGTACCCAATAGCAAACCCTAAAACCTCATCTTCTCTCCAATTCCATTTCCTTTTTACAGTATTGCGTATCATCATCTTAATATTATGAACTGTGGAAAGATAAATCTGGAGAAATGGGATGGTTTGTAATTGTATGGTTTAAGGGCTCTTGAGTTTCTACAGCTGGTACCTAATGTAGTCATTAAGGCATTTTGTGAAGATACAACTGGTACCTACTGTAGTCATTAAGGCATTTCATCCCTGAAACTAATTAGTAAACATCTTCGGTATATTTTCATAGTTCTAACCATTGTCTTGACCATTGTCTTGACCACCCCTTCAGTTTTGGCAAATCAATCAACTTGAGTGTTCTTAAACAAGGGAAGAACGATTCACTGGAGAAAATCTCTTCTTCTATGTATTCTAATTCCTCAAAGACATACACCATAAGATCTTTAAGAAGAGGAAGACATCTAAGTGGTGGTAGATGCTTTACTCTTCTGAAAAACATCAATTCCATTATAACCAGTTGGAGAAAAACATCTAAGTTTGAGATATTTGGCTAACCTAATTAGGTATATTTTCATAGTTCTAATGAGTAGCAGCAATGGCCCGTCAGATTGAGGAGCAGACAAAGAGGAGAAAAGTTTTAGGGATAATCAAAAACTTAAATTACAGAGAAGAAAGACTGGCCGGAATCAAGAACAACTAAAATCAAAAGCAAAACAAGGCAAAGGTGAAAACGAGACGAAGACAATTACCTTCGATCTAGCAGCAGCAATGGTGGAAGGAGCCTGTGGAAGAATCGCGGAAGAGGCGAAAACGAGAGTTTATCTAATTAGGGCTAATATGACTGACATAAAAAAAGAAGATAAAAGTACATATATTATTTTCCTTTTTTTTATTTACAGGCTATTTTTTTTTAATTTTTGGCGCTCAATCATGAGCGGCAATTTTTGACCTTTTGCGATGGTAATCAAGACCGACGCAAAAGGAAATTTTTTACCGTCAGCACATAAATGCGGTCGCAAATCAATGTACTATTCGCGACGGTAATGATTACGTGGTCGCAAAATAAGCGACCACAGTTACTGCCGTCGTCATGCCGTCGCAAACATTGCTCATTTGCGTCGGAAAATCCTTGCCGACGCAAACCTCCGTCGCAAAACTAATTATTTTTTGTAGTGTTATTTGATATATTTAATATATCTTAAGAAAGTTTTACGAGTATATATATATACGTATATATTTTCACGGTATTTTATTATTATTTAAATCCCGTAATATAGTTGCGTGATCGTTTTAAATATGTCGTAAAGGATATTTGGTGAATTTATTTATAAATTTGATCCACGTAAACTCCCGTATCTTTCTCGGAAAAGTTTTCCGATCCGAAAAACACATCCCGGTTATTTTGATCGGGTTTATGTTAAATCCTGATCTCTTATTTTTTTTACCTTTTCTTTTTATTTCTTTTCCCTCCTCCCCAGACTGATGGCGTGTTCTTGCTGCTTGGCTCTAGCCGCCCATCTAACTGTACCTATCCCCTAGCTTAGCCCGTCTCCTCGTTCACCTTGCTGCAAACCACCCTCTCGCCTTCACTAGACTACACCATCCCAAGCAACCCTCACATTACTCTCTCTGTTCATCATCGACCTTGCTGAAAACCACCGTATCATTCAACCCTCTACAATGTCTTCACCCATGATAGTTTCACACTTGAACTCTCCCTCACCTATAATACTTTGTTTGGTAGCCTGCAACAACTTGCCCTGATGCAACTACGGTAACCAGGAGTCCTTTGCAGCCTCACCACCATTGTGACTGCCGGAGTCGAGAAATAGAAGAAGCGTTTGCCTCCCCACCGCTGTCGGAGCCGAACGAGCATTCTCACCTACTTTGTTTCCTCTTCGCCTTTATCGAGTCAGCCTGCCGGAACTCCAGCCCCAGCCGCCGCCCCCTGCGTATGGTTGTAGTTGAAACTGTTCAGGCCGCCCTTGCAACCGCCTTGCACCCACGTTGGGCCACTAGACGCCGCCGTTCCTCCCTTCTCCCTTCTTCTATCGTGCCGGGACTCCCCGTCAACCGCTAGAGGAGAGACATCAGCACCCTGCAACCAACACAACCGCCATCAACCGCCGTCGCTAAGCGCCGGAGCTGGAGTCGCCGCCGGAGAGGTCTCCCCTCTGCCCTGCAGCCGCCGCTCTTCCTCCCGTAACCTTCTTTTCCTCCTCTCTACTGCGTGCTGCTTCTAGGTTGAAAGATACCCCTTTTTGTATTTTTTAAATCGGGCCCCTCAGTTTTGTGTTTATTACAGATGTGACCCACTTATTTGTTATTACAAGTTTTGAGCCAAGTATCTGGAATTATACATTTATGCCCTCTGCAGAAAATTAATTACATATATTGACCCGGTTTTACAAATTATGAATTATGCCCTTGATGGATTGATTTCGGATTATGACCCTAAATATTTTAATTGTGGTTTATGATCAAATTCCTACGTTCGTATAAATTGCGCGGAAAATGTATTGTGGGTTTTCAATGATGGCTTTTGGAAAACGAGTTTTACCTCAAATTAATATATCGTATATATATTACTATCAAATTTAGCGTATGATCTAAATTTGTTTAGCTTTGCATTTAGGTCCGGAAGCGGCCGTTATAGACCAACGAATCCAATCTCGACGTTCGTAGATCATCTTCAACCTTGGATCGTGTGTGAGTAACTTCTTCCTCGATCTAGTTATGTTTAGTGGTAGAATCATGCTAGGTTGGATCTAGCATAACTTACGGCAAATGTCAAGTAGTGGCCTTGAACCGTGTATGGTTGTTGGATAGTTTATGAGATTTTGTCGAGTTATGTTTGGTACGATCTTAGGACGATCTTTGAGATTAGGAGTTGGACCTAGCATGCTAGGGTGTGACCTCATATAGGTTTTGGGAGACTATAAGCCCGACGCTTTTAGCTTATCGGTTAGTTATTGATTATCGTGTCTTGTCTTGAACAGGCCTTGGTTATTTTTCTACGGGAAGTGAGATCGGTTTTTAGCTAGCTTTGAAACGAGGTAAGTCCTCGGACTTACTTAGCCGCTTCTATGCCTTATTTGGATGTATATGGTGGTGTGTGTTTACCGCTTTTAAGCATAAAAATGGATTAGGATTTACTTGACCTTATTTATTGGCCCATTGTTACTACTATTATTATCGGGCGGTGACATCACCGCTCAGTTTCCCGAGGGAGACTGGGGGGATCTCTGCGACCAGGCCATACACGGTATACGGGCGGGCTTCTTCATCACTCCCTCAGGGTATACGGGTTGGGCGCCGCCACACTCCTGTTGGTTACACGGGGACAGAGGCGAGAGTTATAAGACTCTCGTGTCACACTTGAACGAATGAATTAGATATGGAATAACCTAAAAGAGATAATAAGTAATGGATGTGTATGTTTATGAGCATGTTGTGTGTTTGTGTTCCTATGTGTGTTTGTGCCATATTATTCTTATAATGCCTAGAATGTGAGCTAACGGTTTTATACCAACTGTTGTAGTATATGTGCAGGATAGGATGTGGCCGAGTGATCCGGAGGAGTGGGCAGCCGGGGTTCCGTACATCTTAGGTTGAGTTGGGTTTTGGAGTCCTTATGTTGTTGTTATTATATATTATGTTGATGTTGTTGTAAGGACGGCTGAAGTCTTTCCTTTCTTTTATTGTCGGGTTTCATAACATTGCATAAAAATGTATTTCGGTTTTGGCCTTTATTTGTGCCTTGTTGCAAGATCCGGTGAAATTGTTGTCAGGCTAAGGGTCGGGACCCATTGTGAGGTCTCGCCCGTAGCATCCCAATATCCCGCGAATTCGGGGTGTTACAAAGTGGTATCAGAGCCCTAGGTTGACAACAATGGCACTCGCAATCTTCTAAAGGCCGAATAAAAATAAACAGAACCCTCAAGGGTTTTGAGTTTTAAAGAAATGAATTTCGATTTAAAATCATGTGCATGAGTCAGTTGGGGTAGAATGTACGGGACCACCACTTCTTCCGCGGATCTCGGCGACGTAGTTATTGATTATTATATTATGTGTATATATATATATATATATATATATGTGTATATATGTAGATATGTATATGTGGACTTAGGATGTTTTGGACTATACTTGTATGTTGAATTGTAAATTGTTTATGGACTGATTACGTTTATAGTAGTAACATGACGTTTATATCTTTATGTATATATTTATAAACATATGGTATACTAATATCATATTAGTGATAGTGGAGTTTATAGCTAAGATGATAGAAAGCTATCATCGCCCCCTTGGACAACGCCTTTTGACTTAGGATATTATACATATGAAGATGAGTATGCTCAAGTTATCAAGTTGAGCATCAAGTTTTCATAAGCACCCGGTGATTTTCCGGACTCCTTTAAGAGGACGTCGAAGAAGAAGACTAGAGATGACGTAATCAAAGGACAAACAAATAAAAAGGGAACCTCGTGTCGACTTAAGCGAAGCCAAGATGAAGACTTTACCAATATAAAAGTGACATGAAGACGTGAGGGTGGTACCAAGGAAACAATGAGGGAGCATCAATGAGGCAGCTAGAGACAACGAACGTAAGAATTTTTCAAGTGCGGTGTCGATGAACTAAAGATGCAAATCAAGTAAAGAGGACTACATTCTCGCTCAAGGATAAAAGTGGCGTTCTAAGGAAGACGAGTTTTCAATAGGCTCCCCTAAGCATGGGAGTCAAGATGAAAAGACATTGGGAAAGGTTTATGAGAACCATAAGTTAAGCTTACGGAGATACCATAGGGTGAAATGACGATCTTTGCAAGATCCTAAGCGGGTGATTTATTCAGAAGTTGAGAGTTACGAGGAGGATCACTTGGTGAAAATTCACATAGTGGAATTACCGTGAGAGTCAATCGATTTCCGTCATTGTGATGAGACTAATCAACACTAAGAAGGAGGAAGTGTGTGAGGAGGATGATCTTCAGAAGATGAAAGAGGAAACAAGGAGCTGGATGGAAGAACTTAAGTTATCAACCAAGAAGGATGCGAGTGGAGGCTAATTAATGTCAGAATATTGGAGGAGTGCATTTGCAAAACATTATGAAGAGCGGTTAAGCCTATAAAGGTGGGACATATGAGACGAGAGAGTTGGGTAGGTATGATTATCTTACAAAAGTGGAAGGAAGAGAGGAGCGTAGAAAGAGCTAACGGGAATGAAGCAGAGTAAAATGAGCTAGTGAAGATAAGACAAGGTACCCCGAGAGGGTATCCTTTCAAGAGTATGGTAGCATAGAAGTATGGTAGGAGGGCAAGTCGTTAACTTCGGAGAAGGGCGGATACAAATTAATCGGTAACAACTGAGAACGCACAAGTGTGGGTTGTCTATTGATGTGTGTAGACGGGAAGAGTAAACAAAACTATGGAAACATATAGGATCGGGAACTAGAGCTTGGAGTATTCGCGGTGGATCAATGTCAATAGTGAGGAAGTACATCAATCGACGTGCTTTTGTCTTAAATCAAATAATTGTTGAACGAGTTCAAGCAAGTAGTTATAACAAGACCTCCGAGGAGGAGATTGTAACGATCTTACGCAACCTTCTTAGGTCATGAGATTAACGTATGGAGGAACGCCACGGGTTACAACTTTTAAGGTCTGATCATGGTAAGGGGAGCTAGTGGATCAACCGTAAGATGAGACTTCCATTGTAGTTGTACATAGAATACCGAGAAACATATAAGGTAACCAACAATGGTAACGAAAGACTGAAGTTTTGAAGTTTAAAGTCGATGTGAGATGTACAAGAAGTACATGAAAGATTGAGGATAGAACCTCTCCGTTCGATTGGACGTTACATAAGAAAAGGGAGTCAATCCTACACCTACTCGAAGGAATGATGCAAGCTTTGGTAGAATACGAAGAAAGTAATACTAATATATTACAAGGCGTGATTATTAGAGCAAGTCTCCCAAGTTTTGGAGATGAAGGATCTTTGAAAGAGGACGGTGAACATTGCAGCTAAAGAAGTATTAAACC